>WBNH01007450.1:330733-407516 GCA_013401255.1 Urocolius indicus
GGAGGGGGGAAGGAAGGAAGGAAGGAAGGAAGGAAGGAAGGAAGGAAGGAAGAGGTCATGAAATCCCGATCACCCACAGCCTGTATAACTGCTTATTTTCATTGCTTATATATGAGGAACAATAGGCAGCACTTTTATTGCATATTCATTAGCTGAACTGGTCATGACAACTGTGTGTGGCTTGTGACACCTTATGGACAGACTGGTTTTGGGCATGTCTATGAGAAAAAGCATGTCCCCTTGGCCAGAGAGTCCAGGCTGGGCTTAAGCAGGAGAGCTTCCCTGGATTACTCTGGCATCTGCAGGATGAGGAATGTAGGTGCGTAGCAGTTGTACTTTTAAAAGTTGAGTACCCACCCACAAACATTAGACATCCATCCATTTCAGAAATATCTTTGAGGCTCACACTTTTTAAACTCAGTTCCATATTTTCAGACAAGTCTTATTTTGGATACAGTATTTCCCCACATTAAAGGAAATCTTTCTCTTTTCTACTAAGCCTTACCATATTAACATTCACTATGGCAGTAATAAATAATAATTCTGTCCTCATCACTAAATTATTCTGTTTGCTATTCTAACAGTTTGCTCAGAGGATTATTAAGTAGTGGTTTATGGTTTTTTTATCATACAGCAAATCACTTCTCCAAGGCTGACCATTTTAGGGCTATCTTCTCCCTAACAAGACAGATTTAAAGCTTAATTCACTCCAGTTGGGTTTTGGGTCAAGAACAAATAGCTCTTATATTGGTCTGATCAGAGTGACAATCTATTGAGATAAGTGCTTTCAAATTAAATATCCTGATGAGGACTGAAAAGAAGTGCCCAGTAGTTTTCTTCAGAACTACCAAAAAGCCACCATTGGAAATGGAAAGCAGTAAAATGGAGCACTTGTCCAGAATAAACCAAAACTGCCTAATCCCTAAACCCCCTTAAATTTTTTGTTCCATTAGCCAGGTCAGATACTTTCCTATTCTTCTGTTTGGATACATCTCAGAACCTCAGTTCTGATTGTTGTTCTTTGCCACACCACAGCTCTGTGCCATACATGATTTCACGGTTCTTTTCCAGTAATTAACGTAATACCAAAGGGCAAGGAGGGATTGTGGATGAAAATTAATGCTATAGTAAAGGCCCATTAATCACAGCTTTCTACAAGCCAAATTAACTACAGAAGGTAGTGCTGATAACATGACAAAAATTAACTACAGAAAGCTGCTAAAAATATGTAAATACAGACTAAGCCTTTGGAATTTTTGCCTTAAAAAGATTTTAAAAGAACAAAACAACGATTTTGATCATAGAAAGCGACTTGTCAATTTTTTCTGTGCAGTATTAGAAACAGATATTGCCTAACAATATCTTACTGTATTTTATTTTGTGTTTATTGGTTTCTAACCAGGATCTAATCTGTGAAGGAAAAAAAAATGCTTTCATTTCTGATGTAATCCTGTTGCCTACAGATGTGCGTTTATTAATGAATAGTTATCAACTGCTAGACATAGAGAGTCAGAGGAGGAAAAAAACACAATCTTTCTTTTAACTGTACTACTCTTTCGTTAGAAATCACAATAGCCTTAACATTTGACAACAGTTGGTATCTTCTAAATGGATGTTAAATACTTTTGACCACGATTCAGAAGTCACTGAAGTCATTGGAAAGACTTGGACTTTGGATCATGTTGCAACTTTTCCCAGAGGAAGCATATCTCTTCCTGAGGCAGAAGAAAGCAACCATCATGTATAAAATTTGCTTATTAGAGTAGGAGTAGGGTGTGCTTTTCTCTGGGGGAAAAAAAAAAAAGGATCTTTAGTTTCCAATTTTGTGTTTACAAGAATTTCATATAGTAACTAAATAAACCAAATCATTTAATCAAGTGGAAGATACAAGATGATTCTCCCAGTAAAACAATTAACAGTTCCAAGGACTTCATGTAAGATTCATCTGCCACTGCTTACACGTCTGTGATTTAGCTGCCTAAGCCTGAAGTAAACCCTAGGTTCTCTTTAGGGTCAAAGGCAGAAACAGCCACCTCTGAGAAGCTATTTATCTTATGCTATGGCAGACACAGCAGTTAGGACTATATGCCAGAGATGACTAATTCTGTGTCTGGGAGCTGAAGGTGAGTATTTCCTTTTTCAAATGCAACTCCAGTTCTGAGCAGCTAGGCTTGCTGAATCTCACTGTGAGAGTGAAAACTGCTGCTTAGGTCAGTAAACCATACAAGAATATAACAGCCAAAAGACAACAAATCTTTTCATCAGCACACTAAGTTAACAAGGAATTCTGATTTAGCTCAAAACCTAAAAAACCCACTTAGGTGATTACTATTTTTATAGACTACTATGGGGAAAACTATGAAGAAAAGTGTGGAAGGGAAGGGGGGAAAATTGAGGAAAAAACATTTTACACAGAACATTTCTATACTTTTCGAGTGAAACTCAGTAAAAATCAATTCTCCACTGAATTTCATTATGCAAGATAAAAGAAATAACTGAGGACATTTAATAAAAAATATAGTGTTCCTCCAACTCTTCAGACACAATAACTTAAAGCTAATTTCTTAAGTGTCTCAAAATGTTTTTTTTAACATTTCTTTGTTTTTAAAAATAAAAGGTTTGACGTGAAAGATTCTGAAATCCAAAGCAGGTACTCTCTGCATGTGTATGTGTGAGAAAGAGAGAGAGGGAAACAGTCCATCTGCCTTATCAAAAATTATGCAAAAGATTCAAATTAGGCCCTGACACATGAGGCAAAAACAGATGTTTCAAGCCACAAAAAGCTTTTCATAAAATGCTTGAGGTTTTGTTTTTCTTCCAATGCACAAATGAAAATAAATACTCATATTTTGAGATTTTGGAGAATAAACAGAATCCACCAGAAAGGTCATTTTTAGCCTGAATTTTCCTGATGGTATCAAAGGCACTTAGATCTTTGCGACCACATGGATGGTAAAAGGTGAAGACAAATGAGTAGGATCAATGCATCGTTTAATGACACTTTTTTGCCCAGGATTATCAAACAGAAGCAGTGAAAGCAAGAAGAGGAAAGGAGAAACAACCTGGCAGAGCCCACTGTCACTCACCCCAGTGTGAATGCCGAACAGCTCTCCTGCCTTTAGAAACATTCCTCTGGATTTACACTGGAGTAAATTAGAGAAGAATTCACTGCAATAATATAAAACTGTTTACAGTTTTAATAGGAAAGAAGGTTAAAAATACAAAGGGAACAGGGAAGCATCTTTTTCACATTACCAGTGTTTTATCAGACTCAAATTTAGCTTTTAAATGTAGGTCAGAATCAGAACCAGGTTTCAAGTTCATCAATCCACCCATGTTTTGTGCTTTCTACTACAAAGAGGGGTAAGTTTATTAAATCAAAGTTCATGGAACTGGAATCTATAAACCCAAACTTACATATCCTGGTTATTGCTCAGTGTTGATTTGTTTTGTAATGGTTTAGAATCACCATAAGACAAAACTGGATCTGAAAAGAAACGCTGGAGAAAAGAGGGGGAAAAAAACAGGAAAGAACTTCTTAGCACACCCAAATGCTTCAGGAGAAGAAATGTGCAGAAGTTGATTTAACTCAGAGAAAGCTTATTAGTCCTTGGAGAAGTGAACACAAGTGCTATATTGCTGTAAAATTTGGAGGTGACTGAATAACCTCATGCTGGACCAAATACAGCACATTAAAATCACTGGGAATCTCTCCACTGACTACAACAGGCTTTGGATTAGGTCTTTTTTCCTTTTTTAGGCAAGGCAACTCAAGATGGTGTGAAATCCTATCCCCAGTGAAGTCAATGGGAGTTTTGTCACTGACTTCATTTGGACCAGGATTTCACTCCTCCTCTGTTATCAGAATATACAGTGTGTTTTCCGGATCTAATCTGCTGGTTGTAAAAGAAGACAGGAACAGAAAAACTGCAACACCATCCAAAATGCAGCATATGTCATGAAATGACAATATTGCCATGTTCCAAATGGTGTGAGATACTAAAAAAGGGCAATGGAACATGAAATAGTACAAATGTGTACTAGAGACTGTATTACCCAAATTACCTGCCAATACTTCATGTCGCAAACTCCAGCATAGAAATTTTGTGACAAATAAAAAAATAATTGAGAGTCTCGTTTTGAAAAAGACTGACATACCTACCTGTTCAGCTGGTATTCCTGAGTTTAGTTATCTTCTGAAAGTTACACAGAAGATCTCAGAAACAGAACATTTGCACCTTGATCTTCAATCTCCACGCCTAAAAAAAAAAAAAAAAAAAAAAAAAAAACCTGATCAAAAACACAAACCAAAACAAAATCCACTTTTTCCTTAAGTTGTTCTTAGATGCAGATACACAAAAAGAAAAACACTGAGTGAATACCCATCCAATTTTGGAGGTTGTTAGGACAAGCACTTTTTGGGAGTAATGATGGGGTTGTGTTTCTTTCAGAGCAGCCCTTGCACTGGCTCGTCACAGGATCATGTAATCATTGCCCTAGGATGAGGGATGCAGGAACTGAGGGTGCATGTTTCAGAGCTCACCCCCATCAGCACATGGTTCTTGTGAAAGCACAGCTCAAGGTCAGATCCAGGCACTGTTATGAAGAGATGAGGAGGTGCAGCAGTACTTGCCCCAGAGGCCACCTCTCTCAACCTCTCAAGGTTTGAACCCAGCCTTCTCGTTCACCAGGAACCAACCTGGGAAACACACTGGAAAATGAAAAAGGCACGTAGCGAAATGAAACATCTGAAATCTCTCATGGTCCAGAGGCAGGCACGTGAAAAAGGAAACAATAAGGAGTGCTGTCTTTTTCAGAACAGATTGCAGATCAGAGCCTTGAGACTGGGCCCCAGATGAGAGCGGCAGGATGCAGCTGATGATGTACTGACTCATGTATCCACTGACAAGTAGCAGCATTAAAGCAGGGCTTAAAGATGTCACAACTCTGCATGAGTGATTCATCAGCCAAAGCAGACATAAGGGAGAGCATGAGCAAAGCCAATAGTTCCCAACTGGAAAGGCACAAGCCTAGAGCAGATGCAGGGCTGCATTGAGACCGGTGCTATCTCTACACCAGTAAAACAAACAAGGGCTTCGGCTCCCCACACCAAACTGTGCCTGGAAGAGATGGTTGGCACATGCCAGGAGCCACGCTGGTAGTTTCATAGGAGGGGTTCACCATGAACTAGATGGTCTTAGCTTCCCAAAGCCCTTCTTACTCCTTCTCAGGCCACCATCCCACTCCTGCTACCATGAAATTGAATGGTGATGCCTAAATCTAAGGGCAAAAGAAGGATAAATGGTGACAGCAATAATGCTGCCTGAAGTGCAGAGCATAGAAACTGTCTGAACGGAGAGTCAGTTGCAGAATGTCTGGGAAAACACTGAGCAAAATCAGGATGACAGCAGAGTGGAGAGGCTAAAACAAAACATGAGGTAGGAGGGGAGGAATGTGAAGTCAAGAGGTAGCTTAGGGGTACGCCACAAGGTATACTGAAAATACAATCACTTTGAAGTGACTTCAGGAATTGCAAACAAGCCTGGAGAGTCCAAAAGATGTGTTGGTGATTTCACTCAGCTTGTTGTGACATCTTGGACTCTCAGAGCTCACAGGAAAGCCAGACTGAAAAAATCCACAAGAGAAAAAGCATTAAACACTTCAAACTGAGGTGGCAAGTGGTACTAGGACATGCCAGGTCAAACTGAAAAGGGGAAAAACTACACTGTTTGTCATTTATGTCTTCAGAGAAAAACAACTGATAGTTTAAATGCCGAGAGCCCAAATATCAGGGGTAAACATCAGACACTGCCAGCAGACAGGTGATAGCAGTTTTGCAAGTACCTTAAATTACATTTGGTAATAAGCTCCCAGGCTTAAGCATGATGTCCTGTAGTATCTCAGTTAGGAATGCTTCAGGTGTAGAACAGACTCAGCTGGAATGGGGACAGACATTAGAGGCACAGCAGATTGTCGAGAAATCTTCCAGCATCTGACTCCTTCCCCTTCACATCAACAGATGCAATGCAGAGCCCTCAGCTGATTGTGCTACAAGGAACTGCTGGCCTGAGAGCAGGATGAGAAAGCCTTCAGCAGCATGTCTTAACACCTCCAAAGCTGGGTAAGATGTAGGGCCCTGGGTCACAGCACTGGTGGTGCCTCCCACCAGTCCCATGCCCCAGCTCTGACAAGAGAGATGCAAGCCTCATGTCTGAGGGACACAGAGGGTTAAATAAGTCCATCTGAGGATAAACCAGAGTGCACAGCAATTTCCCACTATCACTAATATTGGACTAATGAATATACAGGCCAGTCTGAAAGCTTTTTTTCCCCCCACACACTTTTTTCCTGGATGTGATTTTGGCAGCTGGTTCCCTGGTAATCAGATCTCTTAGTCACTGTCTGTCACTATTAAGCCAGTGTTCTTTCACGCTGTAATTGCATCCCATATGTAAAATTACTCCTAAAAGCTGCCTTTGATAATTGCTTTTTCTTCTTTGTATTGGGTACTCATTAAAGACACAGGCACAAGTGAAACAATAGACTGTTAGGATTTCTTTCTGACTCACGCATGTGGATGAGGTCCAGTTGGCCATCCACAGTATTTTAAAGACAGTGTATATTTACCCACCCATCTCAGCTCCAAGGTAAGCACCTACACTCATTGCTAGAGTGGTGGCAGGCTTTATTTACTTTTGCTGTAATGAAGTGAATTCTGCCACAGACCTGACCTTTGTTAACTGTAGGCGTATGCGCAGGAGAAAGAGTGGCACCATGGAGGTGGACGGTGAATCCAAGGAATCTGCTACAGGAGTCATGATATGGCAGTAAAAAGCAGGGGGAAAAAAAATCACTTGAATTCCACACTAAAAATAGTAATGCTTTGGGTTAAACATAGCAGTATTGCCTCCACACATGGTTTGGTAACAACCCTACACAATGTGTCCAGCTCTGGAATTTGCATTTTAAAACAGACCAAAAGTTGGAAAGGTTCTGGATAACACATCTTCTATGAAGAAATTTAAAGAGTTCAGGCCCTCAAAGAAACAGAGAGCAGTTTTTAAAGCTTCTCAAGTGGAGAGGCATGATATGATCTACAAGATCAATTTGATGAAAGTGCAAAGTAGAAAAATGTAAACTGAAAATAGGACACAAATTCCTTACAGTGAAAGAGTAATTAATCACTGGAACATAATACTCAGGGAAGTGGTAAATTCATCATTGCTTGGAGCCTTTAAATGCAGATTGAATGTTTAGGTGACACACTGTAATAGTTTAACAGCAAGTTAGCAGTCACAGCATCATTCACTTATCTAAGTGTAAAATAATTCCAATTTCTCACACTGCAAAACTGCCGCCTGGAATTAGGTGGCCATTGTCACATGGTAGGTCAGACAAACTGGGACAGTGGCCCCTTTCAGCCCCAAAATCTCTGAAGCCCAAATCTCATTAACCTGTGAGCATTCAAATTGTTTTGCTAATCAGTTCATCTGTGATTTATTTATGTTACCCGTCATGCACCTTCAACATATTACAGTTATGCTGCAAGTAAATTTTGCAGGTAAAGAGAAACTAGAAAAGAAAACACATATGTACAGCAACAGAGTTAATTTGCAACAACAATTTGAACTCTGGAATGTCTTACCTTCTGAGTGCCAGCTACTCTGTCTTAGCACTTCGGTAATTATAGGAAGTTTTTGCTTACTTTCTTTTTTTAAACCTAATAATCAGTGGTGAATTCATAAATCTCACTGCTTCAGCTAGTAGAATATAAAGGTTTCTGTACTTTGTTAACTAGAAAGACCCAACAGGCTTAACAGAGACATCTTAAATTTAGCTTTCCCTAGCTGTGTGAGTTCATTGCCTTAAATGGGAATTTTCAATCTGTGGAGCTTCAGTCCCTATTGACCAGACCAGAAGAAAGTTATTTTATAATGAAAATGTTACTGGATAGTATTATAAGATAAATCAGATACTATTGTAAGATAAATCAGCCAAGAAAGCTAACTCAGATCTCTGATGCTCATGACTGAGTTTTGATAACGTCAGAAATGCAGAATCCTGAATATTGATAGTCAACAAAAGGAGCAAGGTCCAAAAGAAGCTTTTGTGGAGAGAGGGCAGAAGGCTGTGAGCCACCAAAAACATCAAAGAAAAAAAGGGACTAACTAAGCAGCTGCCTGTTAAAGGGAAACCAGTCCTTGAGGTATTTGTAAGTGGTAACTCTTTATGATGGATAAAGGTGAATTAAATTCTGAACAGTAAAACAGTACTCAATCAGGAACAGCAGATCCTCACCAGTTTCTTTTTATTTCTTGTAGGCCAACACGGTACAGTTCAAATAATAAAAATACTTGAGTATTTCTAAACAATTATATGCTCACATTGGGGAAAATATAAGAGAAATTTGGTAATAGGAAAACTGTAGGAAAAAAAGTGTGAAAGACAGTGGAGAGTTCATCAAAAATTTGTTAGATGAGCAGACAGCATTTGATCACAGAAAAAGACAACATTGCCTGAAAGCTTACCTTGATTCAGTGATGTATTGAATGCTTGGAATTTCAGAAGCGTTATTCAAGAAATGGGATAAGATATTAGACGCAACCAAACTGCACAGATTATCAGTTGTAAAGAGCAGAAGGTGTGTAAAAGGGGCAAAAGATGTTAAAGGAATAAGTCATGGTTGGCAAGACTAGTTGTCAGGATAAATTTGAATATGTAGAGATCAAAGAGAATGAAGGCAGATTTCTCAATGACAAAGATTAAATTCTTAATTGCAATAATTTTTTTAAAAAGAAAATAAAAATTATTTTGTTTGACCATGATATGTTTTGATCGCCTAAGTATGATCAGACAATTTTTTATTTCAAGGCGAGACAAAGGGTCCAAAAGAGGGTATTGGGTAATATCCACTAAAGATTCACATTTTAAAGACATCAGCCTGGATTACTTGAACCCAGGAGTCCTAAACGACTTGCCTAAAGAAATCACTGCTTACTTGTTTCTGATTTTTACTAAATCCCAGAATTCCGAGGTCTGAAAATGCCAGATGAATGATTACCTTGTGCAGACATCTGAGAAGGGCAAACTGTAACTACCAAAGTTACAATACTGATTATCCTGACATCAACCTCAAACAAAAGAATAAAAAATCACATATGGAATTTAACTGATAATACAATAAAGGAGAACAATATAATGAATACCAGACAACATGATTTGCTTTATGGAAAATAGTTTTGCTTAAACAAACTTGATTTCATTCTTGAAAAGATTTTTTTTTTTACAAATGTAACTGATGTAACTGTATAGATGTAATAAAATATTCCAGGATGTTTGATTTGGTACCACACACATTCTGATATAAAAATCACAAGTATATAGTACTGATAAGAAGGAATGAAACAACAGATATTCCTCAAAGTATTTGTAAGTAATATCACTAAATAGGGCTGTTTCTGGGAGGAGTCACAAAATAAAGGTTATAAACCTGAGATTACATCTTGCTATCCCCAAGTATTTGAAAGGAAATATAAAATTACTGCTGATAATTTTTATGAAGCATGCAAAAACATTTGGAACAACAGACAAAAGCAATGAGAGGAGAACCAGGGTAAACTGAATGGCTAGTTAATCTGTGTCTACTCAAAAAAAAGGCTTTTCATAAATTTCTGTGTCTAAGGAGAGAAAAAAAAAATGGGCTTTTTCTATAAAATAGGAATGATCTTCTGAAAAGCAGCAGTTCTGAGATGGATTTTAAAGCTGTAATGGGCCAGGCTGAGGTCCCAGCAACAAACAATACAAAAAATACTGCTGCAGCCCTGAGAAACCTGTTAAAGCAATGTTTTCTAAGAAGATTAAATGTCTCCTCTGTCTTTGGTGGGGCAAAAGTCACTACACTCAATAAAATTCTGACATTTTTAAAGAATGTTACACTACACTTTTCCCCAATCCTTCCACACCCAACAAGCACGGGCAGAGACTGAAGAACTCCACTGCACATGCCATCAACATAGTCTTATCATTAAAGTTTTGTTAACTTGATGATCGTATACCACAACTTTATGATAATCAAGTAATGGATTTCCAAAGGGACTCTTAGTATACCAGAACACACAAAGACAACTACTGTCAACAGTCAAAACAAAACAAATTTTCAGTTACATTTAATCAATTTTAATCTTAGATGGAATCACAGAATTGTTTTGGCTGGAAGAGACCATTAAGATCATCAAGTCCAGCCTTTGTCCCAGCCCTAGCAACCACTAGACCATTTCTTAAGTGCCACATCCAATTGTCTCTGAAATGTCTCCAGGGACAGTGACTCCACCACCTCCCTGAACAGCCCATTCCAATGCCTGACAATCCCTTCCATAAAGAAATTCCTCCTCATATCCAGCCTGAACCTCCCCTGGCACAATTTGAGGCCATTTCTTCTTGTTCTATTGCTTGTTACTAGGGGGAACAGACCAACCCCCGCCTCACTACAACTTCCTTTCAGGTAGTTGTAGAGAGCAACGAGGTCTCCCCTGAGCCTTCTTTTCTCCAGGCTAAACAGCCCCAGATCTCTCAGATATTCCTCATATGAAATGTGCTCCAAATCCTTTACTAGCTTGATAGGCTGCCTTTTTATCCCCTCCAGCATCTCAATGTCCTACTTGTAGAGAGAGACCCAAAATTGGACACATAGATGGAGCAACAGAAAAAAGCAACGTGTGAAAAAAGTAAACTGCCTGAAAGTAAAGTTCAGGCACTTTACCGCTATCTATGATTCCTTCAATCATGAGTCAGGGCTCAGAAAGGGGTTAATACATAAAGAGGCCAAACTAAATGATCTCATGGTCTCTACTGACTTTAAACACTATGGAAAAGGACTTTGCAATTGGAATGAGATGTTCTCAGATGGGCCATCCCAAACTAAGGCATTAAAAACACATCAGTGGAGAGGTTCTAACAAGTACACAAAAAGCTGCTGAATTTAAACTTTTGTAACTTCAAAATTACTGATCCAAATGTCTTAGATTTTTGACAGTTCATACTATATTCCCTTTGAGGCAGGATTATTTCTCGCCTATCTGTAAAATACCTCATGGGGAAGCTACTTGGAATTTTCCTTTCTCACCATGGAAAATTCCAACTTTTCATCAAAAAATGAAAAATGAAAAAAATTCTGGTTTCAGCCAAAATGCTGTTTTTCAAGGGAAACTTTTTCCCAAGAATGATCACTTTTTTTCACTAAAATAAATTGCTCTGTCAAGAGCAAAACTTTGATCCCAAACCAATTTTGACATAAAATTTTCTACTCACCATAACTATAATACTGGTGGTGTTATAAACAAACAGACCAAAACCACATGCACTTTAATCAGTTACATGCCAGATAAAACAAATTGTTCCTTCACTTTACCCTGAATCTTACTAAATTTGAGCTGTGTGGGATGGTTTAAAAAAAAAAAAATAAAGGTTATCTCTTGTTTGTATTCTGTAGCTATGAAACTGGATCACCTTTTTATCTCCTGTCTGCAGTGGTGATGGACATTTGGACTTTAGCTTAATCTTCAAAAACAAAACAAAAAAAATATGTGATTTGTTTCCTACACATGGAAAAGAGAAATAATCTAATTGTGTAGATCTCAGCTGTGATATCTTACCACTATTGATGAAGTGTTGAGTTTCCTGGAGAGCAGATAGAGATGTGAACTTGTGTCCCATAACATATGCATGACCACACAACTTGGTACCAACTAGACGTTACCCTCGCAGGCATCGGCATCAAATGCATTCGCTAGATCAGGTTGTTAAAAACATACTGCAGATTAAAAGTATCTACAGTCACCTGCAGTGTCAAAAGAACTGAACTAAATTCCTCCATACCGATTTCCAACTTTGGTTTTCAGTTATCTTGTTTTGCCTAATTTGTGTCAGAATACATGTTAGTTACTCTGTGCTATCTTTCATTTCAATCACTACTGAATGAATAGCACTTTTATTCTGCAGATTCAAACTCCACCTGGATGAGTTCGTGTGTGACCTCCTCTAGGTGTTCCTGCTCTGGCAGCGGGGTCGAACTAGATGACCTTTTGAGGTCCCTTCCAGTCCTTAAGAGTCTGTGATTATTTGTTGACAGTATGGAATATTTCCAGACCAAAGTGTTTACAGTCATAATTTTTTTCTTCTGCTAAAAAGTACAGGTTGCATCATGGCCTTCTACTCTAAGTAACAGAAGCCTTTTTAACTGAAGAGTGGCAAGAATTTCCTAGGACAGCAGCTTCTTATCTTAAGGTCACACATTTTAGCTGATTCGGTTGGGAAAAAAAAATAAAATAAAAGTACACAGGTCACAGGTACAGTGCACACAACTGTTACCCATTAAAAGTCTCTTGACCATCATCCCTTAAAACCCATCTGGATCCCACTTTTTTTTCCTACAGGACAAAAGTCAGTTCCAGTCTAAAAGTGATTGTTCCAGGCTCCAAGAAAAACTCACAGGAAAAAAAGAATGAGAGCCACATGAGGGCAACTGGGAGAACATGCAGGAAGATAAAGTAATGTTAGATCTCATTAGATAAGACTATTGCAGTTGGCTAGCAGAAAGGAAAAAAAAGAAGTTTTGCCACTCCTTTAACTATAAGTAAATAATAAGGCTGGTGGAAACCCAATTTTTTTTTCTAAGGTTAATCATACCAGAACACAGTTTGTCCTTCAGTAACATGTGATGTCTGGTGATTTAAAATAAATCTCTAATTGTCCAGGAGAAAATAGGTCTGGGCCAAAGATTTTCAGGATCCAGTGTGGAGAGGTGGAGGACCAAGAATTACCTCCGTAGGTAAAGCCAACCTGCAAATGAAGGTCATGGCTCCTGTGATGAATGAGGGCAGGCAAGCTGGAGGGGACACTAGGACAACTGCACTCCCTGAAGAAGTGGTTCCGAGCTCTGTCTTCTTCTTCTTTCTTACCTTCCTTCTCTGGTCTTTTCTCTAATATTTTTAAATTTCTCATGTTTTCCAATAGGTGTCTGTTGCAGGGGTCCATCAATCTGCTGATTATGCTGCAGAAATAATTGACTTTCCAGACCAGGATTTTGTTGGCAACATTAGCTTTAAGTGTTAGCTACCCATAGCTGCAGCTATACATGCGTCACATCCTGAAAGTAGAGCCCACATTTCACCCACAAAATAAAGCATTCCTGCAAGGGGGGAAAAAAAAGTTTTGGAGAGGCAGCAGAGGAAAGGTTTCTGAAAGGAGGAGAAAATAAGAAGTGTGAAATATTTGCCCTTTCATGGCGTTCAGTCTTCCTACTACTTTCAGTTCTTTCCTGGGTTGCGGTGAGCAGTGCTTGCTGAGGCTTTGTGCTTTTGAGGCAGCAGCTGCCTGCACCTGAGTGCTGAAGGCCTCAGAAAATCTAGTCCCAACTATTTTTCCAGGTGGTAATTTATTCTTCATGAATAATGAGATTCTGAGGATACAAACATTGGTATCCAAGGTCTCCAGATAGTGGACAAGTGACATGGGAGGGTGAACAGTGTTTGGCAATAAGTAACCAATGTTTTTAGGATGTGAGACAGCAAAGCAAGAAGTCATGCTTGTAATGGTGTACCTGGTCAACCCCACTTCTTCCACACTTTTTTGGTCGATACTGTCTGGCTATAGGCCCAGTATATTCCCCTAAAAATCAGATTGTCCATGTAACTCAAGAGTAGAAAGCAATCCCAGTCACCAGCCATGAGAATATAACAGCTAGAATACTACTAGCTAGGATACCACTGATGTCAGCACAAAAGCTTGGATAGGTGTTTTCAAACCAACCCACATCTGTCCTTCACAAGCAACCTTCACAGACAGCCCAGTCTCTCTGAAACAACACTATTCTTGGCTTCTGTCAGGGAATTTTGCCTGAAGAAACCAGGATAAAGTCCTTAAAGTTTTCTCTGCGTTTACTCTACTGCCAGTTAATGCTCAGTACAAATTGCAGACTTCAAAATTCTGGATGAATCTAAAGACACAAAGTCAAAGTAACGGGGGAAAAAAAAAATTCTGGCAACTATCCAGTCACCAATGGAACTGGAGGAAACCCTATCGTATGAATCATTTAAAAATAAGATCAGTCTGGACACAGCACTGGAAAATGTACCGTGGGGAACAGACTTGTATTGGCGGGGGAATGAACAGGGTGAGCTAATCCTGTAGGTTTCTTCCATCTCTAGTTTCTGAGGGCCCAGTCCTCAAGGGACCTTGCAGGTTGGGCTCATGCCACGTCAGATTGCTTCAAAGAGCATTAAATACAAGAGCTATGATAAAGCTAGGAATGTATTATCACATTTACTATTCAACTTGACACAGTAAGCAGTTTTCCAAAGGTCTCCCAGGCAGTGAGACCTGGTCTAAAAGGTCAGAGTAATTTTGAAAGCACTTAATGAAGGGGTGTTTGAGAAAGTATCTCTTCTCTGACCAGACAGAGGCTCAAGGCTCAAAATCCCTATCTGAGATTGTGCCTGTTTGGAGCTGGGATTTTGGTTCAATGTCTCATTAGAGACAAGGCCCAGCTGTGAAGCTTGGAGCTGAAGTCAGTCTTCTATGGTATCTGTTTACATCCAGAAATTTGGTTTGGGATGTTATCTAGACAGAATATACTGGCAACCTGCCTCATCCTATTCAAAACAAATGCCCTGGATATTGCTTAGTCCAAATGTTAAGAAGTCTTTTAGGGAGAAGACGATTGAGTAAAAAAAGACTCTGAGCCTTCACCCCAGTCACCACTTCAATAAACTGAAGTGTCAAGGGACTGCTGTGATCAGTATCAAAACCTCAGATCCACCCTTCTCTTCTATGCTCATTTTCAACTCCCTGTATATAAATTTGACTGGAGAGGTGAGAACAGGCTTTTATCTACAAAGGCCAAGAAACGAGTTAGGAAATGTGAGTTTTGTGTCTGGATCCAGTCAACACTCACTTTCTCTCCCAGCTCCTTCACTTCTTTCTGCAATGCCTATGAAGAAACAGTATCTACTTTTTGCAAAATGCATTTGAATTCTCAGCTAACTGGTGCTTTTGCAGTGTAAAGTGCTAGTGCTGCTTGTGAGGAGGAAGAAGAGGAACTGTTGAGACTGGTGCAAGTGGGTAATGGGACAAAACTAGCAAAGGGATATTTTAGGCTGGAAATCAGGAAAAAATTAACAATGAAGCCCATTAGGCTGTGGAATAGGATCCCACAGGGAACTGCTGGCAGCCCCACCACTTAAGTCATTTTAAGTAAGACTGGACAAGGCACTAGAAAATACACTGTGGGGAACAGCCCTAGGATGACCTTCGGGGAGGGGAGGGGAGGGAAAGGGGGAAATGGACTGTGTGACCTAACGGGTCTTTTCCACCCCTAACTTCTATGAATCTGT
Source organism: Urocolius indicus (assembly GCA_013401255.1). Taxonomy (NCBI): domain Eukaryota; kingdom Metazoa; phylum Chordata; class Aves; order Coliiformes; family Coliidae; genus Urocolius; species Urocolius indicus. The sequence continues at coordinate 346,123 of WBNH01007450.1, forward strand.
TACTGGCTAGTGAAAAATGTGATGTAAGGGCAGCCTGCAGTGATTGGCAGGCTAAATGAAGGTCAGGAGTAATTTTTTGGATGCCTTGAGCACAGTGCGTGTCCCAAGCACTGACCACACTCACTCGGCATGTTTAGCCACCTGGCAGCTTTGCTGTAGCCAACCCAAATAGTTCATATTAAACTGAAGCAAAATAGCAAACAACCATCATTCTCAGAAAAGTTCGTTTTTCCTGGGATTTCTTTTTCTCCCTTTTTTAATTTTTCAGACAAACTGAAAACAAGTGATTGAGTTGAGGTACTTGCTGAGTAAATTCCATCCGGTCAAGGCTGACTGCTGTCTGGTGGAACCATTGTTGGAAACAAATAAGCATTTACAAGAGAAACGTCCACCTGCTGTATTTGGATACCAGCTCAGACTACTCTTGGGGCAGTAGACTGCTCCTTGAACTTGATAGGCCATGTAAACATGGACTTAAAAAAATCACATTGACCTCCTGTACACATGAATCACCCTAGGCTGTCCGTGTTCCCTCCTCTGAGTCTTCTTTTCACACATAGCCCTTGGAAATAAAGCTTATGTTGCAAGCACCTGGAAAGCCCTGAATAGATCTCATTCCACTACACTGACAAAAACACTCTGTCTCTCATAATTATCAGTACTCTCTTGTTCCTGGAGCCAAAGTTTGGTGGCAAAACTCTTTCCTGATTCTTATGTGCTAGTACTGTGTGATTTGCTGGTACACTTGGACTGCTATTCCTGATCTTGCCTTGGCCTATTCCAGGCTTGTCTGTTGGAAGGAGACAAGATGAGTGTTGAGTGTTGCTAATGAAGAAAGCACTCTAACTGGCAAAAGATCTTGGTAAGGCACCAGAGGAAAGATGGGATGAAAAGTCATGGGCAAGAGGAGGCTGGGAAAGTGGAATCAGACAATAAAAGAGAAGGAGACATGAGTAACTGATTTCAGTAGAGAGGAAAGAGTGGATAATTGCCAATGAAAGGAGAATTTCGTGAAGCAGTGAAAAAGCTAGAGGTGTAGAGTTAATGCATAAGAGTTGACACACAGCTGAAATACAGCTCTTCAGCTCGGGAGGATTTGCTTTGCCCTTAGTTTGAAAGGTTGCCCAAATTTTATGCCAATTTTGATGAAGACATTTTTGTGGACTCCAAGCAGTAAAAGCTCACTGTGCTGGAAGCACTCAGCACACAGGGCATGACCTGAGGGACCTGCATGATCCCTGTGTACAGCCCGAGAGGCCCTTGGCATACACTGGAGCTGCCCTGCGGGGAGTCAGACTTAAGAGGAAGCAGCAACCCTCAGCTTGCACTGTACAATCTGAGGACCATCAGGAACACAATCCCTGCTCCATTCTCCACCAAAAACAAAGACAACAGCTGGCTCAACATCATCTCAGTAAGCTGAAGTCTCTCTCCTTGATAACTTCTTTCTCTGGTCCTCAAATATAGGCAGGTCAATGTGCATTGAATCCTTTGAATATATGCCATAAGGTGATTCTGCTGAATTACGGCCCTCTGAAAGTTTCCTTTTCAGTTATAAGAAGATAAAAGAAGGAAACAGGGCAGCTTTATTTTCCTCCTTTGCATACTCGACAAAGCATCCACAGGTTAATTTTTTTTACGTGTAGTATTTTCAGTCCAACATATCAAATCAAACAGATTTTGGTCAGGCTAGATCTTGAAGAGAAAATTATACTTTCTCTCAGTATTTTGTAAGTCAGAAGAAATTAAACAATGGTTGTGATTTCAGTGGTATAAGCAGCAAATTATGTGGGAAGGGAGATCAGAAGATAACAGACAAAATGAATTATGTGTGCAACAAGACCAATAGACTACAGGTTGCTCTGGGGAACTTGCACTGCAACCTACGTGAAACAGAAAGCATATTTTGCAAATTTAGCACTGGGAAAAAGCAACATTGCCTTTTCATGGATGGATTCTTCAGAAAAAAAATACATGAAGGGAGGGTGCCTTTGAAACTTTTTCACCACCTGCCAATGTTTTTATTTTATCTGTTTCCTTGTCAGAGGGGAGCCAACACAACTACAGTCCACAAGAAGTCAGGACCTTTACGTAGATTTAGCCACTGCCTAAAATTAAAACTGCCAGGTTGTATTCATACTGGTAGTCTGTTCAGTTTACCAAAAAAAAAAAAAAAAAAAGAGTCAGTCACTGAGACAGAGGATAAAAATTGCCATTTTAGTTTGGGCCTGTACTCTGAAGTACAAAGGCAGAAGTCTACAACTGCAGTGGTGGTTTTCAAATTTTTGTGACTTGGAAGTCCCTGAAACTTTCCCTGCAGAGGCATAGATCCCATCTAGAAAATGTATACCTAACATATGATCTGTTGCAATCTACAGAAAGGAGGCTGAAAACCACAGCACTTTACAGTGGTGAAAAATAGGAGCTGTCTCCTCACCAAAGTACACTTTCAGGAGGGGCATAGTCAAATACTGCAGTCAGGTTTGTTGCTGTTTCAAAGATCAATGTCTTTGGCCCAGGCATAAGAAAGCAGCTTACACCTGCTTTTATGCCAGACCTGGTTGGACCATCCTAGCTCAGGGCTCCAGGGAGCACATTTAGCACCAGTGTTGGCCCCGTTATTAACTTTCCATATAGTTCCAGCCAAATCACACTGCCTCAATATCCTCCTCTAAAAAAGCAAGGATATGATTTCTCCTTTTGCTCACATCTCTCATAGTTGCCACCAGCATTTCTAACAAACTTCACAAAAAGCTATTCCCTGGACCAAGGCTTCTTAAAAAAGGTCAGGCATTTGGTGAAAACCTCAGGTCATGTCCCTATCAAGCAGCAGGCCCTCCCTTTGCACACATCTGCAGTTTGCTGCTCTCACGAACAGTTTCCAAGCAAGAATCAAAAGCTGTTTCTGTAAGGTCAAGTGCACAATATGAGAGCACATGTGAATCTCCATCTGCCCAAGGCTTAACAAGCAATTCAGTTTTAAATTTATTGGATGTTGAAAGTACAGAGGAAGAGGTCACTAAGCTGTTTAGCATCATGTTCTCTTTCTACCTGAAGACAAGGCTTATAGACATTTTGATAGCAAAACTCTCCTTTTCCCTTTTCAATCAACTCAGCGTACATCTCTTGCTCATCAGTGAACTATGTCAGAGCAGGCTGTTTTGCACTTGGTAATGAATTGCATACCATCCTTAGATAGAGATCTTTTGGACTTGTTTTTGGCATCTCTGAGGAAATATGCTCTCCACCTGCTGCTCTGTCCCACGCCAGCAGCAGCCCCAGCACGTGTTCCGCTGTGGCAGCCAGACCCTGACACCTAGTTCATCCACATGTGCAGTGGCACACCCCAAACAGCTGATTGGACCCACATTCCCCACCTGGAACCATCTCGTTTCTCCTTAACACTCTTTTCTCTGTAACACACTTTCCTTCAGCCACCAAAAGAAACACACTGCCACCAGCAGTGGTTTTCCTGAGATTTGGAGCTGTACAAATATTTACCCAGGACCTGGATCAGTTGCCAAAAAAAGCCACTTTGATTTTCATTTCCATTTAGAAAATGGCATCTCTGCATTTCTCTGTTAGTAATAAATCAGGTAATCAGATACAGGGGCATCCTACTTTGTTCTCCTACACTTCTTAGGTTACGTCCCTTTGCTCTGGCTTGCGTTTTCCAGCATCAAACAAGCAGTAGTATTGTCTATCTTTACAGTCTCTTCTTGCTTTATTCTGTGGGATTTGATGAGGCTGCACTTCAATACTGTGTTCAGTGTTGGGTCCTTCACTACAGGAAAAACTGGCCACAGAGCTGGTGAAAGGGCTGGAGAACAAAACTGATGAGGAGTGTCTGAGGGAACTGGGGTTGTTTTATCTGGAGAAGAGGAGGCTGAGGGGAGACTTGATCACTTTCTGCAGCCACCTGAAAGGAGGTTGCAGTGAGATGTGGGTTGGTCTCTTCTCCCAGGTTACAAGTGACAGGAAAAGAGGAAACGAGTCACCATTGAGTCATCATCCCTGGAGGTATTTAAAAGCCTTGTAGATGTGGCATTTAGGGACATGGTTTAGTGGGGATGCAGCAGTGCTAAGTTAATGGTTGGACTCAATGATCTTAAATCTCTTTTCCAACCTAAACAATTCTGTGATTCTGTGTCACGAAATGAACAGGCCTTCAGAACGCCCTCCATGCTTTGCTTCCAGTCATAGTCAAGCAGCATGGCTAATACAAAAAGAAGAAAGTACAAAGCCAATGACTGTAATAGAAGTTGTCAGGAAACAAAATTGGACTCAGGTGCCCGTGCGTGGCTTGTCTCGCCTCCACAAGACTGAGCTTCTCCCTGTGTGTGTTAGACAAAACACACTAACTTCCTCTGAAAAGTCAAATCTTGGCTAGTGCCAGAGAAGGAATACCAAAATGGACACAAAAGATACAATATTTGACAAATTGTGTTTATCAAAGCAAGATCCTCCTTTCATTTTACAAGAACAGTTTATAAATCTTCAGTCCATGTTTGAAAGTCTGAACTCTTCCACACTTTCCCCTTCACAGTACCAATGATCCTGTTTTCCGACGGGACAGTCATCAGCTTTTTGTACTCCACACTGAACAAATATCCAGTTCTTTCCTCATCTCTCATCTCTGGGAGGAAGGTACTCGTTTCCTTCCACAGTAGCAATGTAATATATTGCTTCAATCCTTCATTAGCTGCCTAGTCCAATTCATGTCAGATTTTTCACTTTTCTTCTGCCCTGTGTTTCTAACCTTGTGTCTAGAGAAAAGCTCTCTTTGCTGTCCATTTTCCCAGCAGTTGACCAGCCTTGCCAAAATTTGCGCTTTTCCTTTGCACTGTTTGTTTTTCTCTCACATTTCTGATGGTAAACAAGAAGCAGAGTACGTTCCCCACATCACTCATTGAAATTAACTTACCAGGGGCCTTGGTAGACTCTCCACCACTTGTGTGGCTTTTATTTAAAATCAGAGCCAAATCACAGCAGCAGGCAAGCAGGGATGAACCTTGAGCAGTGGGAAGGGAAGATCCACAAGTTGCCTTCTCATATAGTCAGAAAAGAGAGTGAGATGGGATGCAGCAGGGATTCTCTCTGAGCCACAACACAGTTCAGCTGGATGCTAGATCAATACTCCGATCCTGCCCTAAGGGAAGAATCGGAATTGGTGGTGAGGCACAGCCGGAGTGAGAAGCAGTTCATGCCCCATCTTGAATCTCCTGGCAGCTGGAGCAAAAATGACCACTCCCCAGGTCTTCCCTCCAACCCTACACCTGCCCGCAGCCGCCTTCCCATCCATGCTCTATAGTCTCCCAGGGTGCAGTACAACAAATAGGAAGGGCACAAATAAGGGAGTGATTCTCACCTGGGGGTTCGCTGCTGTGTGAAGCACATCTGGAGCTGTGAGGCTTATGTCCCTGCAAATCAAGGGAGTTGTAAGGAAATTCCAGAGAGAAAGTGATCAGACAGGGTGAGGGAAGAAACATAGATATCCCTGACTCTTAAACTGCATGTCTCAAATCCCTCCTGTACCTGACACAGACCTCTCAAAAGTTTTACTTCCATTCCCTTTCAGGAAGCCATGACCTTTCTGCTCTGCCTCCTACCTGAAAAAGCTTCTAGCTCAAAGGCCCCGTGACTTTATTCTGAGTCATACGCCTGCCAAAAAAATACCCTTAATCGCCTCTATATCTTCTCTACAGTCCTCCATAATTTCTCCTAAACCTGTTTGACACTCGTGGTCTCCAAAAACTTACTGATCTCACACTTGTCTATTGGAGTCCTCCTGATCAGATTCAGCATCTTCACTCCCATCTCCTGAAATCCCCTGGCCCCTTCCAGCCCTTCTCCTCTAACAACCCGTTCTGCTGCTGCTGCTGCCCTGAAAAGAAATTTTGCCTACACTGCCAAAAAGCCTTCAGCCATCTCTGATCAGGATGGAAAAATTTCTTCAAGTACTCTCTCTCCCAGCTGCAGGAAATCCTGTGGGGGCTATTCAGTGACCTCCATAATGAAATAGGTCAGATTGGATAACCACAATAAGCTTTCCTGGCCCTAGAGGCCTCCTGCAAAACAAATTGCATGATCTAGCACATGTAAGAACATGGATTAATAAGGACATTCAGGGAGGTCGAACCCCATGCTCCTAAAGCCTCTGAAAACTACAGATGCCAACAGCAGTCTAAGCCTATAGATCTAAGGAGGGAGGAAAACAAGCGTAAGTGCAAAGGAACGATCTATGTAGCCCTGATAATACCAACATTACACCCGTATCATTTGTTTTGTATTATTAGACAAGTAACGCAGACATCCCGTATTCCCCAGTTTGAACTAGCAAAACGCCAATGGACAAGAAAAAAAGCCACAAAAGTTTATTTTTGTAGGAATAATGCGATGACACATTTTCAGCAATATATACTATATCATCAACCCCTCATTAGACAAGCCAAATATTTTTGTGTAATTTCGGCAATAAAATATGAAAGCAGCAACATTCAGACAGAGAGGCTGGCTTTTGTTAAAGTGGGGCTCCAAGAATAACAGCTTGTGAATTACCAACACCATTGTTTGGCGGAAGAAAGTTGCTCGATATTAACAAATTCATTAAGCCAAAACTGACATGCCTGTTAAAGCAGCCATTAGCAGTCTCAATCTTATGGACCCGTGTCCCAAACAACACCAAAAGTGGGTATCCTGTCAAGTGCTCTGACAGAGTAACCTACAGCTGCTGGGACACAGATACATTTTCCAGCAGATGTTAACGATGATTTATGACTCACATTTCTTCCGTGTACTGTGGCACTCATACAGCTCATTTGTGCTACACGCTCTCAAAGAGTCATTTCACCCATCCATAATAGTTGTGAAATGCAACTGCCTCTAGGGAAAAAGCAAGTGAGGGTCGGAGCTGGGACGGTAGCAGCAGGCAGGTGTCTAGAGCAGGATATAAGGAATACTTTTATCTGCTAAGACTTGCCTTGCCAGAGAGTCTTTGAGCCTCTGTAATTCATTCCCTGATGACCCACCCCAAGGTTTTGACCAGGTGTGCAACTGACCTGCACAATGTGTCCGTGGTGCCTTGCTCAGACATGGGACGAGCACAGATCTAAGAGCAGTCCTGGGCCTCAGCACATGACAAACCTTTTTGCTTGCTCCAGCACAAACTGCCAAGAGGATTTAAGAAGATGAATAGTCATTTGCCCAGGAGAAATTTGGCAAGGACACCAGCGTAAGTGTTCCAGTCCCTCTGATAAACTTCATATGATATTACAGCTTTAGGGACTTGGTAACGGCATCTGACTACATGAGCACAAAGTTTATTTATTTGTTGCTTGATCTGTTTCGTGGTTTTTTGGGTTTTTTTAATCTGAAGGACAGTTTCTCCTTCTCTTCATTCCTTATCTTTGGGAAATCTGATCCCAGATAACAAAAGGAAAAAAAAGGCTTACACAGAATTACCAAGGCAAACTACATAAAAACATGTGGGAATCGGTATATGAAGCACCTACTTTGCTGAGCATTCATTTTCCTTGTTATCTACTCCTTTTCCAAAGGAAGTGCTTCAGTCTTCCACCTCAGCTGAAACTCTCATTAGCACAAGGCACTTCCAAAATCTTGTTTTTACCGTGTGAGATTATCACATTAAGCAGCCAGATTTGGATCTGGAACATCACAAACTTGAGTTAACATTAAAATATGACACTATTATGGTGGAAAAGATCTTCCCATTCCTTAAAAAAATTGTGGGAACATCAACAGATATAAAGCCATTAAAAGAGCCAAGCTTTTACAGATGCATCTAATGGCAGCAAACCATTTAAGGCTCACGTTAGCACAGGTTTAGTGCAGTTCACCAAGAAATATTTCTTGAAGGTCAGATAAATGTTTCAGACAAGGATTGTGCTAATTTTCACTTTCTTACCTGTCCACACACGTTTCATTACTCTCAGAAATAACATTTCATTGTCAAAAGAGATCCCATGAGTATTATAGAGATGTGCAACTCCCATCACAGATAACCGACATCCTGCAACACCATTTATGGAGCAGTGTCATCTGGAAAATGTTTCTTCCCTGTGCTACTTTATAGCTTATATAGAAGAAAAATGTCAAGTTTGGAGTGACAGACTCTTTTAAGTAAGAAAGAATCTCAAGGTTCACTTTAATCCCTAGGTCTCTGGGAAACTCAGCTGCCAAATATCTGTCCTATCAACAAAGAAAGCCAAAGAAGCCTTACTCCTACGTGTCACTGTCTTTTACCAGTCAAACAGAGCTAAACTTTAGCTGGATTAAAGCAAAACTGTACAAACCACCAGAGACGCATTATCAAACAAACCCTTAGACAGCATGGAGACTACTATGGCAGGATCTGATAGGAAAGACAGATCAGTGTATTATGGTTTCGTGTAACCAAAGAGTAGTACAAAGTAGCAGCAAATCATCTGTGTTATTCCTCCACCCTCCTCAGGGAATGCATGTCCCAATGAATCCAAATCCACTTCTTCTGCAGATATTTTAAACAGTCAGTGGAAAACCTGCTTCCCTCTTGTTCTGTCACCAGTGACATAACCTGAAACCAAAGCACCCATTCCCATCCCCAGCAGCTTGTGGTACCAGCAGTAGACGAGAAACAGGAACATGATGCAGGGATCCGTCATATTAAGCCTCCCCTATACCAATACTGATTGATAACCTATGGGAGGTGTCTGTTATCTGCATACAGATCCTGCTGCCCACAAAAAATCAGCACTGTATTTATGACTTCTGCTTTCACTGTCAAAAGAATGACATGAAAGCAAAGACCAAACCACAGTAGCCACTGTTAAAACCCCATTCTATTTCAACAGAAATGCTCTGTTGCAATTGAGGACAGAAATGAGTAGACAATAAGCTGCAGTCCGTTATGCTCAATAACATTGTACGAGTGAACACAAGAAAATATTGGCATGGAAGGAAGCTCATGCCACCAGTGTCCTTCTGTTGTACTTGTCCTGTGCCTTCATTAAAGCTTACGGTACACAGAGTGCTTGTTTTAACATATCTCACTGGTGTAAACTCCTACAAAATAACACATTAGTTACAGTCATCCCAGAAAACAAAAGAGCAAATTAATTGCATAATAGGGTAGGTTATTATGAAAGGGCTGAAGACCGTAGAATTATAGAATGGTTTAGCTTGTAAAGGACCTTGCTATGGGCAGAGACACCTCCCAGTAGATCAGGTTGAAGATGATACTCTAGAAATTCTCAAGGGCACTGTGGCACTGAGATGAAACTGCCTCAGAAAAATCCCTTTTTTTTTTAAATATGAGTAGAGTTCCTGATTTGTCTCCCATTTTACTGAATCCCTCCATTTACTCACTCTCTCTGCTTTTGGTCCCACATGTAGCCGCTGAGCTTTGGCACCCTGTTCAAGTCTCCCCATCCTGGGAATACCGACCCCATTGGTTCTGGAATCAGAATGACCACACGGCACTTATAACATTTCCAGACAGACATAAATACACAGATTAGTCTTTTCTGCATTTTTCCTCATAAAAACAACAGCAGCTTCGAAGCACATTGGCACAAGCACTGAGATTAAGTATTGCAACCTGCTATTGTTGGCAAGGCTTCTCTGGCTTCTTCTGCTTTCCCCACCTCCTTGTAATCCTCTCTTCTCTTGGAGAGCAGTTAAATGCTATGTCCATTCATGTCACCACGGAGTAGTCTTGGCAGATGCACGCCCCAAGGCTGGGATGTTTTTACGAGAACCATTTTCATATTTCACTGTTTGCCTGGCTGATCCTTTATCTGTTCTAGCAGTTATACAACTAAACATACTGAACTCTCTGTCAGATGATTACATATTCCATGCTGAATTTCAGGATATGAAAATACTGCCAAACACAGTCCTGGTCAAACTCTGTCAACTTCAGTGTAAAGCTAAGAATGAATTCAGCCTGTAAACTCCTTCACATTGGTCTTTCAGAACAGAATAGAAACAAATTGTCGGCAATATTCTTGCCTTTTGCATATCCAGGCCTTTCCAAATGTTCCTGTGGATACTCTCTACCTCTTTTATGTAGAACCCCTCTACTCAGAAGCATACATTTAGGTATACATACTCAGAGGCATACATTTAGGTTTTTCATTGGCTTCTAATGAAAAACGAAAGGTGACAGCCAATCGAGCCCTTCCCTTCGCTACTTGCTGTTGACCCAGCAGAGCTGAGAGGGGAGTGGATGTGAGGAGAAGAGCAGAGAGAAGTCCATTTCCCTTCTCCATGTGACAGCAGCCTCCTCGTGCTGCCTGCTCCCAGCTACACAGCAAGAGCTTTCCATCCCATCAGTAGCTGCCTGAAAACAGTCATTTGCTTTTTGTAGAAAAATTCAGGGGATTTTTCAGGTTGCTTTTAAACACCCCCAAGCCCAAGGAAAACATGGGGTGTTTTTTCTGCAGAAGTTTTCATTACTTTTTAAATTCATGATTCCCTAGAGAACCGTTTCAGGAGAAAAATGCTGATCTGATCTATTCCCCCAACATTCAGCTACTGCTACTGTATCAAACCATTAATACAGCTTCAGGGTCTGGTTTGCACATGATCAGAAGGGAAGCAGAAGGCAGATGATTACAGCAGGAGTTCTGGATGGGATTTTTAGCACAGGAGAATCCTAAGAGAGAATGGATTCATGGAAAGAAGGAAAAGTAAATGTACTGTGCATATATTTCAAAAATAGCTATCAAAATGTTCTGTACCTTGGACTTCAAGGTGTTTCAAGAGTCCCTGTCCTCCTACTAATATTGTCACCTGGGTACTTCCCAGTCATTTTATCCAGTTTTATCACGTGTTTATTTATCTGCTGTCCTCAGTGTTGTTATTCTGATCACAGTTGCCCACATGCTGCCAGCATTCTCTTGCATTAAACACCTCAAGGATTTATCTATTTATCCTTGAATTTTGACAAGAGTGGTAGCCCCATCTCCTATCATTGATCAAAACAACAAAAAAAGGTCAAAGCAAGGGAGAACATGATCATATAAAGGCGGGAAGGAAAGTTTACAGCAGAAAAGCACTTCAAAAGTATCATGGAGAATGTCTGAATAATCATCCTTAGCATCTCCGTGTGACTCAAACTGAGTTGCTAATAAAAAAAGACAGGTCCTGTTAATATTAGTGTTTCAGTTCCTAGGTCCCCAAAGACAGGGAACCACAAAGTGGTTCCTTTCCTCAAATCATTTTTCCCCTGCACGGCATCTGTCCAGTCCCTTGCTCTCCCAGCTTCTCCCGACCCTAACTAATTTCTGTGCACAGCAGATTTCATGAGGAGTGAATCTTGCTGGCTATTTAGTTGGCTGTATCTATACTTAGACAGCTGACAAAGACTGTCTTGCTGTGTGCTCTTTTTTTTTCTGTGATTACATATCATATTTGGTCTATGCGCAAGACGAAAGATGATTTTTCTTCTTCGTCACTCTCCAAACTCTTCAAGGGAGTTGATAACCACATTGGCTGCTTTCTGCCACTTACCTCACTACTAGGAATAAGACGTTGTCATCATTACTAAGCTGATAAGTGTGTCGAAGTGACGTGTCTAGGAATTCAGTCGGCCTCCTACCTATGCCAGTGTTTCTCCTTTTTTTTACAGAAGTGTTGCCTTTTTGGGAAAAAAAAAAAAAGTATAAATAAATATTTCCATTTGGAAATGTTATGCTGCTTGTTTCATGGTAGTTGGTAGGACTGCATTTCCCAACACACCATGATGTCCACCCAAGACAAAGGGAAGCAGTGTGAAGTGGGAACTCTGTACCTACAGCAGGACACGGAGCTGGGGGGGGTCAGGTCTACATGAGAAAGTGAGGGCATAAGGGTGACCTGAAATGACACTTTCTAATGATACTTTTCACCTGCAGTATTTCTTGATTCTACTCAAATCTTTGCATTTTTCATGCAGAAAACAAATGAAATTAGAGCCTTTTAAGGAAAAAGCGAAAGTGTTTTCAAACAGAGTATGATAGTAGAACATTTGTTAGTTCACTAAAATAAACACATTGTCTTCAGTAATCACCAACAGTAATAACTTAGACTCAAAACCAACCCAGAGCAGATATTTTGAGTGAGAACATAGCATTTCCAAGACAGTTACTTTTCTAACTGTAGTTCAGTCCCATAACAACAACATCATGCTCTGAAAACGATTTGTATGAATACTTAAAGCCATTCTTCATCTTCAGCTCACTATGAAGAGCTAGCAAAGTACTATTATCAAGATAAGTGAGTAAAGCAAATTCCTGAAAAACAAAGTACAATTAAAAAAAAAAAAAAAAAAACAAAGCAAACAAGCAAGAAAAGACTTTTGATCTGTGAAATCTCTCGATAAAGGCAATGGAAATTATACTTATATTAGGACAAGGTTTCTAGGCTACCATAAAAGGCATTAAATGAAGAAAAAGGTCAGGTGACACCTGCTTGTGCTCCTCACAACCTGGAGCTGCTGCAGATTGCACCACACTTCTCCAATCAGAACCTGCCCAGAAAAAGGCTGGATGACTTTTTCTCCTATGAGAAGCAGAATTCTATAAGCTTCCAGCCTGGACACATGGACTGAAAAGGTAGCGTCTCCAAGGGCAGCAGTCAGAGGTGATACCATTAACACTAGGCTTTATTCCATGGCATCTGAGGGGCAGTGGAAGACTGGAAGTGAAGCCTGCAAGGAGCCTCTTTTCAAAGACAAGCTGCATAGTAGTTCCACCATCAACAACTGAACTTACTCTACTGCACACTTCCTATCAGGTCGCTACAGGCAAGCAAGCAACAAAAAGTAACTTACTCATTTTAGCCACTGCCACCAGTTTCTACCTTTTTTCCTCTGTCAAGAATGCTCTGGCTATTGCTTAGATAGCACATGAAAAGCTTTCCCACTGTCTCTCCTGCTTCCTTCCTCTGTTCTGTAATTCAGCACAGCCCATGCACCTTGTAACACTCAGAAATGATACCCCAGGGTATGATTCCTAGCACCTTCTCAATCCTCCTCCAACAGGCTACCCTCACTTGCCTTTTGGGCAGACCTCCTCCCAAAGTCAAGCAGGTTGGTAAAAATAGTTCTCCCTGTCTGCCCCACTTCTGATTCATGGTCCACTTAGGTAACGTCTCTTTCAGTTACATGGAATGGCTGGGGCCTCCTGGACCCCAGGGACATTACATCTTCATAAACAAGGAGATTTATTTACAGATATAAATCAAGACACAACGTTTAGAACATGCTACAGGGAAACAGTAAAATGCAAGGAGAAGGAAAAAAGAATAATCAAAAGTCAAGGATTCTGGCCAAATTCTTCTTAAAATAGCTCTTCCAAGACATAGTGAACATTGTATCAAACTCATACACGATCTGTAGCCAGCATCTTGGCTTCTTTCATGACTCATTTCACTCAGTCTGGGGAGTAACAATTTCCTCCCTAGCCACTGACTAATATGGCTGAGAGCAGGTAGAAAGAGCTCAAGCCGTTGTGATTGATCAGATCCCTCTTCAGGGGAAACAATGCGTTTCATCAAAGGCTACTGTACATCAAAATGTCAGCATCAAGGAAATCATCCTCTTCCACACACAGCCCCACACGCTCACACACACAGGCACGGGCCCAGCTGAGTGGGCAGATCAGCACCTGCCAGTGCCAACACGCGCACAAGCCACAACAGAGCAGACACCTGCTCAGGAGCATGTTCATTGGACTAGCAGCTTTTCCCTGAGATGTCTGCAAGTTTTTGAAGAATTCGTATCCTAACACTGTGCTGTCTGCTAGTGCAGGGTGGTTTGTTTGCAAACATTGCTCATGCTGGTGCGGCATCCACTGGCAAGAATTACTGTGGTTCAGTGCAACAGCGCTAAGAGGGGAAAGTCCGACGTGTACACAGACAAAATGAATCCCACTCCTTTCAGTTATTGCTAAATAGGAGTTATGGAGCCTTACATGGGTCACCTGCATGGGACAGGTTTTACTCCCTCTGCGGGCTTTGGTAATATCTTGAGATTGGCCTGAGAGGCAATTAAAAATTAGACCAGACAGTGACTGCCAAGGTGGTAAATGTCCTTGCCAAGTCCCTGATCCTCTGTCCCCAACACTGGTAGCACAGGAACACAGGACTGGAATGGACACTGCAGAGGTCGCCATGGGAGGGAGGGAGGGAGGGAGGGAGGGAGGGAGGAAGGAAGGAAGGAAGGAAGGAAGGAAGGAAGGAAGGAAGGAAGACATATCCAATGCCTAACTTCCTGCATTGCCATTCCTAACAGCACAGGCAGCAGTGGTCCATGTGCCAGAAGAGGTGGTCAGCCCCTTCACAGCTGGCACAGGACTTACAGGAGGATCCACACATCCCCAGACTACCCCAGAGGAAAGATTGGTATCTCACAGCTTCATGAAGCCATTGAGCCAACGATGGAGCACTTTCCACTTGTGAGATGCCAAGCATCAGTGTGTGCAATTAGCATGTGTATGTGCTCCACGTTGAGATGGAGACAAGTTCTGCAGCCAGCATGAGGGCAGCTGAACCAGCTGCTACAGAGCACCTGAACCCTCTGTCACATTGAATGCCCACACTGTATTTCTGTCCTGAGCAGGTACTTCATGCCTCCTTGCCACAGCCATCCTGCTGCGGTGGCTGTGGTTTGTGCTCACTGGGCTGCCGTGGAGCCGGGAGCACGGTGGGAGGAGAGAGGGATGGCTGACACTTCATTCAGTGATTGCAGGCCTCCTCCAAGGCTCAGACTTTGAAACAAGACATTGGCAGGCCCGTTTAGAAAAATGATTTCATCCATGTATGAATTAAGCCAAAGAACACAGTACTTGTCCCTTTGGTGTTTATTTTAAAATAATTATTACATGTTCTCTTTTCTTTCAGGAACGTTAAACACAATGCTGCATATGATTTTATTCAGGAGGGGTGCAGATGGCTGCAGTGAGGGAAAGTCAGTGGCAAATACTGATATATGCACTATGGCAAGTACTCAAAAGTGAACTTCTCATTCCCTTCAGCCCGAGGAATGCTGAAGTGCGTTACCATTTTGGAGGAAACTAAGATCAATAACAGCTAGCTGATTTATTTGGTTGTTGATTTTTCTAGCACTGGGCCACCAGCCCTATTGTGTTTCTAGTCTTTAAATCAAGTGCAGAGCTTTATAACAAAGTTGCAGCATTTAGTAGCAAGAGAGGCTTCCCTCAAGCAGCTGTCCTCTGAAATACATGCAGTGGTTTGAAAATGTGGTTGCAAAATGTGGACAATGTGCACAGAAGTTATTAATATTTGCAAGAACACGTACTGTTTCATCTCCATTACAGTCATTAACCACAGCTGGTTTTGCAAGCGAGGAAATCTGCTCTCATTCTTAGAGCTCAGATTTGGATGTTTGCAAGCAGGGACACAGGTAGTTCATAGAATTCCTTTCCCAGCTACAACGAGAACATATACAGACACTGGAAAAAGGCTTCCTTTCATCTTATTAGAGCTAGCACATAGACTGCAGAAGGAATTTAAACCAAGGCTTTAATGTCAGATGTTCATATGGACCACATTTCCCCAGTGAAAAGGGTATTTTATATGTGTGTGTGTGTATATATATATATATATATATATGTATTTAATAATTAAAAAATAAAACAATACACTGTCCAGGAAAACAAAGCAAGCCAGCCAGCTCTGCAACCATTTGACTGAGAGACGGGTCCAGAGTCATTCCAGTACTGGCAGTACAGCTAAGCCAGAGTTCTCCTACAAGCCAGATGACACAGTTGGAAAAATATATTCCAGAGCTTGTTATCCATCCTCTGGACTTGCCAAACTTGCCCATATGGGACCACAGGTGTTGGCTCAGCCCAAGGAGGAAAAGGATGGAAAAAGGCAGCAAGATGAAGAATATTAAGAACTCCAGCAATAAGTAGCATCAAGCCAGTGCTGAATTTGTTACAGGTGTCAGTTTCTGATGAAAGGACTCTGATCTTCATGAAGCCCAGTCCAGGTAAAGGTGTTTATAGATACAGACATTGGCAGATATTTAAAAGCTTGCATTTAAATGCACTTGCAAATCCAGCTTGGGATGCTCCATTTTTGCACATGTATGAACATGGCTGTTGTCAAACACTTGCAGTCATAGCATACTAAGGAAGCACAGCCTTCAGCCTCAGCCACAAAGTGCCTCCTTTTGGCAATTTGCCATGAAGAAGCAATTCCCTGAACACTGTTAAGATAAGTTTACTTACAGTGGTGAGGACAGGCATTCTACCCCAAATTCCAAGCTGGCCTGATGCAACCCAGCTCCTGTCTGGAAGTTATATAGCTGTATTATTGCAGCAGAGTGCCCAAACTATCTACTATGCTGAAAAGCAGGATATCAAAACCAGAGGGCATTGCTGTGTTAATGTGGCTGTGTGGCTTCTGGAGCTGAGACCAAAGGAGCTGACAGAGATGTAGTCACGGAGGAATTTGCTTTAGCACCTGCACAGGTCTGATTTTTTTTCCAAGTGAACTAACAAATGCAGAGTTGTCCTTGACTAAGTGCAATGTACCTGGATTTCACTTCCCCATGCTGGCCAGAGACTGCTGGCTACAGATGAGACAAACCCTGAGCAGTCCACAGATCAGTACTATATCTGTCACAGGGAATCAAGCATGGGAATTTTAGCATGAAAAGTACAAAAGCCCAGAACTTGAACAGGAACAGCATCTCTTACATTGCCAGCTTGAGCCATCCAAAAGTTGCAGGCAGGTTCCCATACTCATAGGCTTGTCTTTAAATAAAAAAAAATCTCAGTACAAGATATGATTTTAATAACACATTTGGGGTTGGTTGCATTTACTGTCCTGGGTTTTAACCACTGGGGTCCACTTCCAAACACTTTCACAACAGGAAGGCTCAGAAAATGTTATTTTATGTTATTTTTCAAATGAAAGCTGAGGTTCTTATGCATTCATCTGAACTCCAGGAGCTGTGTTTTTTAAGGCACACACCAAATGTCGAGGGACTCACAATAAAATCACAAGAATTGGCAAGACTGCCTTCATTGGCTTTGGGGAATGAGCAGGTTGTTGTTGGAGCCATGCATTAGAGGGAGACATATTCGCATGTTCCTAACTAGGGAATTATGCACAGAGGTATAATGGCAATCTGCCCAGCTCTGACATACAGCAACAAGAACAGGATGCACAAAATTCCCAGGCCTCTTAAGCTAATGGAGAAGCTTTGTTAGTTCCCCTAACAAGGGAACCAATGACATAACCTGTCATAAACATGTTGGGACCATTATATACACAGACATAAGTTATATTTAAGCTATAAAAGCCTATTTAATAACCAAAAGGACAGCTGCATAATCTGCACATAACACTCAACAAAAAGGAAATAAAAGTAAAATGAACAGAAATACGTGTGTCTGGAGAGACAAGGGGTGAGAGAGGCCTGAAGACCTCAGAGAAACTTGTACAGGACCTACTTCAGCAGGAAAACACTTCTATCCTCCATTCTGTCTGTAGGAGCCATATTTTTACAGCTTGGTTTTGGTTGTGTGGTTTGGTGTTGTTTTTTTTTTTTTTAAATTGGATGGGCCATATGCTGACATTGGGACAATTTACAAAGAGAGGAAGCTGGGAGCAGAACCTCATCTTCTCCACTCATGAAGGAAATGCACCTCTGTGTGCAGGCTAGGTAGGTAACAAGCTAGGTACTAGCTAGGGATCAAGAAAAGGTCCAATGAAATCAGTAAACCAGCCCGTATTTTTCTTGCGTTGAAGTGCAAGCACTGAAGTGGCAGGCACAAGATAGCAGAAACGAGGGATCTGCTCTCCTTGTCTATCTCTGCCTTTGGTCTTAAAGTCATTGTAGATTTATGTGCAGCATGAAAACTGACTCATATCTTTTTAACTAGGGCTATGCTTACAATGTATTTGGGGAGGGAATACAATGGGGTATGGAGGTTTTTATAAATCTTATCACTTATGTTTTGCCATCTCTATGGAGGACACGTTTAGCTGCATAATAATTCATTGAGGTTTTGTCAGGATCAATTTACATTTGTCAGATGCTCTGCAGTCTTCAAACAAAAGCCATAAATAACAGCACTCCACCAGTATTTCATCTTTGCAAATGTTACGATTTATGGGCAATAGAATGGGAAGAAGACGCAGTGGTGTGATGTATTTTTCTCCCAGCTGCAAGCACTGATCTTCTCAAGAGAGGAACCAATGTACAAAACTCAGCAACATCTATCCCTAACACCAAAATAGAGATTGAAAAACCCCTCTGAGGTGCCTAAATGTCTGTATCTAATTTATGGGTAATTTACAATGGAAATAGACTATATAAAAATGTATACAAATTTGTAGCCTTGTACATTGGGGCAGATAGATAGTTTTTCTACAAAATAATGAACATGAAGGGTCTCTTGTGAGCTGCCAGGTAGACATTTTGATTGCCCAGATTTCACTAAACTCAAACCAGAGAGACCTTGAAGTCTTCCAAACATTCTTTAACTCTATCAAGTGTGTCGGTGCTCTGCAGCCGATGACAATATATTTCACCAGAGTTGCCAAAAAACTGTTTAATTTTAAGCAATGCCTGCATTGCATTACTTTCTACAAGTTGAGCCAGCATGTAGGGCACAATCAACTCCATAGATGAACAAGCCCATTGCCAATGTTTTCTTTGCATCTGAAAAAACAATTTCAGACAGTCATTCCTTAAAACAAGGAGAAAAAAGACAAAAAAAAAAAGTCCTGTCGAGTGCTTGTCTCCTCTCACCCTCAAGTCAGCTTTGCTTTTTCCCAACTTCGCCAATCAGACTTGAGAGAGTGAAGAGTTACAGAGAATATCTGTGCTGCCAAGAGCTATTTCCAGTGGACTTTGATCAAATGATGCTGTAATCCCTAATGGGAAGCATACTTCATTTATAAGGTATTCTTTGGTGTCATTCCCAAGGAGTAGGCATAGGAGTTTTTGAGCAGCAAAGCTCTTTTCTCTACAGAGAGTGCTGCGTTTGTGAGAGAGCGGTGCTACCATGCTCAACACAGGTGTACAGGCCTGCCTAGACAAGAGGGAAACAGTCTTTGCTACAGTCAGAAAAGGCAGAGGTGGTCAGAGGCCAAGTCTTAGTGTCAGAGTTTCCTCAGCCACAGCCCTTTACCCAACAACAACAACTACCACACAGCAGTGCTTTTGGGTTTTACCATTTCCAGCGAGGAACACAACAGCAGCCTGATCTGACACTTGCACTTTGCTGCAACTTACTTCAACTTAAGAGACTCGGGTTATCCAGAACAGTATTTTATTCTCCCTGAAGTTTTAGTCCAAGCCCAAGGACAATTAGCTCACATTTTAACAAGGAAGCAATTAAAGAGCATGACGTTCATAAAAATGATTCATGGTACTATTAAATTAGGATGAAAATCATCAAAGTTCATAATAGCCAAATAAAAACAAATATAAATTATCTTCATACGCGGTTTGTACCCCGATCCTTATCAGCCTGAAGCACGTGGATTTATTCTCCAGAGCTGCTGTGCAATTTCTGTCATTGTATTATGCTGTTTGGAAAACTCATCATATTCATTCTCTGCCTAACAGCAACCCTATAAAATGAAAAGGTTTAAACGGCCCTTATCTGCTTAAAATTTCCTCCAAAAATAGGTTAAGCTTCCAGAGTAAAGGTATTTCGGGCACTCCTAGACAAATCTGCTGGAGTCAGGTGTCCCACGTGGCATGAGAGGCTCTTGTCCTCCATGACCCTCTGCTTCTTCCACCTGTCCAATTGTCTACATATTTATTAAAAAGTCTGCTCTCATTAATACTAAAATCAGCATTATTTTTGTTGTGCTCTCACTTTTTTTTTCATTAACCTTTCCACTGCTTTTACATGCAAACCGAAAAGTTTTAGATATTTTCGGTGAAATGGCAGTTTCAAACTAACACACTCTGCTCCCATTGTCTTCCCCAGTATATTTAAAAATTCCATAAGTATATATTTATTACAGGATATAAATATGTTAATAACTCCACAAGAAAAGAAGATGCAATGAGAACAGGTCCCAGTGATAACAGTATACAACCAGAGATCAAGAGTCTTTCTATCACTCACTGCTTCCATGAGACTAGGAGAAAAATTTTTCTGTGCCTTAGTTTTCTTAGTCAAATAAAAACACATTAACTCCTTCATAGGACTGTTGTCTGCAAAACACTTGGACGTGTTCTATAAAGAAGAATTATGTCTTCTTAGTCAGTTAAGGTTTTCCACACAATCAAGGTTTTCCTTTCATATCAAGACACAGAAGTCCCTTTTATCAGCCCTCTGCTCTTCACTAACATCTTTCACAAAAATCCTTCCTGCATCTCACTGCCAGTCTCTCCGATTTTGACGAGAGAGCAGCCTTCAATGTCTGGCAAAAGCTGCATCCCTGCAAAAAGGTGCAGTTTGCACAAAATTTAGGGATCCTGCCATGCTATCAGGGGTTGCAAGCCTGCAAACCGTTCTTGATGTTACAAGGAGATGAGAAGATACACCTGACAGAACTGCGAATAAGGCCTCCAGAGCAGTAAAATTATCAGGAAAGATCTATCCCTGAAGTTAATAGGTAAGAGTCAGTTCAGATAACCTGCACTCCCATCCAAGACCTAAATTTGAAGCATGTGGGAAAATAGGTCTCTGAAAGCGAGTGCCTTACTTAATCTCTAGAAAGATTTCTGGTTTAGATGTCTGAACTTCATGGCAGCAACAGAGTCCATGACACGTTTAATTGAAAGGAATTGCCCATCTACTAACTATACGTTAAAACTGATTCACTGAACTGGGGTCTGTGTTTTAAAGTCATGATAAATCTTTGTTACTCTGGACACGGTTTCTCTTACTGTAACTTGGTAAACACTTATTTATTAAAACTTTGAACTGTACAATTTGCAAGTAATATTCATATGTTCCTTAAAAAGGCTCATTCACTTCTTGGAAAGCATCATGCATTATCAATGCAAAGAAAGCCAGTAAGACTTTAAGTACATCTGTTTTCTAGAAAACATTTTTTTTAAGTGTTTCAATTTCCCATTTCCTCAGTAAATGATCCTTACTTATTTGAAGAAGGAAAACATTAAATGCTCTGCCTCTATGATGAGTTTGAAATAGATATTTTCAATGAATTATCCTGATTGAGCTGTCTGTCAAGATAATGGTATAAATTGCTCTTTCAATCTGCATTTACAAACTGATTTGAACAGCTTCGGTAAAGACACAGACAAAAGTTAAAGGAATCTGATGGAAACCAACAATGAGATTAGTGTTCGGATCTCCTCTAACAGACAGGCTGTGCCGCAGCTGAACAGACTCATGTTTCAGTTTCTTTTTTGTTTTGCTTTAACTTCCCTATTTCAACTCTGGTTAAATTTTAAAAGAATGAGTGACAGTCTAGAAAGAGTGCTCTGAAATAGATAATGAAATATTTCCAGAACCTCAGGTACTGCGTCTTAAAAACCCGCATTGACTGAACAAAGGACAGAATTCCAGACGCAGAAAATATGTTCAAATGTTTAAATGCCTGAAAAATCAGGATTTGAAAAAAATAGGCATTTTAAAATACTTTACCTGTGATGTGGATTTAAAAAGTAAAAGTATTATTGATCTTATTAATGAATCGCAGCCTCATATAGAAATTGTTGCTATTTTTAGCTTTTCGCTTCCCTGCTATAAAAAATAACAATTCTTGCTGTGCTTAACTTTTAAATCACTTGATCATTATAGTCATCTCCATTTTATTTTGTTTGCAGTTAGGAGGATTTAGGTGTCCTAGTATCTTTTAACAGTATGTTCTGATATCGTTTTACCTTTTCAGTTAGTTTATAGCCATTTTTAGAAGAAAAAAAAAAAAAAAACGATAATTGGATATGAATTTACAGTATTCATGTTCTGAAAAATGATTAGAAGCCTTGAAAAATGTTGACATACTTCACTATTCTGTTTTGTTCTGTTTTAAATATTGGTGTACTTATTAAAGCTGGTTGGAAAATTTAATCATATATAATATTTTTGTTTTTCATCAGATTTGAATTCTTTCCAGGCTTTTCAGGACTCTCATTTTTCTACACGTCTCAGAAAATCTGTATTAAATGAGGTAGGATTTATTCCAAGTTATTCAGTGCATATCTTCAAAGCAGTATGTTATGTATATATCTTTTACAATAACGCATTATGTAAATAGCTATTAATACAGAATAGCTGGGAAAAGACTGCTCTAGCAAAATGTTAAGTCTTTTTAAATGCTTCGTGAGAAAGGCTTCAACAAACGCAGTGGATATCTTGAGTTACAGTTCACACAGTATTTTGTATTCATCAGATTTAACTCTTGAGGTTATTTCCTACTTTTTTTGTTGTTGTGGATACATGTTATCTGTTATCTTCCACAGCTTTTAGAAATTAATTCCTCAAGGGCAAGACTTTTGCCTTTTTAACTTGCCGTGTGATACGTGAGTCTTTTCTTCGCTGAAAATAATCTGTTTCGTACGTGTAGTGCAAAATCATCCGTGTGGAGAATGTGGATGCTCAGACTCTGATCTCACAGCTCTGGGCAGAGAGGACAGACGTCTGCAGGCACCCGCAGCCCTGCTCGAGCCTGAGGCTCTGGTCCAGGACCCACACAAGGAGCTGCCATAGGAGCAGGACCAGTTCAGGACCCTTGAACAACCAGCTCAATATCTGGGGGAGATTTGAGCACAAGAGCTTTAGTAATAACCTTACAGGTGGTTCTGACATGTTCAGACCTGATGGTATCCCTTTCTGCCTGACAGCTTTAGGGACTTAACTGATGGTCGTTTTGGAAGCCGATCACTAAGTTCCCAGTATGGTCCCAGAAGAAAGACAGGCTTCATCTCCACTTCCAGAGCAGAGCTGAGCTTAGAGCTGACCTCTCTCTATTGACTGCTGAGAGAGAATGGCCTGAGGAGGTGCTTGCTTAGGCACTTCAGGATATTTCCTACAGCTCAGCAGGATGAATCCAGGAGCAGAAGTACTGCAAGGAGTGGTGTGGCTGGGTCATAGATTTTGCCAAATATGCTTATTGTAAGAGTGTTTATACAATTTAAGCCTGGAATTAAATCCTGCTAGACACATGCTTCACTATTTTTTTACCCTCTGAATAGATTTCCCATCAATCTCTGTGGTGGTAACCCAAGGTAAAGCACTGCATGTAAATATGCATAAGCTGAAGCACACAAGCAGCCCTTCTAAAGTCAATGGGCTTGGCTTGTTAAAGTGGGATCATTTGACATGTGTGTAATGAGCAGGACTTCAAATGCCCAAACAAAGGCCAGAGTCTTTGAAGTGAACAAGGCGGGAGGCAGTAGTAGTTTGGTTCCTGTGGGTGAGAGAAGTGAGAAATGGTTGTAATTACCACATGAAATTGTTCTTGCTAACCATGGAGCTACTAACTGGTTGTCATTGCCTGAAGCTGCCCAAATCCCAGATAGGGAGGACCATGGCCAGTAATCATAGTGATTTCCCCCTTTCCAAGGGAACTGAGCTGCTGCACCCTCACATGGGCTCACTTCAGCATAGAGAATACTCTAAAACTTCTCAAAGAATCACTCTGAAATTTTGTTTTATGCTGGTTTTAATTTTTTTAGAGGACCGGACAAATCATTCAAGAGAAAAGAAAAATAACCTGAAGTAACAAAAGGCTAACTCCAGAGGTGCAAAGAAGGAAACAACTATTATCAAGGTCTCAAAGCCTGGCCAACACAGTTGAAACTGTTTTGATGCAGATTTTGGATTCAGTGTGATACGAAGTGCAAGTAAGGGTAACCTTGACTGAGCTAGTGTTAGTTCCAGCTTTAGGTACATCTACTTCCAAACTCGTTTTCCCCAGGCTATGCCATATCACCTAGATATATATCACCTAGAGTGGGTTATCCCTGAGCATAGACTAGGTTCAGCCTAGTAAAGCCTGCCCTTTTTTTTTTTTCTCCTGTGTTTTACTACTTAGATTACAACACACTTAATACTCCCCTTGACCTCTCTTTATTGGTCTCTTTTTCTTCACATATGTCACTTTTGGCCTTTCAGCAGCACAACTGTCTGGGCCACAACAACAACAGGAAAAACACTGCTGACAGATTGCTGTTTTCATCTGTGATTTAACATCAGTCCTGCCCAGGCTCTGAACTGTTCCACATTGCTCAGGAGCCTAAATCAACTCACTAAGCAAACCCGCCTTGCTCAGCAGCAGGCATCCTCCTTGCTCGGGGCAACAGGAGAACGTGCTTAAGCACACCGAGGGGGATAGACTTAAGGACATACTGAAGTGTTTCTCTGATTTGCAGCCTGAGGAAAACAGCTTTACTGCAACAACATGGATTTGCCTACTAGTTTGGTCAGCGCGGAATCAGTGGTAAATATTACAACAAAATGAATGAGACACCATAGGAGTAATGAGCGTGTTGAGAGGTGAAGCAAGATTGTGACTGAAGAACACAGAGAAAGCCTATAAGTTGAGGAGATGAGCTAAACCTCATCCAAAAGACAGGACAGGGCAAAGCCAGGGATCAGAGAGAAGAAATGCAGTGGGCAGAGACACGCTGTGGGACAGATGCAGGCAGAACTGAAACACGCTGGTGAGAAGGCAGAGGTTAAGGCAGATATTATTGAGGCTGAGGTCCAAGGTGCAGGGGCTAGGAGCCAAGCGCAGAAATGCATTTACACTAGTAAACTTGGCCTTTCTCTGGTTGTATTCACCCCATAAACTACTCTTAGCTTTCACTGCAAATCTCCTGCCTGCCTGTGCCACCTCTCAGACCACCTCTGGGAAACGTAAAGTGCACAAGTCTGCCCATGGCAGAAGTGTGCAAGTCATCTGTGTCTGTGCCTGGCAATTTTGAAATACCAATATAAATGTGCCCAGAGACTCTTCACCCAAGCACCCATTCACTAAACATTTGCTTTGTTACCAGATTGACCTAGCCCAGGGTCCATTTCCCTTGTACATATGAGCCAATGCCAGTCAGGCATGTCCTTGTCCATACCAATGAGAGAATAGAGTTAATATTACATCATTGTGAGAGTTTCACTTTGCAGCCTTAATATTCTTCTAATGCCATATTCTTCATGCCATATAAAAATTACCTTGGCAATGCACTTTTCTGGCAGCAAGGAAGATATGTTTGTCACTTGTTTGCAGCATCTGGATACTGAAAGATGACTGGAAGCCATAGGGGAGGAAGGCCATTGAGGGAGAGATCCCATCTTAAGGCTACCACCACCATTTTGCAGCAACCCACCTTCCTGAAGCCTGAAGAGGGAAACTCAGCTTGAGAAGTGTGTTTCTCATCAGGCCATCTGGGTGTTTGTTAAGTGACAAAACCAAACAGTCCTTTTTCATGGAGGGCTGTGTTGAAAAGTGACTTTCCTTTTATAAACTGGCTCAAGTCTCCCTCAGTCATGTCTGTTTTCTGTGTATGATCATTGCAGGGGAGGGAGGGGAGTCAAAGTGATTCAGCGCTTGGAGCGTGATCCAAGACTCTGCACGTCTTGGATCACCGTCGTGTTGGGAAGCAGCAGGATGACAGGAGGCTCTGCTAGCAGAATGCCTCAGATTGTTTGTCCTTGCACTTAATCCACTTTACGCTTTCTCTCATGCCAACACTAGCAGCAACCAGCAGCTTTGAGACACTAGACTTTTTGTGTAGCTCTTGCACATCATTTCGCTTCAATTTTTCCTTTCTGTGTTGAACTGTTTTTTTCTCTTTTGTGACATATGCAGTGGTTATGAAAGGTGTGCCTGTGAAAACAATACTGACAAAAGAGTCAGTTCAGTTCCCTGGGGAATACAGCAGAAATTACACCAAAGGTATCCAGCTATTGTAGAGTCATGGAATAAATTAGATTGGAAGAGACCTCTGGAAGCCATCTGCTCAAAACTTGTGCTCAGAGCTTCGAACTTCAGTCAGGTTGTTCAGGGCTTTGTTCAGTCATGTTTTTAAAATCTTGAGGGATGGAGACTGCACAGTCTCTCTGGGCAAGTATGCCAGTGGTTAACCACTGATTGTGAAACTTTTTTTTTCCTTCTATTCAGTCAAGATTTCCTTTGCTGCAGATTGTGATTATTGCCTCCTGGACTTTTGCTATGAATATCTGATAGGATTTCCATTCTATCTTCTCTCCTTTAGGCAACTGGGCATAACAACAAGGTATTCCCTCCACCCCTGCTCCTCAGGCTGAGCAAAACCAGATCTCTCAGCCTCTCCTCCTACCTCATCATGTGCTCTAGCCCCCAACCAGCTTCATGGCCTTGCTTGAACTCATCGTGTTTGTCCATGTTGTTCTTATACCAAAACTGAACACCGTATCCCAGCAAGCAACAAGCAGACAGGAATAACCATTCCCTCAATCCACTGGCTAAGCTTTAGCCGAAACAGTCTAGTGCACAAAAGCCTCAGTGTCACAGGGACACAAGTGGACTTCTGTCCCATTCGGTGTCCGCTAGAACCCCTGGGTCCCTTCCTGCAAAACTGCTTCCTAGCAGTTGGTTGCTGACTTGTACCAGCATATGGGGTTACTCCTCCCAAGATGCAGGACTTTGCAATCCTTTCTAGTGAGCTTCCTGGTGTTCCTGTGGGCCCACTTCTTCAGCTAGTCATGCCTCTCTGAACAGCAGTCAGATCTCCAGCACACTCAAAGCTCCCCTCCTCGTCCCCTGAGGTGTCTGCCATCCCACAGCCTGGTGCCCTGGGGAAGGTACTGAACACTACCCTCGCCACTATTGAGGAACACCTCTCAGCACAGTCCACCAGCCAGGCCTCAGCCCTGAACCACTCGCCTCCAAGCCCAGCAGCACAGACAGAGACTTTCAGCCACGACGTATCCCACATCTCCCAGGCCGCACTACAGCTGTTACCTCTCTTGCCTGTGGATGTGAATGTCACTCTGTGATAGAGGAAGCAGTTGCAAAAATTAGAGCACAGAGATCACAGGCAGGAGAGCTGGGCTGTTTCCCAGTCTCTGCTGTGTGACCTCCAGTAAGTCTCCCAAACCACAGAGACAGATGCTACGTGTTGTTTAAATAAGTCAACCTATCCCAAATATTATAGATGCAGCTGCACCTAGAGCAAAACTCTGCTTGTGTGACAGCTGAACTAACAGCATTGCCAACAACAGGAGCCCATGCCCAGAATTAATAAATAAATAAAAATCCAGACAAAAATTGTAAAAAGACTTCTGTAAAGACATTCCACTCTAACACCTAAATCTTAGGACAGTGTCTTAGTCTCAATCTCAGGTGCCCCTCTGTACAAAATAGTGACAAGATGATGTAAATTGGTATGCTGCAAGAGTACCAGTAGTGCCACTTCAGGCTTGCATGTGAATTAAGAATAAAATCATGCAATCAGCTGCTAAACTTCTACTGACATAAAAACGCCCATGCTAGCTGATTTGCAGATGAGGAGCAAGCCATGGCAGGGACTGGATTATCTCTGTGAGTGATCCAGCATGTGAAGGGTGCTGCAGTGCCCTCTGTGAAGGGTGCTGTATTGCTGTTGCTTCCACAACCTGCTGTATTTTGAGCATCAAATAATATTGAATCAGTGGAAATTTGTGCCCAGTGTCAAGATGCACAAAACTTGAATCATTTTAGATAATTCCAAGGGGTGTCACAGGGCACAGGGGCCAAAACTGGTTATATCAGAGGTAAGATCAGAAAACAGCTGTAGAAAGAGAGGCAAAAGCCTCCGAGCCATCTCACTGCCAAAAGAGCCTTTTTGTCCCTACATAACAGCTCAGGAATATGATTGCCATCATTTCATTTCAGGACTCAGGGAAGGGAGCAGGCATCCCTGGGCATAGCTTGGCATGTGTTTTCTTCATGCGCCTGCAAGACAGGGGAACATCCTCGGTTCAAACAGGGATAGCAGATACTACCTGTGACAAAACAGCAGTACTTCTCTAAGCCCTTCTCCCATGTTATTGCCTTACTTTCTGGGCTCAGTCTCAAACCCCATCGGGGTGGGTTTGATGGAGATGCAAAGCTGTATGGATACTCAGCGGTTTGCCACCGCCAGCAGACATACCTGTCTCCTCCTCGAGCAGGGATGCTGCCTGCCCCGACCCGCGCAGAGCCCCGGCAGCGCGGTGCGGGGAGGTGGGACACAGCCCTGCGCGGGGGCCGGCTGCGGGACCCCACCGCCTCGCCTCGCCGCGACAGGTCCTGTGAGATATCCCACAGCAAAACACATCACTATGTTCCCAGCCAGAAATTCCTCCCCGGAGGGAAAGGGAGACGGTGAGCCCGTGTTCCCCGGGGTGCCCCAGTTGGGAGCAGAAGCGAGGAGGGTGACCAGCAGCCTCAGCTGCGCAGCACCACTCCAGCTGCGCATACGGAGGGAAAGGGAGACACCTAAAGGGAACTGCCCAAAAGGCACCCGCGGCACACGGGCGGGGACCGGCGGCAAAGCCCCCGCAGTTCTGCCCGTGGTGGCACAGGGAGGTGTCAAGGCGTTTGGGAAGGGGTCGAGGAGCAGCGTCTGCACTGGGTCCGGTGCAGCAGCCTCGCCAGGAGCAGGCGGAGGGCAGTGGGGATGCTGCTCCTGCGGCAAAGCTGTCCCTCGGGCGCGGCAACTGGCAAGCCCATCTCTGCCTGCCACCCTTCCTTCTTGTCATCCACAAAAAAGACACTGAGGTTCTGCAGCGTGTCCAGAGACGAGCAACGAAGCTGGTGAAGAATTTGCAGAACAATTCTGATGACAGCAGCTGAGGGAGCTGGGGGTGTTTATCCTGGAGAAGGCTGAGGGGAGACACGGTCACTCTCTACAACTACCTGAGCAGAGGTTGTGGCAAGGTGGGGATCCACCTCTTCTCCCAAGTGACAAGTGACAGGATTAGATGAAATGGGCTCAAGTTGTACAAGGAGAGGTTTAGATTGGACATTAGGAAGAACTTTTTCACTGAAATGGTTATTAACCATTGGACCAGGCTGACCCGGGAAGTGGTAAAGTCCCCATCTCTGGAGATATTTAACAGATGTATAGATGAGGTGCCAAGGGACATGGTTTAGTGATGGGCTTGGCAGTGTGAGGTGAGTGGTTGGACTCAATCTTTAAGGTCTTTTCCATAGACTCACAGAAAGGTAGGGGTTGAAAGGGACCTTTAGAGATCATCTAGTCCAACCCCCTTGCAGAAGCAGATCCACCTAGATCAGGTCACACAGAAACGTGTCCAGGTAGGTCTTGAAGACCTCCAAGGAAGGAGACTCCACACCCTCCCTGGGCAGCCTGTGCCAGGACTCCCTCACCCTCACAGTAAAATAGTTTATCCTCATGTTTAAACAGGTTTTTTTGTGTTCCAGCTTTATCCCATTATCCCTTGTCCTGTTGCTAGATACAATAGAAAAAAGGGATGTCCCAACCTCCTGACATTCACCATGTATATACTTCTAAATAATGAGATTCCCCCTCAGTGTCCTCTTCTCTAGACAGCCTCTGTTTCCCCAACGTTTCCTCATAAGGAAGATGCTCCAATCCCCTGATCATCTTGGTGGCCCTGGGCTTCCAACCCAAACAATTCTATGATTCTGTACTAAGACTTTTGAAGAGCATGGGATCTAGCATTTCACCATCTTCTGGTTTAAAAGTTGTCATTAAAGCACATCAGATGTGTTGAGAACTAGCTTTCTTTTCTCAGAAAGAAGTTCAGTGGACAATTGTCTGCCTAGGGAGAAAGAACAGATGTAACAGATTTTCAAGGACTAGCCTAATACCACTCATTATTTTTGTAAGAAAATCAGAAGAAAAAAAAAAGTAGATGACATCATGACTGAAAACATGAGAAATTGTGATGAAATCAGATTGGGTCCTGCAGCCAACTCCTTGGCACTGTTTTAAGGAGCAGTCCAGGGCAAAGGGCTAACCGGCAGGCAGAGAACGCACCAGGGCTGGCCACTCTGGCCATCTGAGGGGCAGCACCACAGCTGTGCTGCCACGAGAGTAAAGAGAGGGTAAAAGGCTCTCAAAGCCCTAGGCAATTATTGCTCTTTATGCTGCTCTCTGAAATTATCACCAGCCAAGGCAGCTCTTGTACTACCCCTACACTCAAATTATCAGAGCTGCAGGTGACAACAGTATCATGCATAAAAATCAGCCTGGATAACTGGGGACAATCAGCATAAAAATTGTTTCTGGCAGCAAATTCTCAAGGGAACAAAAAAGAACACTGTACCTTGCTCTCTCCTGTGCTGCAGACCAGGAGGGCCAGGTCCTACTGAGAGGAAGGGAAGTCTGATAGGTACTGTGAAACATAAAGACTCGGTTCCTCTGGTGCAGCACTGATTTAATTCACCAACTTCTGCCTGTAGAAAGAGCACATAAGCTGCCAGTAATATGAGGCAGTGACTGAACAGATCATGTTCCCAAACAGATCTCCACTCACAGGAAGATCAAGCCTGGTGAGTTATAACTCCTCCCAAGTCACTTTACAAACACTCAACTACTAATCCCTCCTAACCATCTCAGGGAGCAAGTACTGTCCCATTTTACAGATTTTATATCCCCTCAGCTGATGTGGGGGACTGCATCTTACCAGGCTGATGGGAACAGTACACACATCCCCTGACAGCAAAATGAGGCCAAGTGGGTAGGTTTACCTCTGCAGCCAGAGGCAAGCATGGAGATCTCACCAGAGAAGAGAGCAGCCGTGCAAAACATCAAGTGAAATCAGGAAGAAACTTCACAGATCATTGTTAATGACAGCTGCTCAGCAAGGAATAAAGTGCTTCATACTGGTCATGGGCTGAAGCCCGCAGTTGTCCACGCTGGCCATCATCTTAGACAGATGTACAGCCTTCACTTGCCAGGGATTTCAAGCTTTTGTAGTCCTAACCCATGTTGCGGTAACCCGAGATAGGAAATAAGAAGCAAGTTCTTGCCAGCATTCCTGGATGCACTTCAGGGTGAGAGTTGTCTGCTCCTCTCTGGCCAAGATGTGCCTATAACTGCACAGCTCTTGGGAAGCACGGGAGTGTTTTTGTGGTGAAAATGTGACTCAGCAAGTTCTGCACTCAGCTGGATCTTGGAGGCAGCTATTGGTGTCTGAGACGAAGACAAAATACCACCAACCAGCTGATGATGATAGCTGGCCACCAACCAGGTGACGATACATGTCCTCCATGGGTTGTAGCTAGCACTCGAGCGGGTATCTGTTGGGAGTGGGATGGGAGACACTGCAATACAAAGCAGAGAGAGAGACAAGATGATGTGGAAAGAGATGGAGATTAATAATATGGGTATTAGGGGCTGCCAGCAAGAAGGAAGCATCTTCCACAGGAGAAAGGAGAGGGGCAGGACAGATTAGGATGGGATATCTTAAGAGGAAGCAGGGAAGTTAGGCTGATAATAGGTCCGTATCTGTTGTGGCAGCCACTGCAATAAGCATATCAACAAAACATCTAATTGCTTAACACAGCTCTGCCTATGAAAGGCTGGGCAACCTTGGTACAGGGCACCAGAGGCAGCAGGAAGGGGAGAAGCAAATTCAGGCTCTGCATGCCCAGGGTCTGGAAAGGGTTTACTTGTATTTAAATCTTACTGAAATACATGAGATTTGAGCAAAAGCTTAACAGCTGCACTCAATAGAGATGTTTTCTTTAATCAAGCCCTTTATCAAAAAGTGTTAATTAGATGTATTTCCTTCCCAAGACATCTACCTGTAAGGACAGTTTCATCATCCCTCAGGTGTTCAGGTATGTTAGTGACAAGGCTACATATCCAAATGGGCAAGGAAAGCTCTGAATCTCTCAGACCCAAGTTCTGCCACTGGTGCTTATGACAAATAGTGTAATTTTTTTTCTTTGATATAACCTCTAACTACTTTAGCAAGACTGCTGCTAAATGCAAGGACTGCTTCTCACAAGCATGATGACAGACTCCCGTCTTGGGCTGACAACTTGTTCGTACCAGGTCTTTACAGACAACTCGGATGACCACCATCGTGCTGGCTTTGCAGGCACTGCCAAACACGCAGAGGATGCTCCACCTCCTCCACCTGCATGGAAAAAAAGTCACATGCCTTCAGAGGAAAATAAACCCATGCAGTTAAATACCAGAGTGAGGAGGGGGAAAAGTCAGACAAATTAGATAGATGGATCAGATTCCAGCACACCCCAAAGGTCACTCTGTGCAGGGTCCGCCGGAGTGAAGGTGGGAGCAGCGTCGCTCCTCCACGTAGGATGCCAAGCTACCAGCCTCTCGTCAATTAATCCTGGGGAGCAGGAGGCAGTGGAGAACACCCTGCCAATTGTAAACGTGGTGATGGGGCATTGGGGGCATATATACGCATCATTAGTCATCCACAAGAATTTTGTTTTTGTAACCTCTGCATTTTTATCTGTCATTTCGAGCAATAAATATGCACTCCCGCCAGTGATTTGACATTACACTTGCTTTGGATGGTTGCCTTTCCCAAATATTAATAGTAACTCATTGTGGACACAGCATTGGTATTTAGTTAGGTCAGACCAGCTTCTTTTAAAAAACAACTTTTCTTATAAAGAGAACAGATGTTTTTAATTTACACAAAGAACAAAAACAAAGTTCTATTGTTCAGTTACAGTGAGCACAAACATTACAGGCGCACAGAAATTAACACCAAGAGCACGTTACCCAAAAAAAAAAAAAAAAATCAGGAAAAATTAAAAGCCCATCATGATGCAGGTCTGCTTCTTTGCGCTTTTTCCACCACTTCAACAATTTTGTGGCTTGCAATGGTAGCAAGTGGCTTTTTTGGAATTCGTACGAATTTGAGTGAGGCGTATTTGAAAGATAAAAAAGTGGCGTAAACACAAGGATACTTTATAAACACAAATCATACTAATATTAATAGTAATACTAAATAATGTAAACCCTCACAGTCCAGGGCACAAGCCAGCTACTAGCTCATAGGAAAAGGAAGAATTTGCCTCCTTCAGCTCATTATTTTATAGTTGTTTCTTATAGAGTATATTTTCCTTTGCATCACCTGCACACAACAGTAAGGCCTCAGCCCTCTGAAACACGATGGGCACGTACAAAAGTGGATAGAGCGTATTAGTTGCATCAGCAAGGTTATCTTGTGGTATGGTATGAAGTTAAACCAGAGCTATCCTTCTATGTGATTTTTTCCCTGGGGATTTAAAAGCCATTTGAATGCACTTATAGGCTCCTTGTGTGTGCAGGTGGGAGCACAGCTCAGGCACATGTCTGTGCTAAGCTGACCAAGCCCTTTGCAGAACACCAGTGTTGCCCTGCAGGTGGAGGTCACTTGCAGCTCTCTGAGTCTCACAGACACATACCCTGAGAAATTTTTTCTCAGAGATAAAGCTTAGGTTTTGCCTTTTCACTCTCATTTCTCACCCACTGGACCCACCACCTGGATATCTAATTCTTGGCCTACTCCAAAGCATAGCTCTTCCCACAGAGAAGCGCTTCCTCTGGCCTTTCTTTCTTGAAGATTTCCTAGTGGCTTTCTCTAGCTGGTTATCACAACTTAAGACACCTTCCTGGAAAGCTATTTCAAGGTTTAGGAATACTAAACGTTTCTTCAGGAAAAGAAATTTCTTTTTCAGATTTGCCAGTCCTGCAGCTGCAAGAGGACAAGGAGGTCAGGGATCCCTTGTCTTGGCTTCTCCTAACTCTATATAAGCAAAGATCCTGCTTTCAGTATGTTAAAACCAGACTTCACTCTATTTCCTTTCCCACTGTTCACTAAGGGTTTTTTGTCCAATAATGAGTGCCCTTTGAATGTGTCCCACATTCAAAGTATCAAACAACGAGGCCTAGGGAAAAAACAACCAAACAAACCAAACTTCCTTGCATTTTAATCAGTTGGGAAAATAATGATATAATTAAGACACTTGCAACAGAAAAATAAAAGATTAATTTTTAATAGCATTCAGATAACCTGGGGATTTCAGTGCCACAGAGAAACAGAAAGACAAACACCACAACTGAAAGGACTGGAGCCTTTTTCCGCGACTAAAATCAGGCTCGCTGGGAGAGGTGCTTTGTGAGGGCTGCTCCAAGTGGCCAGTTTTAAACTTTCTATTGCATTATAGAATACAAAATCCATTTCCAGACCCATGCAGGAAAGAGAGAAACCAAAACATTGCATTCATATGGTACCTTTCAGCTCAAAAGAACCCAAACCATGAATCATCTTATCCATCACAGAATGCCATCACCTCAACGTCAAAACACAGCAGCTGCTTATTACCCTACAAGAACATTAAGATGGGTGCTCTTATGCAGCCAAAACAGAAAGGAAAACCGAGTAGACAAATATAATAACCTGGAATGCACAAGCTTATCCTCCCTACCTTTATAATGAGTACCAGAGGGACTTCAGGGACCACAAGCAGCCAACGCCTCCAGCCGCCCAATGTTAACAATGCTTTCCGCAGCACTTGAGTGATCCTTGGAAGCCAAAAGCATTTGACCTGGACTTGTTTTGCTTTGCTTGGTTGACAGCAAGGCCAAGAGCTGGCTATCGCATGCTGACCACAATTGTTATGTCACATTCAAAGTTGTTTCTGCCACATTTAGAGCCACGATTAATGCCAGAAGCAGAGAAATCGCGATGCTCCAAGCTGTCCAAAGATCTGGAAATTCATCACCTCACTGCTTGTGCAAAGAAGGCAGCTAATGGCAGTCATGTACCTGTCCTGATGGCTGGCTGTTCATTAATAAATTGCAATCACGCTCTCTCAAACATGGCTCCCACAGACCTTGACTCTCAGTATCTCGGAGAGATGCTGCATGGCTCTTGGAAGCAGCTTATCAAAATTGGAACTGTTTGCTATCCAAATATACTGAAGTTTTCACTCAAAATTCAAAATCTCACTGTTACACCACACTCATCACTGTGGTATCTGAGTATTGCCATTTCCAGCTGAATTCCAGCCCCAGCTGGATTCAATGAATAGTCACTCTGAGTCTGGGGACATAGAGTTAATGCAGGCCAGGATCATGCAGCAAGTCCTGCGTGGGCTCACAAGAAGTTTGTTGCAAAAGTTGGACTTCGGCTCCCACTGAACGAGAAAGATCTTGTGGCCATAAAACCATTAATTAGGAAATTGCTAAAGCCCTGGATCTGTGCTGCAGAGCACTCACACAAATGTGCCACCAGCTCCCTGCTGTATGAAGTGAGTATATCTGGCAGGGCAGTGGTGTGGGTTCTGCTGTAGCTGCAGAAACCCTCCAAGAAAGAGGGATAGAGGAGGGAATTGCAATGATTGCATTGTGTGGACATGCCCAGTTTTGTTCATCCCAAAGCAGTGTGATGTGTACTGTAAAAACAATCTCATTTCTACAGCACAGCTCTGCCCATGCATGTGAGCCAAGGTAAGGTAAGAATGGTTGAGTAATGCCCCAAAATGTATACTAAAAGGAGATCGACCCCTGGATTTCAATGACTAAAGTATCAACCTAAATGTCTCATACTTCCT
Organism: Urocolius indicus; assembly: GCA_013401255.1. Classification (NCBI taxonomy): domain Eukaryota; kingdom Metazoa; phylum Chordata; class Aves; order Coliiformes; family Coliidae; genus Urocolius; species Urocolius indicus. The sequence continues at coordinate 381,586 of WBNH01007450.1, forward strand.
ACCCCACTGTAGCTCATCCATGCCACACAAGCTCACCAAACCTCTCTGCCTTTCTGCTTCCTGGGACACTTGCAATCCCAGAGCCACAGCTCCTACCGGGTACAAGGGCTTTCTCTTCCCAGGCAATATGTTTGGCCATTTACAGACCTGCAGATGGCCTGACTGATCCAGAGATAGCAGAGCACTTCTAAAAACAAGATGTTTTCACCACAGTAGTCTCTGATAATCAAACAAATCAAAGGGCGATCTAACTGGATCCACAAAAGCAAAAAGGGGTAGCTGCCAAAGAACTGCTGTTATCTCTGGCATGGCTGGGTCACTGGGACATTTCACAGAAACAAAAATGTATTTCCTGTGTAGATTCAATTAAAATACCTCCGGGGAAATGTTTCATGTGGTCTTAAGACCTGAAGCCAAAGCTACCCAACTGGCTTGTAAGGAATGAGATTACTTCCCAGGGCCTGACAGAAAGCACCGAGCACCCTCTGCTGCACTCACTCAAATTCAGCTCAGCAGTGGCATCTGACCTTCTAAAACACCTAGTAGAAGGGTACTCTGCCCTCCCAGCGAGAGGGAGCTGCCTCCCACTGCCAGGAGCTCAGATAACGTCAGAGGGCACTGCAGGATTCAGCCCAGACGTCCCTCCACGACAGAAGCCATCAGCCTCTCCTGATCCACACGCAAGGTTTGGAGAAGATGGCACAAGCTCTGTGGTAGAAGGTCAGCTGTACTGTTCCTCCTAAGTCTGACCAAGCTCCCTGAGTGTGGTGTAACAGTGAGATTTTGAATTTTGAGTGAAAACTTAAAGGTCTCTCTCCATACCTGGGCCAGCTGTACTTCAAAGGGAGGAGGACTTTGCTGCTGCCTACACACAGGTTTCTGGGGACAGATGGAGGCTGTGGGTTACTCACTATGCAGGTAATGAGACTTCAGTTTTTGCCTTGTCCTTTTTCCATACGGATGTTTGGGTTTTTTTTCTCTGTTCACCCCATCATTTGTTCATATACTCATACTGCAGGATCTGGCTGCTTGTTTTGCTGTTCTGGCTGGGACAAGGGAGGCAGATGGCTCCCCCAGGTTGGTGAAACGTGATAAAAGGATAGTGGGGAGAGGCAAGGGTGAGAACTCAGTTATTTTGCTTGTAATAAGACATGTCCCTTCTCTGCCCTCCAGTACCACTGGCTCATGTGCTCATATACATGTGCTCCCACCAGGTTTTGTAGTGTCCAGTTGCCGCTCCAGGATTTTTTGGATGAAACTGAATAAGCTCTTACTCCAGGGAAAGTTCTTCCAGCTGGAAATCAATGGTGAGTCACAAGTAGCTGCCCTGAGCACCATGAAGGCTGGGGAATCACCTAAGTGATCACAGTGTCCGTGATCTGGATACTGCTGCCATCTATGTGATAACTGGTAACTGACCGCAAAGAACTTGCAGAACATCTTGCCACCTAGACCTGGTGTCTTGCGGCTCAGTTGGGCCAATATCCCTAAAGACAGGTAAAGCTTGTATCAACAGCCACAGTGCCCTTTGCTCCTTGCAACTAACATGCTGGGGAAAGCAGAGAGGATGGTCTGAGCAGGAAGGAGTGATGTTTGGTTTTCATTCTTTACTGAACCCTTGCACACGTCTAGTGAGGAAAACAAAGGCAACATTGCAACTTGGATATGTCCTGGACAGCACGAATGACAACAGTAGTGTAGTAATACCCAGAAAACACACTCTCAACAAGTGCTGAGTGCTGCAGCAATTAAAGTATATTTTTAATTTCCTTTTTATATAACATCACAATGGCAGTTAAATACCTTGTTTCAGATGGAACAAAGGGGTTCCATTTCACTGAGAGAAACAAAAATCTACTTAAACAAAATGAAAACCAGAAAATGTGCGCATCAGATGATTGAAAAAAGTGTGTGATATCACCCCACACCAGATTTCTTTCTGTTGAGATCAGTACAATATTTTTTCTGGCTTTTAGGGTTCTTTTCAATTGATTTGGAGGCAGAACTGAAAACGGCAAGTACAGCAAGGGTGTGGGTAGAAGTGATAGCATTTATGAGAGAACTGATATCGCTGGAAAAAACAGACCACCCTTCAGGCACAAAAAGGTTGTTTGTTTCTTCCAGCTCTATCAGTTAGTTTCCTAAAAGCTATTATCTCTTCTTCCAAAATTCTTCTCGCTTATCTCCCTAGTCTGTCCTGGCTGCAAGAATACATCCACTGAAACAGCGGTTATTAGTACTGTTCAACATACAAAAGTTACAAATAAACCTAGAAATTACAATGGCAGATAGTTAAACTCTGTTTGTATAGATTCTTCTATCCAAGACTAAAATAAGACCTTAATCAGAGGGCAGATGATTGACAAACTATGATATTATTAACTCTACCAGCATAAAGAGCTGAGTGCAGCCAGCTCCCATCATGCATGCTCTGTGGCTCTCAGGTTTAACAGCATGCAGCATCCTGCCAAGAAGAGCTGAGCAGCAAACCTGACCAATTTATACAGGTGCCCATCCAAAATAGGTCTGTGACTGCATCCTTTGACCAGAGTGAGCAGCAGATTATCATGACTTGAGCATTTCTAGAAACGGATGGGCTTTGTAGCCCATAACTCTTTTCTAGAGAGTAAAACACAAATAGAACACAAATACAGGCTGGGTGGAGAATGGATTGAGAGCAGCCCTGAGGAGAAGAACTTGGAGGTCTTGGCTGACAAGAAGCTCAACATGACCCAGTAATGTGCACTTGCAGCCCAGAAAGGAAACTGTATCCTGGGCTGCATCCAAAGCAGCATGGGCAGCAGGTCAAAGGAGGGGATTCTGCCCCTCTGCAGGTGAGACCTCACCTGCATTGCTGTGTCCAGCTCTGGAGCACATAAGAAGGACATGGACCTGTTGGAGCAATTCGAGAGGAGGCCACAAAGATAAGCAGAGGGCTGGAGCATCTCTGCTATGAAAACAAGCTGTGAGAGTTTGAGCTGTTCAGCTTACAGAAAAGAAGGTTCTGGGGAGGCCTTATAGCAACCTTCCAGTACCTAAAAGGGACTACAAGGAATCTAGAGAGGGACTTTTTACAAGGGCATATAGCGGTGGGACAAGGGGTAATGGCTTCAAACTAAAAGAAAGAGGCTTTTTCCCTGTGAAGGTGGTGAGACACTGGAACACATCACCCAGAGAGGTTGTGAATCCCCATCTCTGAAAGAGTGTTCAAGGCCAGGCTGGATGGGGCTTTGAGCAACCTGGTCTAGTGGAAGGTGTCCCTGCCCATGGCAGAGGTGTTGGAACTAGATGATCTTTATGTTCCCCTCCAATCCAAACCATTCTCTGACTGTATGAAAATCAGGGAGGGAGAAACATATGCGATGCCTTAGAGAAACTCTCCATAACAGTACTTTGAGTTGACTCTACGGTTGTGGTACAAGCTTCTGGACACAAAGAAACAGGTATTAAAGTAAACATAATGTGGGTGAGCTTGAGATGTGCCAGACTGTCTCATGCACTCTAACACATACCAACACAGCTTTGCCAGCTCCTTAAGAGCACACGTTGCTGGAGAGCACCCAACCCAGATGGAACTCTTTTCAGAGCAGAGCTGCATGAAGGGGCCTCAGCACCACTCTGCCCCATGACTTGCCCTGAGCTTTCCATCCCACGTGTCATTTCCTTTTTCTGTAGATCCTTCTGCTGGCCCCATTCTGCTGGATGAGAAACTAGCATCTCGCTGTGGCTATGTCCTGTCAGAAGACGTGTGGGGCAACCCTGTCTTCCGTGCATCGGTGCTCGGCTGTCACGTGGCCAACGAGGTAAGACCCAGAGACAGGCTTGAAAACAACTCAGACAGCACATCCTCTCCAAAAAGACAAGATTAAGATATTATATGACATTCTAATGGCATGCTTTGAGAACTCAAGACATAGTGAAGGCAATGAGTTAGTGCTGATGGTGTATAGAAACGAATAGGCAACGGCTCTCCAGCATGAGGTTTGCTCAGTGTGACTGACATGGGATTTCCTCTCTCCACGAAATGACACTTAGCCTAATGCTGCTGACTAGCTGCCAGTTCTCAAGCATATCCCTGTAGCTGCTGATTTGCCAGAGAGTTTCTTGAAAGCCTCTCTGGAAAGAAGTAGGCATCTGCTTGAAAAAGCAACATTTGCAGCATGATTCTGGCAGATCATTTCCTGGCTTAATTTGTGTGGTAATGTGCCTGTTAACACATGCCTAGAAATGTAGATCACACACAACTATTAGACTCAGATTTGTCTCACGTAACTTTAGCCATCTAAAAGATAATGTCTAGTCTAAACTAGCTGTTTACCCTCCCACAATGGTCAATTGAGAGAAACAGGCATCTCCAGAAGGTGATTCACCCCTTCCTAAAATATAAGTGTAGTTTGAATCTCTAATTTCTAAATGTTAGTCAAGATGAAATATACCTAGAAACAGAACATATCAGAGTAGAAGCTTCATTGCTTGTCCATGTTTAGTCTGGTTGGTCCTGGAAGCTCCACAGAACAAACAAGGTAAAACTTTATGGGCAGAGGTTATGCTAACAAAAACAGGGGGTGTACAGTGTGCCGTTCAATGACCAGGATCTGCAGACTGGAAATTTCTCTGGAAAGGTCTTGCCTTCTTCTGTTTAAAAATACACATCTGTGTCAGATAGAAGTACAATCCATGGCTTCATGTGCAGCTCCTGGAGAGTCGAAGGATGAAAAAGAGTTCTTACTGAAGCTAGTTTTGATGCTAAATAGCATTCGTAAGAGAGATCTGAACTATGTCAAATGAAAAGCTCCAGTACTTTCTCTCCATGAGGACATGCAGAGCAGTCATGAATGGGAGGAACGTGAACCACATGGTGTGAGGTACATCAGGTCTTCATCTCCTTTGCTGCTGCTTAATACAGTGAGAGGAATAGTGCTGAGATATGGTCTGAGGCAAAGGCTGTAACTCCTGAAGCAACGTCTCTGGCTCAGAAAGCCCATCACTATAGCTCTCAAATTGTTCTCATCATTATAAAACACTCTCCAGAAACAGGACACCGGGTTTGATGGTCCCATGCAGCCACTCCTGGGACCTTCCACACCATCTGGTGAATTGCCTGTTTTTCTTCCCAGGCAGATGAGCTGTTTTCACTGACAGTGAACATCAAAGTCTCCTCCTTTGCAAGCATGAGGGCAGCTGTGACCTATACCTACCCAATGTACTGCTCCTACTCTTCCTGGGCTTCAAGAGAAATTGTGTGTGAAGACAACTACATGGAGGTAAAAGCTTTCCCAATGATGGCAAAGCTACATCCAAGCTTCCTGCCAGGCACAAGGAACTCCACAAATTCCTGTCAAAAGCTGATTTTACACTGTACACCAGGCATATCAGTGACCTGCTGATATTCAGCAGATGGTATAACTACAGATGCTTATTAGTAACACATTTACATAAAGGTAGTGAAATTCAGTTAACTGTACATACAGATGATGTAAGTCAAGCCATTGCAAAAAAACAAACCCCAGCAGACAGGCAGGCTAAACTTTTTAGCTCACAAGACTGCCTTTATACCATAAAGTGCTGCAGCATCTGTGAGAATATCATCCCTATACTTGAAATTACAAAACCTAGAGTTTGCAGAGCTGCGGTCCTGCTGCATCACACAAGTCACAGGACATCACTGTGAGACACAACCTGTCTCCCATTGAGTGGTACAATGTGGTACGAACACCTATGCACCAAGGGAGAATTAAGGCAATGAACAAAACTTTGCTGTCTTTTGAATGCACCTCCTATGATTCTATAGGCAGGACAAAGAAAGCTCCTGATAGAACTTGAGGCTGTGCGGTCACACCTGAGTGTTGCAACACACTTAAACCATGATACAGATATCTGAGGCAAACACCAACTCCCAACTCAGTGGCCAGAACTTGTCTCACCCTGCAGCACATGCTGGCAAGTTTTACACCATAGCATCTACCTTCCTGCATTTTCAGGTGTTCAGCCTGCATGGAAAGAGGGAACCAGTCTTGTTAAAGCAAGTAGCCTATACCTCCAGTGGAGAGACCCAGATGTGCTTGAGTGGGATCTAGTTTACAGCTTACCAGATATGAAACAGAATTTTTTATTTACCTGGTTATATACAAAGTATTTCCTCTGCTATACATAAACCACCAGAAATGCCACAGCTTTAACCTTCTTTTTAAGGCTGCAGTAATTACCACCATTAAGAACCTCTTTGGAAACTCTTCAATTACCTCCAGTGAATGTAAATTGCTAAATCCTGACAGGCACTGGAGAAGAAATCTGAAAGCCCCCTGCTCCTCTTTCTGCTCCCCTCTCTGCATCCTATGCCTGTAATAATGCTGAAGACATGTTTGCTCCCAAAGAATCTCCTCTGTGTCCCCAGGTGTCAGTGAAGACTGATGTCCCCGCAGTTTCGAATGACTACACCGTAGCATGGATGTCAGCACTGCCAGAGGTATGAAGGGGAGCCTTTCCTAACAGTTCCTACCCTACCTCTTCCCATTAGTCTCATCAGACATTCTTGAGGCACAGCTCCATCCCTGTCAAAAAAAGGAGAAGTAGCAAAGATGCCATCAAGGACTGAAAAACATCACAAGTTTTCCTAGCACTTTACACTGACAAAGCTCATTTAGGTGAGAGAATAGAAACACATGCTTGTTACATTAGTGGAAACTGAGTTCAACACAAACAAAGACAGGTGGTTCTTCATACAATGGGTAGTGAATCTGTCAAACTCCTTGCCAAAAGATATTGTGGCTGCTAAAAGCTTGCTCAATCTCAAGGAAAAATTGACTGAAGAGACATCCAATAAGACATACAAAACACAAAGAGGCTACAGATAGCTCAGGAATCCTTGATCTGAAAATTATTTGAGGCTGGAAAGCATTAGGAGGAAATATATACACTTTTCCTATTTTTCTCATGTCTTACACTGCCTGCCCTACACGTTATAAACGTGGCCTGTCATTTGTCTCTCGACTTCTCTAGCAACCAACAGACACAAAGGCAATCATTTGGTTAACAACAGAGGCATTTTGTCCAATGGAATTTGTTCAAGGACATCAATTTAAGTTTCCTCCAAGGCTGCTAAAAGATTATCTGTAAAGATGCCTTAAAGAGCTATAGAATTCTTTAACTCATGTATATATATATATATATACATATCAAGAGTGTTTCTTGCCTGGAGTGAACTAGTAATGTCTAGTGCCACTCCAGTTTCTCCAGCTTCTAATAGGAAAATAGGTGCTCCAACATCATGGGTTTGTAAGACACTTTAGTAGATTTGCACCTGATGCAGCTCATTTCTCTCTTGCAGACTCAAAATGTTGCATACCAGCAATGGCAACTGATGTTTGTTTCTCCATCAGGGAGAAAGAGAATAACGGTAAGCGATGCAGCAAAACTGGGCTACAGCTTCAATAACACGCTGTCCCGAGTGTACCTCCGTGCGCCCTATCACAGCAACGAGTCCGACAGCAGCGTGGTGAGTTGTTGCTCTCAATCAGACACAAAACTCTGCTGTTCCCACCACCTCTCTAGAACATAAATTCTCTCTTCCTGCCTGCATCCCAACAGGTCAGCGGTGTGACTATGAACATGGTCACTTCCACTTCTATGTACAGACAGCGGTGGCTGCTTTTGCTGATTGACACAACTGTCTCCTGTCCTGTTGGTAAGGATTTGTTCCTTGTCCACCAAAACTAACTGCTAAGGAGCTGGTAGAAAACACAGTTTCCCCATTTCTCTGTGACCTACTCTGTAAGAGAAGAGGTTTACAAGATGCCTTAGGAGTAACGCGAGCTAAAAGTTCATGGCTTTAGTCTCTGTCAAATATGTTCCCTGCAGTGATGGTACATCACTTGTGTTCCCAGTGCAGTTTCATGCCTTGTGTCTCCTTTCTGAAACTCCTACACTAGATGCAGGGAACTGAAGACAAGTAAAACTGCTGCAGAAGGGCCAGGGAGTCTCCCCTGGACTAATCCCTCAGCCTTGGCTCTCTCCTGACATAAAACTCCAGGCAAAGGATGCAGCTCTCCATCCTTGGAACTCCCCTAGTCCTTTTATCTGGAGAGACAAAAGTAGCCTGGCTTTTTGAAGAACAGTGGTGGCTGCACCAGCCATTATGCTGGGAGCATTATTCTTCTGAACAAATTAATCAGTCACTCGAAACAACTGGTGTTTCAAATCTACCTCAAGTGCCAGGGCTTCTGTGACAAAATAACTGTCAGTTGGCTAATATCCTACAAGGTGTTTCATTAGTGAAAGCTGTAAAGGTACCTTGGTGAAAAGCAGCCAGGGAAAGAGAGTCTTTACAGAGTGAGGGCTGACTGGTAACTCCACTTACCTGTTTTTCTGGGGCTGTCTTAACTCAACAGATGGCATCAGTTTCACTGACACTACGCTAACATGGACTGTGCCAAGTGTTATTCCCACATTAGTGGTTCAAGAGTCCACCTTTCTGTCTAAAGACATTTTCATGGGAATCGATGACCGAGTCATAGTAAATCCAGAGCAAAACAACTACTTACTGGAGCACAATGAGACACACATCAGAATAACTATCCCTATTGGAGCAGAAGGAGGCAAGCTGAAGGTGAGTACAAACCTGTCACACATTTGAGGGCCTGCACCATAGAAAATGTTTCTAAATCATAGTCACTGCAAATCATTCCAAATAGTGACAGACTGCTGCTTAAAATTCTTAGCTACAAGAAATATTTGAAGACCTAGATTGTCCTTCTTTGTGTTCTGAAAGCACTTACTATGAAACTAAGTATCTATAATTACAAAACACAACAGAAGCAAAAGACTCTCTTTGCTAATAGTCTATAAGATATACTAATAAATTAGGAATGAAGGGATTCCTTAGCACTAGATTTCAATTGCCCATGTTGTTACATTATGAAACTAGCCCTGATAAATCTCTGGACTGGGTCAAGAAGTAATTTCCCAAACAGTTTCCATGCAGACAGCATGAGTTAGTATGAGACAGGTTCCCAGCATGTGATTTGGGTGTACCCACCTGCTTTGAACATAGTATATTCCTTGTTGATTTGTAGCTTATAGGTACAGAGGCAGTGCTGAAAGAAACATTTAGTAGAACAGAATAGAACGGATTGGATTGGAAAAGAGTTTTAAAGATAAGTTTCCTGGAGAAACTGGCTGCCCACAGCCTGGATGGACCTACTCTGAGCTGGGTGGAAAACTGGCTTATGGTCAGGCCTAGAGAGTGGTGGTGAAGGGTATTAAATCCAATTGGCAGCCGGTCACCAGTGGTGTTCCCCAGGGTTGGGTCCTGTTCTGTTTAACATCAAAAACATCCTTAGTAAGTTTGCAGATGACATCAAGCTGGGAGGGAGTGTAGACCTCTTGAGTGCAGGAAGGCTCTTCAGTGAGACTTGGACAGGCTGCAGCAATGGGCTGAGGCCAGTTGCATGAGGTTCACAAGACCAAGTGCCAGGTCCTGTACTTGGGCCACAGCAACCCCATGCAGTGCTACAGGCTTGGGGAGGAGCAGCTGGGAAGCTGTCCTGCAGAAAAGGACCAGGGAGTGTTTGTTGACAGCTGCCTGAATGTGAGCCAGCAGTGTGCCCAGGTGGCCAAGAAGGCCAATGGCATCCTGACTTGTATCAGAAATAGTGTGATCTGAAGGACCAGGGTAGTGATTGTCCCATTGTACTCAGCCCTAGTGAGGTTGCACCTCAAATAATGTGTTTAGTTCTAGGCTCCTCGCTACATGGACATGGAGTTGCTGGAGGGTGTCCATAAATGGGCAACAAAGATGGTGAAGGGCCTGGAGCACAAGTCTGATGAGGAGGGGCTGAAGGAGCTGAAGATATTTAGCCTAGAGAATGCTGAGAGGAGAAATGATCACTTTCTGCAACTACCTGAAAGAGTTGTAGTGAGGTCGATATGTTCTCTTCAGTGATGATTGATAGGAAACAAGGAAATGGGCTCAAGTTGCACCAGGGGAGGTTTAGATTGGACATTAGGAAGAACTTTTTCACCAAGAGGGTTAAGCATTGGAACAGGCTGCCCAGGAAGGTGGTGGACTCGCCATCTCTGGAGATATTTAAAAGACATTATAGATGAGGTGCTGAGGGATATGTTTTAGTTTAGCGATGGGCCTGGAAGTGTGAGGTTAGTGGTTAACTAAATGAGCTTAAAGATGTTTTTCAATTATAATGATTCAATGATCTAGTTCAACCTCCTTGCCATGGGCAGGAACATCTTTCACTAGATCAGACTGCTCAAAACTCCATCCAATCTGACTGTGAACACTTAGGAAGGAACTGGCATAATTCTCACAATGCTCTCTACCGGTACCATTTAGGAAGGTGACATTGGTGTTGACTTATCCCCTTCTGAAGTCCACTTTTTTTGTGGATCAGTGGGCACATACCTGACTCTTTTTATTGTAACACCAGATAGTCTTGGTCTGAAGAACTGCTGGAAGCACTGACAAACTTTCAGAGTGAACTAGGACAAAAGAAGAAACATGACTGATAATCCAGGGGATGTATAAAAACATATATATAAATATGGTTACTTAATAAACTTAATGAGGACACCTCCCACCAAACCTGATACTTCTTTACTGAGAATCTCAGCAGTATCTGGGACAAACATGGACCAGACAAAGGGGATGACCAAACAAGCAAGCTCTCCTAGCAAAATCCATCCCAAACTGTCCTGGAATACTATTTTGTCTTTCTAATGTAAAGTATTTAACCATATTCAGTCTTTCCTCTATCAAACTATTCAAAATTATGATTTAATCACAAATTTTGCCTCCTAGAGCTCTGTATCTGGTGGTGTATATGGAGTAATCTACAGTATTGACTTGTTTTTGGAGCACACATGGACAGACGCAGGTTGGCAAACCACAAAGTATACCGTCATCAAATCCATCACCACACCTTTCATGCCACAAATACCAATGGTTATCAACAGTAAGTCAGTCCTTTCAGTAACTTTTACCAATCTCTGGCCTCTGCTATGTTATACATTGCTCTGTTTGACCTCTGCCATACACCCACATCCACCAGAACGCTCTCAGTTCCCACTACCAATTTCCTAGCCACAGTCAAGGTTCAAGGTATTATAAAAAAACTCAAACTTTTATCCTTAACAGATGTACCATTTATCCCCTGTCATTATGAGACAAAATTAAAAATAAAAGTGCTGATAAGAACATAAACATTCAGATTTTTCCAGTGAGCACTGGGACCCCAGAACAGAGATGCTGTGTTGTGCAATTATCACACTAGGGAGATAGAATTGCCTGAGAACAGTGTTCATTGATGGCCTTTTCTCCTCCAAACTGCCTGCATTTGTTCTTGGAAGTATACTGAAATCACTGTGAATTGCTACCCTATGGTTCAGTAATCTGGTTTTTTTTTAGATTATCTTTTCCAGTGCCTTAAGGTACTAAAGATCTTTGGGGATGTCTGTATAACTGATATAGAAAAAGGAGCCTCTTAGCATACATTATGATAGTTTTTCCATGTTTTATGTGGCTGAACTAGATTCTAGATTTCTTTACAGGAACGTCATTGCACATCTTAATGCATCTCTAGAAAGTTACTGAACCCACTTTCTATGAAGTTGTATGTATTTGTTGTTAATCTCTTGCAGCTTGAAGCAATTCTCGTGTACTCAGAGTATTTCAGATCTGACTAGAACACAAACACTCATTAATCAGAGCCATTAAAGAGATGGCTGTTGGCTAAGTTTCCTGGAACTTGAATGGGAGGCCACCCCAACCGTCTTCGTTACTTGATCCACATCAGCAGTAATTTGATGTTCTCTCCCTACAGATACTCTGCCAGAGGAAAGGCTATTTAATGTTGCATTTGGACACTTTCTTCCTGATGTCTCTCTGGTGGCAATCGCAATAGGAAACGTGCCATTTACCTTGAGGGAAGCGCAGCGCCAGGGGTTTAAGATTTATGAAACTCCCTTTTCTAACAGAACAAAAGGGTTTATCCTGGAAGTGCCTTTTGATGATCCATATGTTCTAAAGGAGGTAAGATACAGCAAGTCACTTCAGCAGCTCAGTGGAGGAGGTAGGGCAGTCTCTTTCAGAACATAGTCTGGCTTTTATTAACCAACAACTGTTGATCATAAAGGTGTCAATGAGTCTGAGCTCATCTGAATCAAGATTAGAGGTTTGTATGTCCCCACCTCGCTCTCCTTAGGTCTCTGAGAGGCAGGCAGCATCAAACGTGATTAGATGGTAAGAAATATGGCTTCCTTTAGTGTCTGTCAGCATGGCTGATGTCCAAGCACACACCCAGCAGGAAGAGGTTTGTCAAACCTCTATTAAATCCTGTCCCTTGAAACAGGAGTGCCTTGGAAAAATAAATGAATTATTGCAATCCTGCAAACACTAGATACCAACATCCAGTAATTCATGGACCTACTGTTTATGCACAGCCATTTGACCAGTGGCACATGCCATGCACTGTGCAAGTGTGTACAGGCAGGCCCAGGGTATTCTAAATGTAACATTGTTCAGCTTCAGACCATCTGTAATGGAAGTATTTGTAAAAAGTACAAACTCACAGAAGAAACTCAGCCTCTCATTTCAGTAGGAGGATGCATAACTGCAAGTCCCTTATCACTGTTTTAACCAAACCATGCAGAGCTGTGATGCTATTTTTTGCTACAAGGAGCAACGTTGTCAGCACACGGGACCAGGACTTGCACAAACAGTTTTCAGGCCCCAGTCAAACCACAGTTAAATTGCACTACAGATCAAAGCAAGTGAAAAAGCTTCAGAAATGCTTCTTTCAGGTTGGACAGCAGGTTTTCTTTTGAGAGTACTTTCAGTGAAGTAAATGAGGATATCGAGATGAATCTCATAGCAGCTCCTCACACCTTTTGTTTCACCGATCAGTTACTCTCCTGGGTCCAGTCCAAATGCCAAATAAAGACAAATCTCCTTCTACGAGCTCTTTCACCAGTGGACTACGGAGGAAACGCCACTGTATTTGCTCCTGCCTCCATTTTCTGAACAGGCACTACATTCTCCACATTTATGTTTGGCTGAAAGAGCTGTTGAATCCAGTCCAGATTTTGGAATAGTTTTAGGCCAACTGAAGCAATGTTTTTGGAGGCTGCACTGTTTGCAGGGGAGAGGAAAAATTACTTAGTGCTGCTCAGGATATACATGCCTGTCCGTGCTAGAAGCCATTGCTATTGCAGCCTTACACTTCTCTCTCTTTCAGTATGTGAATAGGAACGAAACAAAATACACTCTCCTTGTTAACTACACTATAAGCGTGGGTACGGAGATGATGCTCTACTATCACTCGGCAGAAGTGGAGTGCGTGATTGCTGACGTTGGTAAGCTTTCCCCCAGAATTAACTGGTTTGCATCAACAGTATGGATCAGTGTTTCACTGAACTCACTGAGAACAGCATTAGACTGAGGATGAGAGCTTTTGGGAAAACCCCACCCTTCAATAGCTCATTATTGGTAACGTAGCCAACATGCTGCTTTTGTGATGGCAGCTCTTCTGCATACTGGCAAGACAGCCCGCCCTCGAGACACTGAGAGCAATAAAAACTAGTGTGTAGAAGAAATTGGCTTGCAAACTCAGTGAACAAGATGCCTCATAATTTGAACATACATCTACTGGCAAAACTTTCAGACATTGCTACGAGTTTCAGTTTGTCCTCAAAACCAATTCTGCCTCTGTGTCCAGAGCAGAACTCCACTGACTCAAATAAATTCCTGTGAACTCTAAAGACAGCATTTCTGTAAGGAGACCATCATTCACTAAGAGCTGTACTTAGCAGATATTGAAGCAGTCAGGAGGTCTGATTGGTATTTTCTCAAACTTCCTAGATTTTGAATGCACGAAGGTGGCAGAGTCTTCTCACTGCCCCATTCTATCTTTGAAATTTCTCTGAGTTCAACACAGAGAAGGCTGACCAAAAAAACAAAAAAAAAAACCCACATTCAAAGGCATAGCTCAGCTTGCCTGACTGAAACAGGGATTAGTCCTGGAAGCAAGCTGGCAGACTACCACTAAAGAATGAGGATTCCCAGTCCCACCACTTGTGAGCTGCTACATCCACAGCACAACCAAAGCCCTGCAGAGGATGCCAGTATGCTCGTAATAACGCTGTTGCAGTGCCAGGGCAAACTTTACCCATGATAGAAATCCCTGTCTGGGTCAAACATCATCACTCAAACCTTCCTTCGTCACTAACCTTCCGCCTGCAGAGCTACCAGAAGCAGTTGGTTTCTGCGATGAAGAAAACCTGTACCTAGCCATCCCTACTTCTGGCTTGCACCGCTATTGGAACCTGTATCTTGGTAACAAGCTCCTGAACCGACACGTTGTGCTTACCAGTGGGTATCTTGCAGCTACCAATTCTACACATCTGATCTTGCAGATACCCCTGTTTGCTGTGGGAGTCATCTATGAGGTACGTGAACCATATAGCAGGGCTTTCTTTAAAGCATGTAGGGTTGTTTGCTCATACAAGCACAGTCCTAGAGTCAGAGTTTGTAGTGCTGTGGTATTACACGTGTTGGAAAACCTCCAGGGGGAAGGACTACAAGCCAGTGCAAGCAGGACAAGAGGTATTGGACATGGATCCTCCTGGTAATGCCATATGTTACGTAATCTGCAGTGTTAAGCTGTCTCTAAAAGACGTGCAACAAGCCTTCAAAAACAAACTTCTCAGTATTTTTAGTAAGATGAGGCAAAATGCCCCAACCGCACTGAGCCAGAAGCAGTATTTCAATACAGCTTTTATGAAAGAAGCTCTTTTAAAAGAAAATTTTGATGAAATGGTAAGACGTGGCGGGGGAAAACCGATGCTGTAATAAACATCTGAACCATTCTACAATAATCAGCCAAAAGGTATCTCTGTGACAGTGACCAGCTAACTCATACAAGAAAACTTCTGCTCTCATGTTGCATCAGGCTTGAGCCTTCACACTGACGTAGCTCTTGTGACTTTTTAGTATTCAAGTGAAACAAGCTAAAGACCAGAACCTTGTATGTATGGATCATATGCCTTAACAAGAGACTTCTTCCATCATGTCCTTCACAGGAAGTGTCCTTTCAGAAAATTAAAGCAAGGTTTGATGTTGCCCTAAGAAAAGTGAGAACTACGGAGACCTTACAGATGTTCTCTGTTAGCTGCAGTTTTAATTCTTCAGCATTTATAAGTAAGTTACACAACTGATCAATCAATAAAAAGATCTGGGATTCTTTCCTTGAGTTTATAACCAACCCTCTGATTTCCCCAGTATGCCACCCAGATGGCACCGTAACCGTATCTGCCCAAATGAAGACAGTTCCTGCCATTGATATGAGTAAAACCAGACTAAGGGATAGCTCTTGCAAGCCTATGGAGTATAATGAAGGACATGCCTTCTTCAAGTTCCATGTTACTACTTGTGGCACTTCAGTAAGGGTAAGCCTGTAGCTAGCACAGATACATCTGCTGGAAGTCCCTATCTGTCCTGCATTTTCTCTTTTGTCCCCCTGCCCCGGCTCCTGAGAAGATTAAATTTTTAATGAGCTTCCCATATGCACAGTTTGAAGGTGATCACATTATTTATGAAAATGAAATCTCTTTTGAGAAAGAGACTCTTCCAGAACAGGGCGAACCAACAATCACAAGAGATCCGGATTACAGGTAGGACCTACTGCTCACTGACACCGCTCACGTTGGCACTGCTGCTGGAAAATAAAAATGAACACAAAGATTACCCTTTCTCCTCTTCTAGACTAACAGTCTTGTGCTACTATCGAGCAAAAGAGACCATAGTGCTAGGTGCCTTCACTGGTGATCCATCCATGCCACCTCCCTTTGGCTCCGGTATGATGGTACCAAGATCAAATACTGCAGGTAGGCAGTTCTCTTCATTTTCAAACTTCTGGGGCTCTTTCAGTTGTAAGTTCTCTTGTTAAGACATGTCTTGCTAAAAAAACTCGCTAACACTTCGTTTTCTGCAGTACAGAGAAGGGTAAGACGAGCCTTGAATGTAGTTTCAAGAGTGTCAAAAGGTAAGTTTCCTCCTAAGAAAATGAGAAAATTTCCAACATCTTTCAGTTGAAATAAAATTAGAGGACAACAAAATCCTCTGATGTTTTCTTGAGATGAATCTTTTGTGGAATTCTACGAGCCCAACGTGGCAATCTTGAAGCGAGCTGCAGAGCCCGTGTTTCTTGAGGTGGAGCTGAAAGACGAAAGCCCTGATGCTGAGCTATACCTGGAGAACTGCTGGGTAACCGGGTCTCTAGACTTCAATAGCACCCCAAGATGGAATATCACTGTGGATGGGCAAGTAGTTATTAAATGACCAATGTGCTCACCAGCAAAGCCTTCATTTCTTCTAGATCTGTTAATCTGTTCTCTCAAATAGGTGTGAGGTTAACAGCAGCGACTATGTCGCAGAGTTCTGTCCAGTAGCTGTTAGCCCCAGAGTGAGACACCCTTCTCATTTTAAACGGCTAGCAGTAAGGACCCAGACACATCAGATGCAACAGGTAAGATAAGTGAAAGCCTCACCTCCTGCTCATGGATCCAATTCAACAGCCACTTTAAACACCTCACCAACTTAAGACGCAGTCAGCCTCTTCACTGGTGTGCAGCTTTAATTTAATTCTCTTGTCAAATTTGCTCTGCAACACAGTTTCAGTGGCTTCAGATTGGACTGGCTGGAGTAAACAAAAGACCTCTGTATGCAAATACTATCTTTATATGGCGTTTCCAACTTTTTATAGTATCAGATAACTTCAGCTCAAAAGGTCTAGAGAAGTCAACTTCTGTGCACTGTAATATCCACAACAAAGTTCATCTCTGTTGTCTCCCCTCTGTCCCAGCCAGTCAGCTACCTCAGACGCCAGCCCAACGGGCAGGGAAACAGAGGCATGTGGCTTTGGTCTTACACTTTTGAGGTTCTGTCCTCCTCTAACAGGTCTAAGAGCAAAAAAAGCCCCAGGACAGTCACTCAAGGGTGCTTTGCTCCTAGCACAGCCCATTGAGTGGACTCCAGCACATGCACTGGCACAAGCCATGGCAGTACCTCTGTGTAGGCAGCTCAAGTAACCACATAATTTTTTGACTCGGCCTTTCATAAGCAGTTCAACTTGTGAACTTGCTGGAAATGAATATGATGCAGTTCTGGCTTGTGCTGCTTCCTAAGTGCACAGCTGCATCTAGCACTAGATTGAGTTTCTGTCTAGCTTTGATACATAGCCTCACTGCAGCTCGTGAGGTTTTAACTTCTCCTGTCTCAGCCTCTCAGTTACCAAACTGCTTGAGGGCTTCTTTGACACCAAATCTGAAAGCCAAGGCAGGTTCAGCTAGAAGGTGCCGCACGCAAGTGTTCACATAAGCCTAAGTCTAATCGGCTGTAACTTCTGCAAAGGACAGACAAATGACAACACGATGCTCTGCAAAGCGGGATATGCTACAGACCAAGTGGCACTTCTTCTTCTTCTCAGGTGTACGTGCACTGTTTGGTGGCAGCATGCTCTCCTACCAGCAACATACCTGGTAGCCCCTCCAGACGACAGTGCAGCTCAAGCAGTGAGAGGAAAGGTAGGTGTACAAGAGAAAGAGCCATGGCATCCTGACCTGATGGTTTTAAGAGATTTAGGTTTCGGTATCTGAAATGCCTCAAACACAGACTGCGTATCATTACTCTTAGTTCATACATCAGCACTTAATGTGCATCATGTATGTATACTATAAAATATATATGTATATATACTATAAAAACTACACAAATGCACTATGTGTTGTTCTCAGTCTTTCCAGGTCACCCTTCAGCCAATCTCGAGGGCTACGTACTTGCTGGACCAGTCTGGATTGTTGATCCCAATCTAAGATGATGCGAGTAAATTGTATTTGGTAAGAACTCACCTAAAGGTCACCACATTTTGTGGCACAAGTCATGCACAGTTTGTCCTTCAAGACCTTAGAACTGTAAATTCTGAGACAGGAACTAGGTAAGGAACAAGCAGGGTCTGCAGTCTCCAGGTCGAAGTTTGAGTCTGTAAGAGAGTGAAGGAGAACAACCTGCCAAGCCAAGTACACGTGGCATGGCTCTGGAGAAGGAGCCAGCAGTAGAGCTGGGCATGCTGTAACAGGCGGTTTTGGAATCAGATACTGTTTCAACAGGTTTTCAACTCAACTGCCTCCAGTCTGAAAAAAAATGGATCCAAAGTTTTAGAACATTAAGGCACAAATCACTGCCGTATTCCAAATTCTTTGGAAAGATCCAAATCCTCCAAACTGTTAGGGTTTACCCTAAAGCTTCTTCATCTGCCCAGAGAGAACCAGAGTTATTTGGTAACCTGTGTCCTCCAGTCTTACTCCTCATTTCACTGTGTCTCCAACAGCACCTGAAGGCTCTGCTGCTTTCTAAACTGTACAACTAGACACAGGAGCTACCTCTTTCACCAGAACTATTGTGCTTCAAGTGAAAAGACCAGATGGTGGGACTCAGGACAGCACAACACTGGAAAGCGCTAGGGTCTGCTAACAGGATTAATAAATGATGTAACCTGGTGCCTCTCTGAAGTGGCTACAAAAGAAAACTTACCAGAAAATAACTCAAGGCTGCAAAATGACACTTCTTGTTTCTTCCAGCTGTTGAAATATGGACTTGCAAATCATTAAAATTATTCCAACCCTGATTACAGCTGCTTCTTGTAATATTTCATAAAGTGACTGCCAATCCTCCCATCTGAACCTAAAGTGCAAATCTGAAAAGTGGAATAAAAAATACATACAAAGTAACCACAAGTGCAAAACATCTCCTTGCTAAATTGTGACAGCAATCCTCCTGCCTACCAACATTGGCTACCAACCTGCTACTCTGGGCCAATTTGACATGCAAGACAACAGTATACTTTTTTTCCCCCCCTCCACTAATGCAATTTTTATCTATAACATTGCATTAACCCGAGTGCCTTTGAAATCTTAGTTCCTCGCTTTCCTCTCACCTGCCCCTGTATGGAAAATGTTCACTCTACAAAATGGGAGCAAACAGATGCTCTTACGTGAGTAAAGAGACAATCTGCCTGGTATTTTCTGTGCCCACACAAACCATTCTTTTTTAGTGATTTTTGAAAGATCAAGGACAAACCACACACAATGACCACCTGCAATCACTCTCAGGATGTGCCTACGCCGTGGCTGAAGGCGTGCCTGCAGCACAAGTAGGAGCTCAAGATGAAGAGGAGGCGACTGCACCGCTGCCCATGCAGGCTAATGGTGCATATACTTGCAGACTCCAGTGGGTTGGCAGTGTCTCCAGTGGGATTTCATTGTCCCCAGTGGGTCTGCACAGCTCATACAGCTTCCATCTTCACCATCTGGTTCCGCGTGCTGCCAGTGCATACAAGTGGCACGCTTCCCCAAAGCTGCGCTCATGCCCGGCATGATGGCTGAATAAAAGTAGCCTTAAAGGTGGATCAATTGCACGACTAAGTTTTGTAAAAAGGACTGGGAAGGCACTGAGATCCCAGATGCCTTGGGCAGATGTCCAGAGATGGTTCTGTCTCTGCTGTATGAGCACTGCACTCTGCTGTCCAGAGCTAACACTGCAGACTCCAGCAAGCCTACAGCTCCCACACAGCTTCTGAAGAACACATTCCCCATTTTTAATGCTAACACTAACAAACTCATCACTTCAGGTGAACTTTCTGTTAATCTCAAAAGCAGTCCTTTTGAAATTTGTGAGCTAGGACGAAGGCCAAATAACAATGACTACTAAATTCTAGCTCTTCCTCTCCCAGTGCTCCTGGGACACTATCAAGTTCCCCGCAGATAAGCATTAGGCCGGGCATTGTGTCACTGAGGTTTGCTCACTCCACAGCCTCACAGAGTAGATACAGGTAAACTTGTCTGTATCAAGTGGGATATCCCAGACCTTTTGCCCTGGAAAGCCAGGAAGCAGTCCCCCAGGGTTCCATACCCAACTATCTCCCATCAGTTGGTAGATAGGGAGATCCTTCTCTTCCTGATACGCTGGAAGGGAAAGAGAAATGAGACTGACTTGCATTCTCATTTCAACAGGACTTTCAAGTTCCCACATTCTCACAAGCACACCAGAGAAATTCCCTGTCCTTGCTGTCCTCCTCCTACCGTGGTTGCTGTTCATGGCAATGATGTTTTTTACACTGACTCACACAAGTGCATTAGGGTTAGACATTCATTGCTCAGCTTTGAGGGTGTCTTTCTTTCCCCAGCTCTGACTCAGACATGTTATTGCCTGTGGACTGTTCCACATCTAGGTTCTCCTGGGATTACTCCCTCCTCTCAAATGTTGTAGATGGAACTTCAGCACCTAACTCATGCTCTAGCTTGCAGTTTTCAGGTCTATGGGCTTAAATGCCCATAGCATTAGGCTTTTAAGAACTACTCCGATCATACCACTGTAGTCAAACTAGTCCTCATTATTCACCCAATGTTAAGAAACAGAATTGGGAAGGTGCTAGGCGTTCCTTGCTGAGAAATGAAGATATTCTTTGGGCTCATTTTACATACTTATCGTGCGACATAAATACATGAATTATGAAAAACCTGATTGACATGGGCAGTAGGAAGTGATGCTGTGGACTGTATCCAAGCCCTCCCTGCTCAGGGACCAACAAGGAGAATCTTGGAAACAGCTAATCATCAGAAACAGACTGGAGTTTAACTCAGATGATCACAACTTGCTGCTAGGTGAGCCTGCATCTTGACCAGATCTGACAGTAAACTTTTTTCATAAAAAGCAACCAGCCCTTCAATCATGCATAAAAGCCACAGGTTGCGGTTGAATCTCTTCTACTGATCTAGCCTCTGTCTCTATTAAAGGACGAGGGAGACCAACAATAACCTGCTAACACAAAACACAGAGTATTATCCTTCTACTTACAGAATATTATTCCTCTACTAGTAGTCAAGTTTTGAACATTTGCCTCTTCTAAACCTTCTCCTTTCTGATAGCTGAGGGAGAACACAACCAGCGTAGCTGAGCTTGACTGCTATGAAGGTGTTTATTCCCCACAAAACATGAATAGTGCACCTCTCACTACCAATTAACTTTTTATCAAGGTTACGTACTAAACAGGACAATGTCCAGTGCAGTCCTCAGCTCTAATAGCGAAAGATCTGGGGGTTTTAAATGCTGATTTACCTCTGTTGTCCACTCGGAGAGAAAGCAGTGGAAAAGAAACATCCTCTGGCTGCTTGACAACCTGTCCATTTCCCCTCTGCGTGCCATGGTTTTACTTCCGGATTGGCCCTCCTTGGTCCCCACACTGCATCTCACGCTAAACGTGTAAGAAACACTCTTCACACTGCTCTCTGCCCTGCTAACCTGGCATTTTGTCACCTTTCTGCAAAAGCAAGGGAAAGGCTTTGCAACACTGCGAGCGGGGTGACAACTCCTCCTCCGGTGTTTCAGTGGAAAAATGGGGAAAAGCTCTGGGGTAAAGCAGAGGGCGATGGTGCTGTCTTTGCCTTGTTCTCTGAGCAAGTAGCATCTTAGACCTTGTTGTTAGACCTTAGACACTGAAGGAAAAAAAAAAACCCACAAACCCAAACATTCCATACTGTACTGAGGAAACGAGGCATTTCTGTAAATTTAGAGGTAAATCACCAGGTGAGAGCACTGCTGCCAAACTAATCCCAGCTACGGGAAACAAACTAAACAGAGGGGCTGCCAGTGAAGGCTGTAGAAGGAGAGTTGAGGGCTTCTGAGAGTAGGTTTATAGGTAGGAAACCTTGGAAAAGCTGCTGTGAATTATTAACATCTGAAACACTGCTGGCCGGAGTAAAGAGACAGTGAACGCACGCAAGCAGCACCCACCTGTTGGGTGGTTAGCAGCACACACCATGCTTTGGCTAGCAAACGCTTGGCGAGAGCGATGTGGCGGGCAGGCAGGACTCACCCAGATGCTCTACAGCCAGCACTTAGTCATTTTTGAGCAGAAGTAACCCCTAAAAGCCCAGTGAAGGTGTAAAGCCACGGCATGTCTGCATTGCAAAGCATCCAAAGCACACAACCTCTGCTCCTTTTACAAGCTGAGGCTGTCTGAATTTCATGTGGAAACACTACATAAAAAGGATTTTACTACTCTCCATCAGACTTTTAATTCTTACAGGGTTATGAAGAGGAAACCTTGCAGAACAAGGAGAGCTACTAAATACATCCTCCTCTTCAAGGTGTTTTTTTTTTTTAATATCAATAACAGGAGTTTATACCCTTTCCAACAGGCTTTACCACCACACACCATCATTAAACAACTTCAGACTGAAAACCCCAATTAGTTTCGTGATGTAAAGCCAGAGAACTAAATGACTCATGTGTGCAAGTGAAAGGGGAAAATGTGTGTGAGAACTTCACTGGCCAAAACTACCTTGAGAGAGTTCCAAACGATGCTGAAATGCAACATGACAGTTCATCCTTCTACAGGAAAGACAAGGAAATATTTTGGAGAATCACTTACCAAATCACTCCCAGGCCAGTGAAATATTTCTGTGCCAACAACAAATGCATTAGAAATAAGTAAGCAACACACACAAAAAAAACCCCACAAGTTGGGAAGTATGAAAGATACTATTACTAGCACCCTTGTTTTCTCAAATACTTATTTGCTGGTTATCTTCTGGTTTTTATCTGTACCTGTCACTTGAAGTGTTCCATGCAGAATCACATCTGGGATCTGTCCTCTGAAAGTAGAACTTCACAGGAACAGGTTCAGTTCTAGCTCACCTTCCCACTGTCAGCCAAGAGCTGGTGTGATTTATCAGTTTTTGAGACTGAAGTGGGATGAAACATGCCAAGCCCTTGAACTACCAATGTTGTTTTGGAGACAGAGTACTAAGACATGAAAATGAAAGCAAAGCACATGTCTGGTATTTCCATAAAAGTCCAAAACTAAACTTTTGAAAAAAAACCCAGACATTGTTATGACATCACAACCTGCTTCCCAAACTGTAACAGCTTACATCCTGCTACCATGTATCACGTTTCTGTAACTTCAGAAATGCGGCTGAGAAGCAGCAGGAGCACGAGGCAAATGCAGTATTTTCTCAACCCCACACTCCAAACTTACTCATTATGGCTGTTGCAGACTTTCATGCCAAAGCCGAAAGCGATCTCAGTAGAAAGTGGAAGATGTTTTGAGGCTCAAGTCTCTTCACATCACTCATCCCATAAAGCATCCCATCACCTTCAGCCCTGTCCTGGTGCAGGCTCCAGGATGAGCCATGGAAAAACTCACCACAAGAGGCAGAAGCGTCATTAGCATTATTTATTTAAAAAAAATAATCCAAATGATCACGTGGGCGATCAAAGATTGTTTCTTTTATTAGAACTTGTGTTGCAACCAACAATCAAGGGTGCATCTTGTTGACGGTTTACAGATTTCAGCAACGTCCCTGCTATCCTGTGAGGACTGAAGCTGCCTGTGAGGCCAGCTCAACCAGAGAGTTCACACTATGTTTTTCAAGCAATTGATCTTTCCAGTAAAAAGGAGAAAGCTCCGATTCCTACTGTGAATGGCCCAACAACATTCTCTACCATAAGCTCTCTGAAGATGACCATGAGATAAAACACACATGTTCATTTTTATTCATCCAATTATTAATCTGTCCAGTACCTTTACCATGAGATTACAAAACTCGGAGATGCTCTGCTCCTACCTGTTTAGGTGCTGCAGAACTACCTCTAGGAAAAAATGAGCATAGGAAGGACTGAGTTCTATGACCACATTCTTTATGCAAGGCAGAGGCTGTGTTATACTTTAAAGATCTCTGTGTTTAAATGCAGACAAATACTATCATGATTAAACCACTGTGCTTCTCACAAGCTCCAATCTGAAGTATTTAAATCTTTTATATAGTTTGAATTTTTCTTCCCAATGAAAGACTAGTTTAAAACAATCAGTGGAAGAGTACAAAACCAGAGCTTTAGTAACAGAACTACAGACTTCCATTTGCTGTTACTGAGCTTCTGACATCTTTATGAAGCACTTCTGTACAAAATCTGTATAAGTATCTCACATCTCAACATCAACAATATCTAAAAACAGCTTCTTTTGCAACCATAATCCATTTCTAACTTATTTACCCAAGCGTGAGATTTCTTCAGCAGGTTGTTAACAGACATAAATGATCTTGTGGTCCATCCATCAGTGACAAAAAACATGTTTAGCAAAACACTGTCACACCATTAGCTGCATTTTCAATAACCCCGCTTTTGTTTTTCTTCTTTATCAAGAATAGTCTGTTTTAGACTCAATGCAGCATCTTCAAACTGAGGGTTTAACTCTAATACTTTCCTGAAATCTCTCATGGCCTCATCAAAGCATCCTGTTCCAAAAAAAAAAAAAAAAAAAGAAGAATTATTTCTTTGTAACTGCTCAAACTCACAAATCACACCTGAAGAATTCATCCTAATACTTTCACTAAAAGCAACAGCTGCACTTACTGAACCCACTACATTTTGATTTCCAAAAGGCCCAAGCAGGACTCAAAGGTCTTCAGAGCAAGAACCCGAGTGATTGTTTTTGAATCTGAAATGGGCTGAAGGTTCAATTTAGCCAGTTTATTCCACAAGGAGATAAAAGGCCTACACCCGTAGCCAGGCTGCTTTAAGACCAGAATACAGACACGCTGCTTCACAGTTGCCCTTGCTGGGCTGTCGTTCTTACTGACATTCAAAACTTGGGCAGGAAATTCTCAGGAGATAGCTGACAGCCCCATGCAAGTTAAAGCTGCGCTCACTATGGCTGCACCTGCTCAGGAGGTGCTTTATCTTCAGTTTAATGTCAATGTCTGGAATAGGCTAAAACAAATTTCTCTGCATCTTCCCTCCTACATTTCCCTGAGAGCATAATTTCAAGATACCACAGTGCATCTGCAGATCAAAGAATCGCAGAATGGCTGGGGTTGGAAGGGACCTCTAGAGATTATCCAGTCCAATCCCTTGCTGAAGCAGGTCCATCTCAATCAAATTGCAAAGGAACACATGCAGGCAGGTTTGAACACCTCCAGAAAGAGATTCCAACCCCTCCCTGGGCAGCCTGTGGGTCCCTCACCCTTACAGTAAAGAATTTTTTTTTCTTGTGCAACTTTTTGTGTTCCAGCTTATGTCCATTACCCCTTGTCCTGTCGCTGGACACTAGAGAAAAAAGTGCTGCCCCATCCTCCTGAGATTCACCTTTAGATACTTGTAACTGCTAACGATAGGGGCATCTAACTGCATACAGAGAGCAGACTCGTGGCTGAAACGCTGAGCGGCTGTTTAAGAAAATCGTGTCTCGGTCTACACTGTTTCTTTACTTCTGTTGCGGCGCCTTTCCCCAGGCGGTGCCTTGGCCGGCCGGGCCATCCGCAAAACGAAGGGAATTAATTACCCTTCGGCTTCGGGTCAGTGTTGGGACAGGAGCTGCTGCGGCTGTGCTCCGGCTCTGGAGCTCTCCCTGCCCTCTCCTGGCACCGGGCGAGCGCCAACGGGGAGGGGAGGGGAGGGAAGAGAAGGGAAGGGAAGGGGAAGGGGAAGGGGAAGGGAAGCCGCGGCCGTGCCGTGCCCGCCCGGGCGAGCAGCACGGGTCCCTGCGGCGCTGGCGCCCCCGACACCCAGCCCGTACCCAGCCGGTAGAGCACCAGGCCCCGGTTGTAGTAGGGCACCTCGAAGCCGGGCTGGCACTCGATGGCAGCCGTGTAGTCCTCCACGGCGGCGTCGAACTCCACGCGGAGGTACTTGACGTGTCCCCGGTTGTTGAGGGCCGTGGCGAGCTCGCGGCCGGCGCTGCTCGGGGACAGAGGCAGAGCGGCGGTCACGGCGGGCCCCGGCCCGCGCCCGGCCCGCTCCCGCCGCCCGCACACGTACCCGCGCCCCGCGCACCGGGCGACGCAGCGGCTGTAAAGCTCCTGCGCCG
>WBNH01007450.1:408577-656128 GCA_013401255.1 Urocolius indicus
GGCGGGCGCTGACGTGGCGGGCGCGGCAGCAGCAGCAGCGGCGGCACTGAGGGCACCCGGCGCGGCGCGGCGCGGGGCGGTGGCAGCCGCACGCAGCGCTCCCCCGGCTCCGTGACGGAAAAGGCGGCTCGATGCCACGGCACAAAACGCCGGCTTTTAGTACCAAACAAGAGTGTGTTCTTACCTGGCCCACGCCAGGGTGAGAGGCCTTAGCTCGCCCCAAGGACAGAAGGGAAGAGCCCACGCAGTCGCCTCTCGGAAACGTCCTGATGCCCGACGTGCACGCCCCGGGTTGCCCAGTGCCGGGCGGGCACGGGGATAGCTCCTCACACCAAGCAAGGGCCCGCAGCACGACCAGAGCAGAGGCTCCAAAGCAGAGATAAACCAGAACGGTGCAGCTCTTAAGGAATAACGACAGTTCTCAAACCCTTGTATGGAACAGAGATGACAGTTCCACTCTTGGATCTGTTTAACAGATGTCAGCTGCTGTTTTCATGCTACTTCAACAATATCTCACGACTAGACTCCAGTTTGAAGGTTTAAAGAGTCAGAATCATTTAGGTTGGAAAAGAACTTTTAAGATCAAGTC
The DNA here is from genome assembly GCA_013401255.1 of Urocolius indicus. Taxonomy (NCBI): domain Eukaryota; kingdom Metazoa; phylum Chordata; class Aves; order Coliiformes; family Coliidae; genus Urocolius; species Urocolius indicus. The sequence goes on from WBNH01007450.1 coordinate 409,167, forward strand.
CAACTGTTAACCCAGGGCCACCACATCCACCACTAAACAGCACCCCTCAGCACCACAGCTGCACAGCTTTTGAATGCCTCCAGGGATGGGGACTCAAGACGCGTCCCTGGGCAGCCTGTGCCAGGGGATGAGAACACTTTGATGAAAAATATTTTTCAAAGTATCCAACCTAAACCTCGCCTGGCACAAACGGAGGTGCTTCCTTCTTGTCCTGTCACTTGTGACTTTGGAAAGGAGACTGATGCTCACCTCACAAGAGTCTCCTTTCGGGTAGTTGTAGAGAACAATAAGGTCTCCCCTCAGTCTCCTCCAGACTCAACACCCACAACTCCCTCAGCCACTCCTCATCAGAGTTGTTCTCCAGACCCTTCACCAGCTCTGTTGCCCATCTCTGGACTCACTCCAGCACAACAGTGTCTCTTGTGTAGTGAGAGGTCCAAAACTGAACACAGTGTTTGAGGCACGGCCTCACCAGCACCGAGTATAGGAGTATAATCACTTCCCTGGTCCTGTTGGCGACACTATTTCTGATACAAGAGGTTTCCTTAACTAGTTGAAGACATCACCAAAGCTCGAGAACCCAGATGCAGACTGACAGCACTGATAGCTAAATGTTTGCAAGCCCTTTATTGCTATGGTGGGTTTAAATACACTGGGCAAAAGAGAAGAACACAAACATATGCAGGAACTTGTACCATTGCTCTAGTAACACAGGAATAGAAAAGCAGATACAATAATATTATCAGAAATACTGTGGCCTTATTTGAACTTGGGAATTACTTCTTTCCAAACATTGCAAATTCCAAGAAAAACTCAAAAATTTTCTATGGAATGAAAAAAGCAAAAAATGGAGCTTTCTCAGAGTAAAACATATTAAGACAAACACACATTCAGTTTGCATGAGTTAGAAAAGAATGCTTTTACCTTAGACTTTTGACAAAAACTGTAACAAAATCAAATGGAGTCTGTTAACACAATTGCTTATTCACATAAACAGAACCAGTAAAGGTTTCTCTTGTGTTACAATACAGTACCTATTTGTATTTTAATATATTTGTTACAATACAGTACCTGAGTTGTATTTTAAAAAATAGTACATCTGTAACATTTTAGAGAGTATTTTTATGAGACATAATAGATATGAGAACAAACAGTCCTTTATCCTCTGCTATGCTATACTGTGGCACAGAGGACAGAAGTTGTAACTGCTTGCTTCTTTGGCTTTCATACAATGCTTACATACATTGCACATCCAGAATTGATACTCCAGGATAGGCTCTCCTGTTGCAACACATACAGGAAGCTTCCCACCTCCACTATTTAAAAACAAAAAAAACCAGAAGTAAATAAAGTTGACAAAACAAAAACACGGTTTTAAAATAGCAATGAAAACTTGTTTTGTGGAAATTTGCAAACCAGCATAAATACCTAAATAAATAAATAATAAATACCATAAATACCTGTGTGTCTACAGCTAGTTAACAAAACTTGCAATGCTCATCTGTAAAATGCTGCTTCTCTGTTCTGATGTGGGTCACTTTAGATTGAAAGTTATTAACTTATTTAACTAGCTAACACTTTGCCCAATATTTGCTTTAAGAAGCCTCTAATTAACTCAATCACACAAAACCTGCTAAAACCTCAAATACAGACAACAGCAGAAAAAAACTGCTGGTATTATCATGATATCACATAAATGTAAACCCACCTCTGAAGAACGTCATCCAGATCAGACTTTTTGTTATACTTTGGACAATGTCTTGTAAATATCTCTAGAGCAAGGTCTTCATACTGTTGCCTCTGCTCTGGCCTAAGAGTTTCCATGGATTCTAGCTTCATAAAGGCTCTTGAACAGACGTCAAATGCTCTGTTTGCACACGCACAGAGTGCCAAAAGGGAATAGATTTCAACTGTAGGGATAATGTCTTCATAATCTCGCAAATGAAGAGCTAAGAAATGAAAAAAAAAAATTCCAAGGACATTATAACACGTCTTTGGGAAGTGCAAGTATCTGTATGGAATATTTGCTACTAGTACACAATGTTAATCTCACAAATTGGATGCAATGAACCCAAGTCTTTTCATTGGTGTGACCATGAATCTTATGTGGTTCAACAATATTTAAAACTAAATACAAATAAGGGAACTTGACTGAGAAATTAAATGTAATGTCTTTTTGAGACCCTTTTTGTTCTTTAAACATGTTAGAGGTATTTGAAATGGACCTTCCTTACTTGGACAAACTATAAAGCACTATTTTCTCCTCTAACGCCCACAAGTTTTTTATAAAGCTCTACAGGGAGGTCTGACGTGCCAGCTATAAATGAAACTATGTGCTGTGCAGGGCTGTAAAATTGGAACAGTTTCTTTACAGGGTTAAAAATTAAGCCCTACCTGTTTTAAGTGCTGCATCTACAGAACCTTTATAGAGCTGTCTTTGTGCAAGTATGAAAAAGTGGTAAGCCTCAGCTCCTCGCCAAGCATTGTCTGCAAAACGATTAGTTGAATAAAGAACATCTTCTTCTAGCAAACCAGTCAAAGATGAAGAAATCTGAAAACAAAGCGACATCACAAGTCATTTTTTATACGAAACAGATACAACAGGAAATGGGGATATGGGGAACTTCTCTTGGTGATTAAACCACTGTCTGTGTTAACTAGGGAAAATATAAATATGGACCTAATGTGAACATTGTCAGAGATTTTATACAGTGCACAGGCAGAACATATGGTGCAAATTTTCAAAGATAAATATCATATACATGTATACAAATATATTCCACACACATCTGCAGAGTGGTTCATAGTTTGGATTAATATTGCATTTCAACACTAGATCTCTTAAAATTTTGTTTAAACTATTTCAGTTGTGCATATGAAGATGAAAATGTGAACAGAAAAAAAATAATCTTCCATTTGTTTCCTCCATCTCTGGAGCTGCCTGCCTGCTACAAGACAGACAATACAGCTTAATCTAATCACAGAACTGTCTTTGAGATTGACACCTACTCCTCTATGACAGGAAAGTGAGAGTCTTACAGGAAAGAAAAATATCTGGAGCTTCTTAGTATGATTTTTGTTCTTGTAGGGAAAACATTAAGAAATACATATGAAACTCAGGAAGAAAAATGTCTCAACATCCACGATTTCAGTGTTTTCAAATAATAGTTTAAACAATGTGTTTTCATGGAAGACTTGCTTTAAGGAAAGCTTTGTTCTTAGCAGGAAAAATGGTTATTAAAAAACATAATAGCCTCACTAGCCTCACATGAAGATAGTTTTACTCTGACTAGATAGCACATAACACAATTCAGAAAGGGAAAAAAAACATAAGAAACTCTACCTCTGAACTTTTTCCTTTAACTTTTCCCTTTTGTGCATTTTGCATTTGTTCATGGCACTGTTCCATAAGCAAGGCTGATAATACATAGAGCTTTTTCACTCTCAAAGGCTTTGTCCTTTTCTTTGATTCTTCATCTGCAATCTTAAAAAAAAAAAAAAAAAAAAAACCCAAAAGCAAGGAATTTAGTGTAGATTAAAAAAAAAAAAAGACAAATTGCTTCATCCTCTTGGACAACTGGATGCTTGTACAAACCTAGGAAATCATGCCAAAAAAATGATTCTGCACTTGAATGTCATGATCTAGACTGAAAGTACAACTGTAAATGAAAATGTCAAAGGAAGAATGCACATTATTCTGTATTTATTGAGTTAATGAGTAGATAAAGTCATTCTCAGGGAAGATAAATCAGGGTAACCACTGCAAATGTATCGACAACGTGAATTCAGAAACAGTGAGTTATAAACACTGAAGTTTAAGAAATAAATACATAGCTTTCAATAAGGGCTGGTGGTTTTCCCAGAAAAGAGAATGGCTTTTAAAAGATACCATCTATATTTTATGAAAGAAAATATGACATAGTTACCATTACTGAAACCTGGTGGGATGAGTCATATGACTGGAGTGCTGCACTGGACGGCTACAGAATCTTCAGAAGGGATAGGCAAGAGAGGAGAGGCGGAGCGGTAGTCCCTCTGTGTTAGGGAGTGTCTTGACTGTTTAGAGGTCAATGATGGTGAGGACAGGGTTGAGTGTTTCTGGGTAAGATCAAGGGGAAGGACAAGGCCAGTATCATGTTATAGACCACCCAACCACGATGAGGAGGCAGGTGAAATACTCTATAGGCAGCTAGCAAAAGTCTTGGGATTACTGGCCCTCATTCTCATGGGAGACTAACTACCAAATGTCTGTTGGAAATAAAACACACCAGAGAGAAAGCAGTCCAGGAAGTTCCCGGAGTGTATGGAAGAGAACTTTGTCACACAGCTGGTGAGGGAAGCCACAAGGGAAGGCACCTTGCTGGACCTGGTGTTTGTAAACAGAAAAGGTCTTCTGGGAGATACAATGGCTGAAGGCTGTCTTGGGCATAGCATTTATGAAATAATTGAGTTCCTGATTCTCAGAGAAGCAAGGAGGAGGGTCAGCAGAAGTGCTACCTTAGATTTCTGGAGGGTAAACATTGAAAAATTTAGGAAATTTACAAAATCCCCCAGGAGGCAGGTCCTGAAGGGCAAAGCAGTCCAGCAAGGCTGGACATTCTTCAAGAAGGAAATCTTAAAGGTGCAGGATCGAGTTGTCCCCATGTACAAGAAGATGAGCCAGCAGGGCAGAAGACCATCCTGGCTGAACAGGGAGCTTCTGCTGGAGCTCGGGAGGAAAAAGAAAATTTATGATCTTTGGAAGAAAGGTTTTGTGAGGTTATACAAGCTAAAACTTAGAAGGCCTTAAGCCCAACTACAATTTAAACTGGACACTAATCTAAAAGACAATAGGAAAAAGTTTCTACAAATATATTAGCAACAAAAGGAGGGCTAAGGAGAATCTCCATCCTTTAATGGATGCAGGGGGATAAGGCTGGGGTACTTAATGCCTTCTTCACCTCAGTCTTCCCAGTTACCTAGTCCCCTGAGCTGGAAGACAGGGACAGGGGACAGAATGAAGCCCCTTAGTCTGAAGGGAAATGGTGTGTGACCTGCTGCTCCATCTTGATGTACACAAGTCCGTGGGGCTGGATGGGATCCACCACAGGGTGATGAGGGAGCTGGCAGAAGTGCTGAGCCACTCTCCATCATCTAGCAGCAATCCTGGTCCACTGAGGAGGTCCCAGTGGAACAGAGGATGACAAAAGTGACATCCATCTACAAGAAGGGCCAGAAGGAGGATCCTGGGAACTACAGGCCTGTCAGCCTGACCTCAGTACTGGGGAAGGTTAAAGAGCAGTTATCCTGTGTGATATCATGAGGCACATACAGGACAACCAAAGGTTCAGGCCCAGTCAGTGCAGCTTTATGAAGGGCAGGTCCTGTTTGACTGATCTGATCTCCTATGACAAGATGACCTGCTTAGTGGAAGAGGGAGAAGTTGTAGATGTGGTCTACCTGGACTTTAGTAAAGCCTTCATCACAGTCTCCCATGGCATCCTCCTGAAGAAACTAGTTGCACACGGCTTGGATGGATACACTCTGTATTGGTGGAAAACTGGCTGATGTCTGGCCCCAGAGAGTGGTGGGAGATGGAATTAAATCCAAGTGGCAGCTGATCACTGGTGGTGTTCCCCAGGGCTGANGCAGCAATCCTGGTCCACTGAGGAGGTCCCAGTGGAACAGAGGATGACAAAAGTGACATCCATCTACAAGAAGGGCCAGAAGGAGGATCCTGGGAACTACAGGCCTGTCAGCCTGACCTCAGTACTGGGGAAGGTTAAAGAGCAGTTATCCTGTGTGATATCATGAGGCACATACAGGACAACCAAAGGTTCAGGCCCAGTCAGTGCAGCTTTATGAAGGGCAGGTCCTGTTTGACTGATCTGATCTCCTATGACAAGATGACCTGCTTAGTGGAAGAGGGAGAAGTTGTAGATGTGGTCTACCTGGACTTTAGTAAAGCCTTCATCACAGTCTCCCATGGCATCCTCCTGAAGAAACTAGTTGCACACAGCTTGGATGGATACACTCTGTATTGGTGGAAAACTGGCTGATGTCTGGCCCCAGAGAGTGGTGGGAGATGGAATTAAATCCAAGTGGCAGCTGATCACTGGTGGTGTTCCCCAGGGCTGAATGTTGGGGCCTGTTTTGCTTAACAGCTTTATCAATGATCTACTTGAGGGGATCAAGTGCATCCTCAAGTTTACTGATGATGATCCTCAAGTTTACAAGCTCAGCAAGTGTGTAGATACACTTGAAGGCAGGAAGACTCTTCAGAGGGACCTGGACCGGCTGGAGTGATGGGTCGAGGCCAATCGTATGAAGTTCAACAAGGCCAAGTGCTGGGTCCTGCACTTGGGCCACAACAACCCCATGCAATGCTACAGGCTTGGGGCAGAGTGGCTGGAAAGCTGCCCTACAGAAAAGGAGCAGAGAGTGTTGGTTGACAGCTGCCTGAACATGAGCCAGCAGTGTGCGCAGGTGGCCAAGAAGGCCAATGGCATCCTGGCTTGTATCAGAAATAGTGTGGCTATGAGGACCAGCAAAGGATTGATCCCCTGTACTTGGCATTGGTGAGGCCACACCTTGATAACTGTGCTCAGTTTTGGATGCCTCACTACAATGAGTACACTGAGATGCTGGAGCAAGTCCAGAGATGGGCAATAAAGCTGGTGAAGGGTCTGGAACACAAGTCTAATGAGGAGCAGCTGAGCCAGCTGGAGGTGTTTTGCCTGGAGGAGGCTGAAAGGAGACAAGATCATTCTCTACAACTCCCTGAAAGAGGTTGTAATGAAGTGGGGGTTGGTCTCTTCTCATAAGAAAAGAGTCATAGGACAAGATGAAATAGGTGCAAGTTGTGCCAGCAGAGGGTTAGATTAGAAAACTTCTTCACTGAGAGGGTTGTTAGACACTGACACAGGCTGCCCAAGGAGGTGGTGGTGTCACCAACCCTGGATATTTTGAAAAGATGCATAGCTGAGGTGCTGAGGGACATGGTTTAGTGATGGACTTGGCAGTGTGAGTTTAGTGGTTGAACCTTATGATCTTAAAGGTCTTTTCCAACAGAAATTAATCTATGATTTCACTATATATATTTGTTGTAAAAATTACATATCCCTCTTATAGACTTTGTAAGTTATGTACAGAAATCTGCAGCCAAACCAAATCTAAGCAACATCTTTATCTTAAAAACACATGATAGCAGTTCTTAATTAAAGGTAGCAGTTGAAGAAATACCAAAACTGAACTTCTAGTTAATGACATTGCTGTTTTTAAAAATAAAGGAGATAAAACTAAATCTACTCAATGTTTCAAATAATGTGGACATTGCACCTTGGCCAGTCTACTATACTTCTTTGCTAGGCAATGCAGGGCAACAGGACCTTTCCTGAGGAGCACTTCATCTCATTCTGAAGCGAAATTCTCAAAGTAAATCAGATGGCTTGTGTCCTGAAAGTCTCCTTCTCAGTGCCTACAGAGGACATCCAGGGCAACTATTTCAGACAAAGATATCTGAGCTTAGGACTCATCTTTGCAGTATCCTGTATAATGACATCTGCTTACTGTCTGGACATTGTTAACACTAAAATAATGCTAAGAAAATAAAAGTAGCATAGAAATAATAAAAGCTAGTCCAAAAACTTAGATATTTGACATAAAAAGAAAACTTGCAATACCTTGAACATGAGCTTAGCAGCTTCAAAGAAAGAATTGGCTTTACGATAGAGTTCTATAGCATCAAGGATTTTATTCTTTTCCAGTAAATGACTTGCATATCTGGCTAACAATGATCCGATCTCTTTCATATTGTGATTTTTAGCCAGCTCCACAGCTTTATTCCACTGGAAATGAAAACAGATTAACTTCATTTTTTCAAATATATTCTCAGATCACGCATGTCATCCATGAATAGTCTGCAACATTTGCGTGCAAAACTTAATCACTATTTAATTTTATAGTAGCCTGGTTCTAAAGTAAAAAGCAGGAGAATACAAAAGCGAACATCATGGCCAATCATGCAATAGAGCAGGCCTGTGAAACAAATGCTGGACTTCTGTCCAAAACCACATACAAAGCAGTTGCTTCTGCTCTGGTAAAAGCTTTGCAAAATCACTTCATTGCTGCACATAGCTGGATGTGTGGCTGTCAACACTTCTGATTTTACTAAAACCCAGACTCTCAAAAGTATGTCTAAAAGAGGACTTAAGCCCGTAAGATTAAGGCACAAACAGTAACACTTTCTGTATCTTTCTGTACATCTCATTTTGTCTGTGAATTTTCCTGATTTTCAACAGTTTGGCTACTGTGTTTGTCCTGGATCATAAGTTTGGCAGGAAGGAGAAAACTTGGTTGAATCCCATACCAAATGGCCCTTCAGATCTATAAACTAGGAAACTGTTCACATAACACCAACACTAGCCAGTCCTGCCATTCCCACACACCACGTTCTCATAGCCATCTTCAGCTTCTCTTATTTGTATTGGCACAAACATTCGCACAGGTCAGTCATACTGGGGAACATCTTTTAACTGTAAACACACAGATCAGATTTCTTCAGATCAGTTCTTTTCCAGCTACATCCTAATACAGCCACAAATGCATTTGCATCTGTACAAGGAAGGAGGAGGATGCACAAAATGAGCAGCCAAAAAGCTCTCCAATCTTCCTCCCATTCCCTCAGGACGCAGCATAGCCTGGCTCCACAATGGCCACAAATATCTGTAGGCTGAGACTGCTACCATATAGGCACGCAGCAGAGGCACTGCTACACAGTGCTTTGTCCCTCCAATGGTCTGACCCTAATCTCAGGTAAATCGCTTAAGCACAGAAATATGAATTTTCCAGAAATCATGACGAAATATCAGACACTTAAAAAGCACTGGGCATTAGGATAGAAACCTCACTCTTAAATAGGGGTCAGTAAAGCAGACTGTCTCTTGCTGTTTTACCTGGTTAAGATGTACACACGTATCTACCGCATCCTTTGGTCGGTTGCATTTCAGAAAGGCTGACACCGCTTGTTCACACATTCCCACTCTTACAAACATATAAGCTATATCCTGCAAAAAGCATCAGCACCACATTAAACTAACTACCACATTTTTAGTACACTGTGTAGCAACTGCAATACTATCATATTCTTGGGTTTTTTTAATTCCAAGAAGTTGAGGGAAAGGGGTTGTTTGCTTCACAGATTCTGGGAAGACAAGACATGCTGCTGTAAAGCTTTAGAACAGTGAGCTGCTTTCACACCCTGCTTCTAAATTCTCTTCTTTCCAATCAAATTATACCAGAAGAGCCATGTTCTTACTACTTAAGAGTATTTCATAAAACCTGGCTATTTGAAAAGAGATTTAAAAGAAAGTGCTATGTCTTGCTTTATTCAAACAACTGAAAATGTCATTAAATGAGTAAGTTTTGTGTTTTTCAAGCATTTCAGATTAATCGATCACGTAATATTTTTTAAATAGCTATTACTTAGTAGGTTACTTTAGGCTACAGCATCTACTTTCCTTTCCTTCAGCAGAGTATCTTCAGTGTTCATTGTACATTAGCATTCCTACCAGCACGACCGTGTAAGAACCACAGACTGAGCAACCAGGAAGAATTTGAGACAAAAATCCCCCAGAGTAGACTAGACAACAAAATGAAAGCTAAAGTAAGTGTCCAGCCACAAGGAGTCACTTCAGTGAAGCATAGCTATTTTAGAAAGAAATGCCACGACTTGGTGGGGGAAGCAGTAAATCATGATTTAGCCATTGTGGCTCTATAGCATGATGAACAATTAGGTCTTTCTAGGGAACACGGACAAAAAGGGAAAAGAATAATGATGGAGTATGAAAACAACAGGAGATCAATACCAAACAGACACTATTATGCTTAAGTGAGTGAGCCATATACTACGTTCTTTCTCTCTTTCTTAACTCTCCCCAGATGGGAATTTTTAAATAAATAGTTGAGCATAAGATAACAAAACATAAAGCTGCTTTTTGCTTACTGGGAGCAATTTATTATTCTCTGGAAGTGAGTTAGCTAAGTTCTCCAGTCCTTGGTAGTCCTCTAGCATGTAGTAACACTCAGCTAAACGTTCCTGGTTTCGTCCTTGCACATAATACTGTACAGCATTTAACCTAATAGGAAAAATTTAAAATAAGTGTTGGCTTCTGATATATAAACACAAGTGAAGCTTCTCATTATGTAAGCCATTTGCATCTGTAAATTTGAAATGACATTATTAGGTAACGTTGCTTGAGAGCTTTTGTAGCTAGAATTTCACTGTTTTTTTCTAAAATGCACTAACAGTTTTAATTTGCAGAGATTACATTGAAGTAGTAGCAAAACTAATTCTCTGAACAGCATAAGGTTAGGAAGTCAATGAACCTTTAAACTGTATTCCCACATCTGCACAGATTATAGCTGATAACGGGCGACAACTTAACACTGAACTTTCAGTAATGTTGTGCCTCCATATTTTAAAAGATAAGCACTAAGGTCTCCAAGACAATTCTGCAAAGTGACCTAAAACAACTAAAAAACAACTTTCAAAATCTAATCACAAGTTCTCAACAGTTCTGTGACCCAAGTTCTTTCTGATAATACAGTCTGGGTAATGGTGATATATAGCAGAGCTCTATGAGACAGAGTGCTCTGGATGCTAAAAGTTTATATGAGCATAGAAGGCAACAGGAAAAATTAATGAAAAAAAAAATACCTGCAAGTTATCAACTATAAAGATGTCACTTTTGTCCCAGTAAGTATCTGACTGAAAAATGTGATGAAATACCATCACATGCATGTACTGCTGTTAAAATCTTCCTTGGGCACCCAGTCTGGGAAACAGCTGGAGACAGATTCAGGTCAGACAGAATTCTGGACACTTCAAAATATTTGTGGGTTTAAGCATTCTAGAAAGCTTGTGATTAGTTTTGAAATTCCCTGATGTTTAATAATTCTCTCCTACTTTTAACTGATTTTTTTTCTTTAATACTTTGTATATCCAGCCTAATACAATTGTATAGGTATTTCTCCCGCCCTCCTTTGAAACAGACAGGCTTCTGGCAAAACTGGGATTTTTGTCACCTTCATTCTTTTGATAGTTGATGAACAGCTCTCTGTTTAAAGGTACATGCAGTAATGGAACCATAAAGGTCTGAGCTAAATCTCATCATTCCAAAATTATCTCATGTCTGTTCTTCCCCACAAATTAAATGTCATCAGTTCTATACTTTCCTTTGTAATTTCTTTGTAGTTCCTCTACAGAACATACCATTTCTGACGGTCTGCAAAATAATCTCCAATAGCATTGTACGCTTGTGCAAGAAGGGCATCATCTGCATCACCTGAGCCAGTTTTCAATAGCTGCAGTACTCGAAACCAATCTCCCAGTTTCATCCGTAGTCCAATGGCAAGATTTCTGGGATAAACAGAAAACAGCAGAGAGAAGATAAAAAAAAAAGAGACAATAAAATAGCTAACAAAAATCTTCAGAAAAGCATCAAGAAGTAGGTTAATATTCATAACCCACATTGTGGGTATCACAGAGATCCCAGATAGCTTGTTTACAGTTCAAACAATTCAAACTCAGATTGCTCAAAGGTTACACCACACGCATACAGTCCCTGGTAGCCACTCTCCTGTGTGAGGAATTAAATGAGCAGCTGGTGAATCAATTGGTTTCCGCTTATTCTGTGTAACATTCTTTATCTTTTGCTGCTGACTGTTACAATAGAGAGCAGCAGCTGCAAAAGGCTAAAAGCATGAGGAGATGAGGAGAAAGGCCAAGGAACAAAGAATATGAATAATGGAGGCTAAAGCTGAGATGTAATAAAATGAATTTCAGAGAGACTTCTCTTCCAGGTTCAAGGTTACTCTGGATGTGGAAGAAAGGACTCTTTCATTTTTATTATCCATGCATACATATAACCCTGGCACATTTTTTTCCACAATATAGGAATTCTATATTACCTCATATAGAAGGAATTCTGCAGATGCACAGAAAATAAATTGGAGAGATCTATATGCTTCTTTTTAAAATGTCCTAAACTTACAAGTGAGTTAAGGAAGACAATAGCAAGTCAGTGCAGTCAGCTAAAAAAGAGCATCTATCTAAAAAAAATTATAATTGAATATGAAAAATAGATTTATTCCAGTCTGATCTATGGTAGGTCCTTTTCAAGAGCTTTCTGCTGGTAAGGAAACACATAAGGTATTACAGAATTCTCATATTCTTGTAACTGGAGAGGAAGACGCTCTACTATTGAACCAGTCTTTCACTTCTGCAGCCCTCTCATGGCCACATTTTTCTTTAGCCCTCTGGAAAGGAATATGCCATACCTCGAAATCGGTGTTGCAGTGCGCCTGAAGTGTGTACAAGGTAGCCCACCTCTCCAAACCAGCAGACTGACATCAGCTAATTAGCCATGTGCAATAAGGTTTTCCATTACCAGGCTCTAATGTGCATCTCTCCTGAGCTCCTGCTTACTTTCCTCCTCCCTTACTGGGGAAAAGGAAGGTTTCTCATTCTTACTGCATGAAAGAAGTAAAAGTTTTTTCTCCATCATTCCTTACTTTTTTTCATGGCTCCATTAATCAAAGCTTTAAAACTGTACATGTGCGTAAGTGATTCATGCTTCTCCATGACCACCACCTACAGGGTACATCATACAACTGCTGCTTATTATTTCTCATGATCCTTTTTCAGTAATAACAGTGCCTTAAGCTAATTACTTAGCCTTAATTTCTATTTCCCAGTGATACTGTAATTTAGCTTTGTTTGTTTTCATTCCTGAGCAAAAATTCCATTGATTGGTCCTCAATTTCATCCAGAATCCTTTCTGTTTCTCCAGAGATTACAGCTCATTAAAAACTCTGTTGTTTGTATATGCAATTGGAAAGAATTTGTACTTGGCTACTAGCTAAGAGCAACAGTACATAAATTAAACATTAGTTAAGATTGTTTGTGTATTTGGAAGCCCAGCTGAAATACCGACAAAATACTTGTGAAAAACCATCTCTGAAACACAGCACTCACTACCTAGAGCCACTGAGGTTTCACAAACAGTTTGGAAGGCACTGATTTACATGTAGAATTGGTTATTTATGGATACAACAAAATTCTCTCCATCTGAGCCCTTTCTGTCTTCAGTATTAAAACCCTATTCTTTATTAAGGCAAGCTTTTTTTTTAACTCAGACTTTTCCTCCTTTATTTGCTGATGAGGTGATAATATGAAATTACCTTCTGTCCATATCCAGATACATTCTTTCAGCTTCTTCAAATCTGCTAAAATAGGCTGCCACTTCTGCTTGTTTCATTGACTCACTCTGCAGGTTCCTCAGGCGCTTCACAAATTTAATACCTTGATAATCTTTGCAACGTACAAAAGCTTGCTCAGCAGTCTGCAGATCCAGCTTCTGAAGAGCAGCTTCAGCCAGGAGACGCCTGCATGAAAAACAAACCAAATCAATGGCAAAGCAGTGAGAAAGTAAATTAAATGAGGATCCATTTAACTGGTCAGTACTTAATGAAGACATTGAAGTTAACCACTTTTGTATTGTTTATTAATTCATTTTAATTCAGTTGTGTGTTCGTCTCCACTCTGTTCTGTGATCTATCCAGTAATTGCTCAGGGATGGATGTTCAAATAATTGCTAATATACTTTTGTTCAGCTGCTCAAATGGACATTGGCTTGGGAAGAATGGGCAGGGTTCGAGTATTACAGCTGTCCTATGTGAAATGTGTTGCTGGTCTCAATGCAGTTCCATTTGGATATTTCTACCTATGCTTATACCATAACTTTAAGCCTTGATGGCAGCCTCAGTCTGAAGTCCTCCAACTAAATTGGTCATTATCCTTCTAATCCATCTGGATGTTCCTTGTACAGTTAGAGGACAGTGGTCTGGGAGAAAGGATCAGTTTGGGAAACCTTGTATTGGTATTGCCTGTGGTGGTTTAGCCCTTGCTCGCTGCCAGATGCCCACCAAGTCATTCTACCACTCCCCCACCTAAACAGGACAGGAGAGAAATGTAACAAAGGGCTCATGAGTCAAGATAAGGACAGGGAGATCACTCAGCAATTAGCATCATGAGCAAAACAGACTCAACTTGGGGAGAAATGGTTTGATTTATTACCAAAACAGTGTAGGAAAATGAGAAATATAAACCAAATCTGAAAGCACCTCCCCCTACCCCTTCCTTCTTCCCAAGTTTCTACCTCTTCCTCCCCAGCAGCACAGGGTTTTCAAGCTCTTTATCGTTAAAGTTCAGGACATAGCAAATAAATAACTACATACAGACATACCCTCTCAACCTGTGACCAATTTGAATTTTAATTTAACCAACCTAAAGTTAGTTTTCGGCTTGCTTTTTCACTTCCCTTAGATTCATCCCCATTTTGGGGCTCATATAGCAAAAAGGTATCCTGAGCCTGTAGCCTGTACCCCCTACCATGACACACACAGCGTGTCCTCCAGTCCAGGCACTACAATGTTCACAAAAACATTGTTCCAATTCAACAACAGCCCAGTTTTTTTGGGGTTTGAGGACTAGGAGCCTGGGGAAGCACTGGCCCCAAGTTCTTTAAGAAAGCTGCCAAGGAATTGATCACTTGCTCAGCATCTCCTGAAATGCAAATTCTCAAAAGCTCAAGAACAAAACTTTCACTTTCATGTGTTCTTGGAAATTTTAACACCACATAACTTGAAACTGCCCAAACACACCGACTGCAAGAGGTGGCGAGCCAGGTTATTAGGGGACTGCAAGGCTCTCTTTGGGCCTTCCCTCAGCCCATTGAGGAGACTTTCTCAGAATAGCAGCCCGTGAGATTGCAGTTGAGCATTGTTACCATTTTTTCCCCACTGCTTTGGCTGGATTAAATTTGAGGTTTTGTACATTAATACTAGATCTGTCTGAACAGGAAAACAATACTTATAACGAGATGTTACCAAAGTCTGGGATGTGGATTGTCTTCTATGAACTGGGAAGATTCCTCAATGCCGACCTTTTCAATCAATGCTCGACTGTCTCGTAATGACCGAATCTCAAAATTGATGATATAATCTTTGTTAGGATGTTCAGGATTCTAACATAGTGGATAAAGAAACATATTTTTATTTCATGCCATATTCATTTGCACCCATCCTAGATACCCATTGTTCAAATCACTGACATCGACTTTCCATATGAAATAAAATTAATTACATTTACCTTTAATATTTCATCCAGAAGAATGGATTTGATTTCTAAATCTTCAAAGTTGCAAATATATCCAGAAGTCTGGATAGGTTCCTTAAAGTTAAAGGAAATATGAAGGAATGATTAAATCCTAACCAAATCTGTTAGGTATATATATAAAAAGATCTTCTTCTTCTGCCACTAAGATTTAATTGCATTTCTAACAGGAAACAAATATTAAAATTATTAACATTATTGACAATTCCATACACACAGACATAACTCAAAATCCTCATGTTTTCTGTAACTAAATTAGGCGACAGAGAATACGGAATATTTGCCAAGATTTACATTCAACTGAACTGTGCTTTACACATATCTTTACTAAAATTTTGTTGGTATTTTCCAAAGCATCAAAAAACTATGCTCCTGAACATATCTCATACATTCTGCAGGGAGATTGGACTAGATGATCTCTAAAGGTCCCTTCCAACCCTATCGTTCTATGATTCTATGATTTAAGAAAAACGTGACATTTGTATCTTTCCAGCATTTTTGTCTTGGACTGATAGTTTGTTTTATTTATTTATTCCTAAACAACACTCTCATATTACAGTTGACAAGATTTTGGTATTTCCAGAAGCAAGTTTATTTATATAAACACTTGTCTAATTGAACAGTAAGCACAAGGTTCATGCTATTCCACACAGAGCCATTAACTTATGAAATAATTTGTAAAATGAGTAGTTGGCATTTGTTAATATTTACCTCTGGATCCAAGTTTCTGAAAACATACATTCTTGTCTTTTCCATCATTGCAAACAAATCTGGGTTATCGTTGGCCCATTTCATATCCCAGACATCTTTGCGTTCCAGTTTCAGCTGCTCACCTATCACTTGCTGTCCTGTACTGTCTACTCCCCGTGTATCCAAGTCAAAGAAAGTCAAAACGCCTGAAAGGTCTATGATAGCAACACGGCTACAGAAAAACAAAGGAGTTAAAAATAAGACAGATAAATAATGCTATTCAAGGTTATAAGTCTGAAATAGTTCCTTAAACTGACAGACTCAGGCTAAATTTCCTCTCTAATCAAATACCAGTACAGTCCCATAGATGCAGTGAATTTCTCTGCACGTCAGAGAGAGACCAGAGACATGGAAAAAAGTCCTTCATCTGCTCATACAGGATCCAGCCCTGAAAAGGTTCTGAAAGATGCCTGTTTTTCATCCAGCATTTTGGGGATCCTTAGTACTTCAGATACCAATTTGGGTAAATTGCAGGTTATGCCTTTCACCAAACTTTTCCAAAAAATAAAATTATATAGTCTAAAATTAACAACTGAACAGAATTAGTTTTCATTACGTACAAAGAGGCAATGAAGAAGATTCTTGAATTAAGAAGACAGTGTGGTGAGATACAGTCAGTCCATCTCTGAAATAGGATTTCTTATATTTCTACAAAAGGTGTTCTCTAGCTTTGTCTCCATACACTATGAAGAATAATCCAATTAATATTTGAAATAAGTTAAAACATAGGAAAAAAAATGTAATTTCTAAAGCGTTACATTTGAGAATTTTCAGTTACATAGGTCTTCTGTGAGTCACAGTAGCCTTTATTTACTACATGGCCATTTAAAAAGTATGTCTAAATATTGAAAGGTATTTGGACACTCGTAATCCCTGTTAATATTTCAAAAGCAATTTAGAAAATTAACTTCAAAACACTTACGATCTGAGCCCTTTTCACTAGCACAAAGTTACTTAAGAAGGAAACAGCCTGGGTTCAAAACAAAATTAATGCAGCTCTGACAAGATCACACCTCCTTTTAAGTGAAGCAATCTATTTTTGGTCTATACCTAAAAAGGTGAGCAATCTACAAATGAATTTTGTTTGAAGTTGAAGTTATTTTGAAGTGATTAATATTGTCTTACAAGTCCTCTTTAGTCAGTATATTTCTGCCTTTTCTGCCAAGACTCTCACACTCTCTCTTGCAAAAAATTAGCTGTTAAGTAGAAAGCAACCTCAGTACTGGCACAGATGAAGCTTAGGAAAACCAGTCTTGCTAGAAGCATTGCCACCAGCTACAGATTGCAGCAATAGAAAAATAATACAGGATGAACAAAGCGTTTAGGCATTACAAAGACACAGAAATAGAACAAAGCTTTAGAGATATTAAATTTCAAGTTAGGACATAATTTCATCCATTCATGCCAGGAACACAGAAAGCTTATGT
Organism: Urocolius indicus; assembly: GCA_013401255.1. NCBI lineage: Eukaryota > Metazoa > Chordata > Aves > Coliiformes > Coliidae > Urocolius > Urocolius indicus. The sequence continues at coordinate 426,558 of WBNH01007450.1, forward strand.
TTGGTTCACCTACTAAAATATATTTTAGTGTATACGTTTCCTTAAACTTCACACACACATACCATGAAAAGTTTAAAACACAAAAGAGTTTTTTTACTAACAGTCTCTCAGAGCAATCTGATGACTGGCCACATATAACTCATTAGTAATAAACAGTTAAGCAACTGTTAATAACAATTTAAGTTATTAAATTCAATTACAAATGAATTTACACATTTTTTAATTAGTCCACCGTTGCTATAGAATCATAGAATTCATGGAACTGGTACCACATAATTAGTAGTAGCTTATTTTAAAACTGGATATCTACATTAGAAGCAGATCTGTAACTTACCTGGAGTTGCAGTTCAAAGACAGCTGATGTGCATGGCAGTTCAGGGTATATTTCTGCATTAGACAAACACTGGGAAGACTGTATCTCTGAATAGTGCCAGATTCTCTACCCTAGAAGAAAGCAATGCTTGCTTATTAAGAGAATTTTTCCATTAGGAGATTTTTTTTCCCAATAAATTCTTTGAACAGCTTTTATTTGTATGCTGTCCTAGACAAAAGAGGTTTTAGATTAGTAACAGAGCAGAAGTGGAATGAGGGAATGTCCCCTTAAAAGTTCCAAATTTTGCTGTTTAGGCAAGATAGTTTCTTAAGATGTTACAATTTACATACCTGCTTAAATCAGGGCTGTTAAAGCAAACACTCATAGTCTATGCAGAACCCACAGAACAGTTTCAGGAGCCCAGCAATTCCCCATAAACCTTCAAACATGGTCTACATAAGAAAAATCTGTGAAGATTTATGTCCCATGCTTGTAAATCCACTCAGTTCCATATGACAGTACCGGCTTGGGCCTGAAGGCAGTACAGCAGTGTTCATGTAGTGCTGTCTGCATGCTAACAATTACTTCAAGATCTCCACTAGCTTTAAAAGTGAATGCTGTAAAATACACTGGCTCGAATAACAATAAACAAATCTAGTACCAATGTACTGTATTTTGCCTAATGACATACCATACCCTCTGTCAAGAGTCAGGCCAACAGTCTAAAAAGAGTTTGACATTCCCTGGATAGAAATGATCACTGCCACTATTTTCTGATGGTATTTCTACAGACTCAACAACATATCCAGCTTATTTTATGCACTGTTTAACCCTTATGCTGGAAATCAGTCAATGCTAAAGTTTAAAGTAGTGCAGAGTTTACTCCTTTTTTTTTTTTTTTTTTCTAAAATCCACCCCTAAGATTCTCTAGCATAAAACACCTTTCATCTTTGACTTTTCACATCTGTATACCCTAGAAACTGCAAAACAGAATCAATCATAAGTGCTAGAAAATCTAACAATGCATCAGCATGTTTATCCAGACTTTGTCTCAAAGGCATTTCTTCTGATTGCCTTCCTGTTAAAACCAAAGTCACTGATTAATTATTCTTTTCATTTCATTTTCTCACTCTTATTCTTCAGGGGCAAATGGAATCCAATAGTCACCTACCAAGAGCCACATTTTTTTCATTCACCTTTTTTCCCCCACAATCCACTGATTTTGTAAAATTCAGTCAAAGGGTATAACAAACAAACAGACAAAAAAAAATCACAGGAGTATAAACATGGAAAAACGTCCAGATCTTTCTTGGGAAGAGGCATAAAATGAAGAAACTATGTTCTTTTCTATCTTTGTTCTGCTCAGTTAGTTTGTTTTAAAGCTCACATGTATGTCTGTTCATCTAATGAGATCACTCCTTTCAAATCAGAGAAAAAAAATGCACCACCTGTTTGGCATGATACAATAGCTCATACATATGTATGATCCATAAATGTATGAATATTTATATAGTATACTACATACATGTGATACGATCTATCCCTATATATTATACCATTAATGTGTAAATAGCCAAGCTGTAAATCTTTGTGCCTTTACATATAGTCTAAAAGAGACTTCCAAGAACTCAGGCTACAGAATTAAGTCCTGACCTGGACTTTTTCAAACCCTATGTATAAGCACTAACTCAGGCAACTAGTCTGTTCTTAAACTGAAAGCACTTTGTGAATTATCTCTCCTAAAGAGTCTAGGTTAAGAGGAGAACCTGTTAAAGTTGTCTTTGAAGACATCTCAAAAGAGATTTCATCTATATCCATTCTAAATTCAGAAAGGCTTTGAAATTATGGCTGCTTATGACATTGGAGAAAAATCTCTCCCCTACAAGCACAAGAGGCAATAAGGAGTTACTTTAATCATGTAACTTACCACAAGAAGTATCTTATCAGATGCTGTTATCGCACAAATTGGATCTCTTGTTCCCTGAAAGTATACAAGTATACAACCAGTATCAGCATCAGTTTTAATCCAACAGTAAGAATGCATTGCTAAATTTTATTTAAATATACAAGGATGTTGCTAAGTAACCACATGAAAAAGGGTTATGTAAACTTCTCAGTGTACAGTATATGGATAGTTTATGATATTCCCCATTTTTATTGGAACCGTGACAATACCAGCACTAACAGCTTCCTTTCTTCTCCTGTCCCTCCTCCAGAAAAGAAAGAAACTCAAAATATAACAGGTGTTTAACAGAAAACAAACAAAGGCCACTGATGTGTAAGGCCTGTAATTACTTTTAGGTACATTGGTAAGTACAAAAGTGAGCATGTGCATGCCCACACAAACACAGCAAGTGAAAAAGGCCAAAAATAGTAGAAAAGATTACAGGGTCTACTGAGTTTCAGCAAGGGGGCCTGCTTCTCACCAAGATGACAACAGATGTCTACACACTGGATCCCAGAATATACTTCTGTGTGCTCCCTACAGTTCAGTATATATTTGCAGTGATACCCAGTGACACAGTAACAATGTACTAACCAGAGGGAAGAAAAAATAACACTTATATAGAAAAGAAAGTTTAAGTGTAACTAGCTCTACTAATGAAAATCTATGAAAACAAATAAAGCAATGCTAACTACTTGTCTTTCAAGCTACCAGTGACACCACAGTAAATGAGTTAAAACATCACTCACTTCAACAGCTCTACTGTAATCAAGGTGTCCATCTGCAGTCCCTGAAGGAGTATCATCAATATGATAAATCCTGTAAAAAAGGAAAGTTAGAAGACAAAGTGAGACCAAGGAAAGGATCATTTTTTATAGCATCTGAGTATCTTCAGCCCTTGGAGAAGAAATCATTGTATTTGGACAAGAGAATAAAAGCTATGCCTGTTCTTATGCTCCAGTAGTATCCCCTTTGATAATCTTTCTATTGAGATAAAGATATGGTACTTGCTTTCACTTTCACAGCCCTTGATGGTGTATTTCTCATTCTGCAACAGGTTCTTGCAAATCATCAGCCACCCCAACTGTCTCTTTTCAAACTTCCACTTTCAATTCTTTTCAGGCTCTTCCCTATACTTTGGAAGAGCTTCAACTTCCTGTCCACAAAACTTATATATTAGTGTATTCAATACTTCATCATAACATCTCTTTTGCCTTAAAAAGTAGGTTTAGAAAAGATGTTGCAATGTTAAAGTCATAGCTTATGCTAAATTACAACTATTCACTTTTTCCTTATTTTTATCAAACTTACACTCTTGCCAAGGCTAGGACATTCAGGTACTAGAACAATGGAAGTTACTACACCATGTACAAATAATTACTCATTTTTATGGATATATGATGACAGGAGATGGTAGATTTATAGAAAGATACTATAGAGTCTCTATGGATGAAAACATAGCACAAAAGAAAATTGTAACAAAGGTGCAAGCTTGTAGAGGTGACAAAAATTAAAGCCAATAATGAGCACTTGGGAAGCAAATATTTTGGAGGTACGATGATACTGACTTTAGTTTGTTTAGTGAGAGGATAGAATTCCACACAGGTTTAGGTGTTAAAGATACAATCAGACACAGGTGTAGTTAGAGAAGATTTAGCTGAATAGACTATGTCCTTACAACTATTGACACACAAAAAGCAGTTAAAGTTATCAAAGGGTACATAGCTGCCTAAAAAGTAAAAGTATGGAGGAGAGTAAGGAGAGAGGAGGGAAAAAGCATGAAGACATAGAGCTCTGTAAAGGAAGCACACAGTGAGCAAAGACAGACTGAACAGGAACTAATCCAAAAAAGTCCAAGAGATTTCAATTACAAACACACATTTGCCATGAAAGACTATTCTTCAATATTTAATCTTGCAGGCTGCAAGTTCAACAAACGTGAGTAGAAAAAATGAGAAGAGTTTACATTTTAGTTACGGCAAAACCACCTTTATCAATGACACCAATGCAAAGAAAGAAAAATGACAAAAAGCCCGAAGACAAACCTTTCCCTGCCTTCTCTCCTCGTCCGTGCTACCTGATTAATTTCCATTGCTGTGAGCTTCTTGGCCACACGATACTGCCAGATGTAAAATGCTTCTTTGGAAGCTGCTATCACATGCGTTTTGGTCATTGTGACAAACAACGGCCCTGTTGTGAAACCCAAATGGTTGTAAAATTAGAGCAACAAGTATTGGACTAGAGGCTAATTTATCAACTTTTTTTTGCAGACAGATTAAATCATATGTTCATAGGTTAAAAGGAACCCCCCCAGCAAAAAAAAAACCAAACTCCAAACGAAAAAACACACAATTTAGCAGTAGATGCTATTAATTGCCAAGAAATGTCAGTGAGACCTGTGGCCTAGTTTAGAAGAACAGAGAAATTCTTTACAAGTTCTGATTTTAAAATTAAAGCTTTTCTCCCTATTATTCCAGCAAATTTCCAGGAGCCTAACAAGATCTATAAAATACCTCCATATCTGACATATTTGTAATTATTCAAATATCAATAAAAGGAAGACTACTCAAAAGCTGACAGTCTAGAAGAGACTCTTTGATTAGCATTACTTAAAAATACCCAAGACCTAGAAATGCTGTTTGTATCTCAGTTAACAGTTGGGCCAAATAACAGTTCTTTATCTGCATGGCAGCAAATTCAATATTTAGTGAAGTGTATGCTTAGTCCTACTTTATGGCACGTAAAGATCATAGTGTAGGAAGGCAGGGCTTGTTCTTTACTTTAGCCCTAGGATCATTTAGAATGTATAGATAAATTGAGCATCTCATTTCTGCTGTCAACGTTTGGTGAACAAAGAAAGAAAAAATAAACACATGCACCCAAACCACTACGTCATTCTTTATAATACACTATCTTGACTGTATTGTGGCTCTTTTTTTTTTTCCCATTTTTCAATCTTTTGTTTCATTTTTTCTGAAGAACGGTGAATACACATAAAAAGGCATAGATAAAGACATAAAAATCTAGCAAGGAAATCCCCCAGTATCTTCCAATTCTACAAGTAAATAGGTATGCCACAGAGTCACAGAACCTTAAGGGTTGGAAGGGACCTCAAAAGATCATCTAGGCAGGCAAATTCAAAATAATTGTGTAGCCCAGACTGTCAGTGAAACATTGAGTTATACAGATAACATGCTGTCAGCATAAAATCTGATTCTTTTACAGTGAATTTCAACTTCTTCTGAATTTTAGCACAGAACAGAACTCTGGAGGGAGCTATAAGCCTGCCATAAAGAGCAGTGCTATGAGAGACAGATGAGGGAAGACTGGTTGAACAGATTCTATTTCTTTGAAACTAAGAGGATTCTATGGCTGTAGAATACTTTTTAGTATAAATGTAAATAATGGGTAAGAAAGTTTAGTGATGTTGCTTAACGTGTGAGCAGTATAGTTGTTTACATTATATACAATGCAGTTTGAGCAGTACAGTTGTTTACATTATATACAGTGCAGTGTATCTCACAGATGTATAATACATCTCAATATAACTGAAAAGGTATAACTGAAAGATAGTCTCCTCTGTTTCATTAACAGCAAATTCTGTGTCTTTGCACTGTTCTTTTATTACCTTCCAGGTGCACATGCTGTAACAATGAATGCTTTTATCCTTTAAAAATGAAACATGAGAATCCCCTGACCTGTGAGGGAATAAGGTTTCCTCTTGCTCAAATCACATAATTTTAGTACTAAGCTTCAAGTTTGGACTCAGTTTAATCAACATTTAAAGACTTCACTTCAAGACAATGCTAAGCCAAGCTCATATTTGAAAGGCATGGGCATTCCTCGGGCCCACTAGATGACTCCCCATTATGACCTACAGCTTCCACAGAGCCTTAGTCATTTGTGCATACCTCAAAGTACCCCAATTTGGGAAAAAAGGGTATTCACATAAGGTCTGTTGCGATCCAGAGACAAGTAATGCAACACATCTATGCTTCATCCAGAGGAACATGATCTATTAGGCATTTTACAAACATGCCTGAGGCTTAAACTGTTAATGTCAAAAAACCCCACACACCTGACACATTTCCCTGCCACTTCTTTTATATTAGCTTTAACAGTAGCTTGACCACAGAGTAAGTTGGATCAGTTCATTCATCTAAATGACCTCAAACTAAAATTAAAGATTTGTTTAAGTTGGATTAAAGAGAATGAGGGCAGAGCCTTCCCTTCTTTGCAACAACTGGTTTTAAGCCAAGTGTGAAATTGTCAGTGCTTTTACAAACATATATATATATATATATATATATAAACATACTAAACAACTGTATAAGACAGGATTTTTTTCTGCAGTTGCTTTAGCATTTTCCACGGGACAGCCACTAAACAAGCAAACACACACACAAATCTGTGGCGAAAAAAGCCTAACATTCAAGTCTAGACTGGACACCAGGAAGCATTTCTTTACCTCGAGGGTGGCTGAACACTGGAACAGGCTTCCTAGAGAGGTGGTCAAGACCCCATTTGTGTCAGTGTTTTGTAAGAGGCATCTGGACAATGCCCTTAATAGTGTGCTTTAACATTTGGACAGCCCTGGAGTGGTCAGGCAGTGGGACTAGATGATCATTGAAGGTCCCTTCCAACTGGAAGTATTCTATTCTGTTTCATTCTCCCTTCTCTCTGGGCTATACTCTGCTACTACAATGCCTTCCTTTGTGGCTGTTTAACAGCATAGATTCAACAAAAGGAGAGGATGCCTCTAAGTGGCTGTTGCTGGGGTAGAGAAGGAAGGAATGGGATTTGTCCTTTCCTCACATAGTGGATTGGATTTGTGTGGGCCAGGTTTTAGTAGCAGAGGAGCCACAGTAGCAGTGGGAAGTGTGATGAGGCTTCCTCCTGAGAAGGAGCAGCAAAGTCCATTAGTAACGAACAGACTGCAACCTCTGTCTCCTATCCCATGCGCCACTGAGGGGAAGAAAGAAGAGTTCTGGAGGTGGGAGGGATGGGGGGAGGTGTTTTAAGATTCAGTGTTTTTTCCTCATTTCCCTTCTCTGTTCTGATTGCTCATTAATAAATCAAATCTTTTCTCCCCAAGTTTGGTCTGTTTTGCCCATGACAGTAATTGCTGAGTGATCTCCTCCACGCCTTTATCTTGACTCACAAACCTTTTGTTATATTTATCTCTCTCCTGTCCAGTTTAGGAAGGAGAGTAATAGAATGACTTGGTGGCCACCTGGCACCCAACCAGGACTAAATCACCACACCTGGGGATGGAAAGATGCTTATTTCAAACGCCTTTGGCTGAGAAAGATCTAGAATCCCTTTCTAGGCAGCTGGCTTAACTACCTAGCTTCATTTAGCCTAAGGAACTATCATAATCTCATACAGTGGCCTTGATTTCAGCAGCTGCTCACTTGGGCACTGGTGCTCTGAGTATTAAGCGGACACAAAAGCAAGCACCATAAGCCAGAAAGAGGCAAGAGACTTGGACACACCTCTGCTCATCATTTTTGCTGCATAGCAGCTTTCCATGATAAACATGTAGACTTCTTAGGTCTGAACTGCACGTGGGACAACTCATCAATGACCACCATTTACAGAACATGAAGAAATACTAAATCACTCCTAGTTTACTTCCAAGTGATCGAGTTTAAGTAAACAGCAATTCAAGCGCTGTTTCACATGTAGTTCAGTCATCCTTGCTAAGTCATCCAGGAGAGAGGTGAGACACTCCAGCGCTCTGCCTTTATTCCACCTGGGTGTTGGTCTGGCTGTTCATTTATTTTGCTGGGCACTAACACAAATGTGTCAGATTAACTTAACACTTCACTATATCAGTGCTCCTAAGCGCATATAAGATGATGATATAATCCAGCCTGAGAGTCATTATCTTAGCAAATACCATCTGTTGTGTTTCCATTAAAAAGACATTATATAACAAGATATTTAACTTCCTGTAGTTTATATTTAGTTATTCAAGAAAAGACTTTGACAGAAAGCCTGTGAAACAAGCATAGAAGAAACTATGTTCGTTCATTTTTGTACCTCAGTAGGATGGAACAATGAAGAAAAGGGTAATTTATGAGCTAGCAAACACAAGCTATTGTGAAGGACCCTAATAACAATGCACAGGAAGCACAAGAGCAAAATGTCCTTGGACAAAATAGAGAACAACACTAGGAAGAGCTTTAAGGTGTAACCATCCATCAATGTCTAAAGAAAGTTGAAGTGATGGCGTTTTTACCAGTTAATGACATCTTCAAAGACCTGCTTGGAGGAATCTCATGGGACAGGATTCTAGATGCTAGAGGTGGTCAGTCTTCAAGCACCACATCCTCCAAGCTTAAGATCACTGTGTCCCCACAAAAAGAAAAACAGGAAAAGGAGGCAAGAGGTCTACATCAATGAAGAAAGAGCTACTGGAACTACTCAAGGAAAAGAAAGAAATCTATGTAAGGTGGAAAAAGGGCCTGGATGCTTGGGAAGAGTATAGGAACATCGCCAGAGCATGCAGGGACAAAATTAGGAAGGCCAAAGCCTTTTTGGAATTAAACCTGGGAAAGGAAGTAAAAGAAAACAAGAAGAGCTTTTTCAAATATATCATCACCAAAGGGAAGATTAGGGAGAATGTGAACCCGCTGATGAACAAGAAGAGTGCCCTGGTGACAGAGCATGAAGAGAAGGAGGAACTACTGAACATCTTCTTTGCTTTAGTCTGCACTGGTGCATGGGGTTGTTCCTTCCCAGGTGCAGGACTCTGCACTTGTCCTTGTTGAACCTCATGAGGTTCCTCTCTGCCCAACTCTCAAGCTGGTCGAGATCCCGCTGAATAGCAGCACAGCCTTCTGGGGAATCAGCCAGTCTTCCCAGTTTGGTGCCATCAGCCAACTTGCTGAGGGTACACTCTGTCCCCTCATCTAAGTCGTTGATGAAGATGTTGAACAAGACTGGCCCCAGAACCCATCCCTGTGGAACTCCACTGGCCACAGGCCTCCAACTCAATTCCGTGCCACTGATCACCACCCTCTGGGCTCTGTGTACAATTGTCTACACCTTGCACAAACTGACCTTATGTTATAAATATTTCAAATTGTTCTATAAAGTTGTATCTTCAAAGGTTACAAAAAAGGAAAGCAACTATGATAAAACCAGCATAACGTGTTCCCCAAGTATTGCATTTGCAGGTCTTTGCTTTTCACTTTCACCATCCTTCTGTAAGTTTGGTGGTCCAACTTTAAAGGAGCTTTAAACGATGCATATATTAAAAAAGTTGAATCTTTGGCTGTTCACTATATAGTAATGAAATACTTGCTTAGTACATCCTAACTAGAGACTACAGAATTTTTTTCATGACTCAAAGGCGCAAATGTTCCTAACCTGAAGTATATGCCTGTCTAGGAGGTTGAAGGCTACAACGCTGAGCATTTTCACAAATGAATTCACACTAGGAAAAAATATTCTAAATCTATGAACTAAACTGATCTTCTTGACACTGGAGGGAACAGAAACAGAGTGCAAAAAAACTTAGTTAAGCTAAAGGAAAAGAAGCTTTTTCTAGACAGTTTAATCTCTTCAGCACATTTCAAATGCAGTTGGAACAACAGTAGCATTTTTCAATTAAATAGCTTATCTCTTTTCAGTCACTGGACAAGATTCTTTTCGTATGTACAGACAGTCATAGGAGTTGGGTTGTAAGGGGGAAAATAAACTGATATCTTTGATTATAATGTAAATAAACTACCACAAATTAATTTACAAAGCTCACATAAACAGAACACTAGAAAAATGCAAAGAAGAGAGTTTAAATGCAGAGTTAGAGGTGTATATGCAGAGCTAATTTTGACCATTTGAGTGGGATTTGTTTCACCTAATTTTAGACATCTCTGGCAGGGATGAGCTGGCTGCCCTGGGCTTCTTTGTACCCAAGGGGGAGCAAAAAGACCCCTTTCAGGAATGACTCACTGAACTTATTTTAGATGTCAGCTGTAAAAATGAGATGAACTACTCCTTGTAGGTCCTCAAATTCTCCTCCCACCACCCCAATTCCGCCTGTCAAGTAAGTGTAGGAGACTAGTAAGTACATGCAGCGTAGACATCTAATCAGGAGAGGAGACAGGACAGAGGGGACACAACAGACACCCCACCCACATCACTACAATCCATCATATCATCTTACTTCAGTTTTGGGGGTTTTTTTCCCCTCCATGCATTGTAAAATCATTGGTATTGAATTTCTTGGGCACTTTCTCTGTAAGAGTCTGATGTGCCATCCTTACTGTAAAAGGTGGTAAAAGGGCATCAAATTGACATAAATGGAAACTATGAGACTGAAAGTGTCATAGTACTTCATACACAATCCTTAGGATAAAACAGTCAAACTTACTCATCAGAGCAGGACACTCTTCATTTTAATTATGATCTACAATAAAGGGCATGAACTTCACAATATATATTCGACTGAACAATGTTAGAAAATGATACTTACAAACTTAGCTAATACATAATAAAAAATAAATCTGTTTCCTAGCACTGGTTGAGGAAAATAAAAATCTTTATGATCTCAACTATTTCTATTCTTTGGCTGATTTTTTTCCCCCCTACTTATATTCTTCTGTGAATTGTTCTTATTTCCTTGTCTTACAGTTCTTCATCTTACTTTCTTCATCATTTCTATCTTTAATTTAGTAAGAAGAGTTACTTTTTGCAGAGAGAATTAATCAAGGCTCTAAGAGGCAATTTACACAGGAAAAAGTTAATGAGGTTTCTTGTCTTACTATCTCTTTTTGTCAGAAGTAAGGAAAAGCTTTCGGTTTGGTTTGTTTCAAAATTAAACCTAAATTCTGCAAAATCAGAACGTGTAAATTCCAAAGATATATACATGTATTAAGTAGAAGGGTTGGAACTCTTCCAGAATAAGCAATCCGTTTTTATCCATAACTTGCTCCAATATGACTACAAGCTCCTCTGCTGCATCAACTATGCACAGAATTTGTTTGTTTGTTTGTTTTTCTTAAGTCTTTCAGTGTGATGAGCACAGCAGTGGTATAGCACATCTCATTTCTCTGACATGATAGAATCACATTACATATCTACAGTCAAGTACACCTCCGACTTAAAATCAATTTAGCCAAGAGATTCTAAAAATAAGTATGCACTTTTCATTTAAATACTGTACTCTCTTCTCTCATTCAAAAAGTAAATAAATATTTTTGCTAAAACTTCATTACAAATGATTTAGCCTTTTGAAAAAAGACAGAAGTTAAAGAATCAAGCTTCAAAACCAAAAAGAGGTTCACAGTGTCTGTTCTGAATCCAAATTCAGAGCGACGTGGATAACAAACCAAAACTAAAGCAAAAAACAGAATAAACAGAAGTGGAATGATTAATCAAAAAGTCGATCGATTTGTCAGCTTGTCCACACTTCTCTCATCTGTTTGAAGGGAAAAATCAATGATCTTTATTCCCTACCAAAACTCCCAGAAAACAGTGGTTTGCAATTACTTGGCAATGTTCTGTATCACAGCTGCAGCAAACAAGCAGCAGGGAAGCTCTAAAAGTCAGATCTATTTAGGATTTGGAGGTATCTTGGTATTTCTGTCATAATCCACTTTTTAAATTACTATATTTAATTTATAGTCCAAACCTATTTAGATAATACATTTGTGAGAAAGATGATAAGGAAAAGACTTAATCAACACTGAAATAAGAGAAATTGACCTTTAAAACATTTGGGATGTTGCAACATGTTAATTTTAAATGAAAGTGCAGATCAAACTATTTCAATTGGTCTGAGAAACAGGATACTCTTCAAAAAAAGTACATTTGCTTAAAAAGGAGTTGAATTATCACTCTTGTTCTTGTGAATCAATAACATTTTTTTTTTAAAAAAAAAGGTGTCAATTGTTAAATATTCTATTCTAAAGTTTGCATTAACTGAAAGAAAAAGTTTCAGTTTAGCCACTTTTTACAAGGAATAGGATCGGGTTTATAAGCAACTCTTTTTATTAACAGAGTAATCAATAGGTTCTATCCAACACAAATTATAATCCATAATATGGGAACCCCAGATTACACATTTATGATCTTTAGGGAGAGTCCAAGTAGAAGTGAGAAGCCAATGCAAAATCATAGTTCCAACGACATACAGGTCACAACACTTGAATGTAAGAGGTGTTATGTCACAGTGACTGTTTCATTAAACACCATATTTGTGTAAGAAATTCATTGTAAAGACCAGAAAAAAACCCAACAGAATAAGACTAAGGCAAGTTGCTTACCGATATCAATATATTTTGGATCCAAGGGTGTGCCGATAGAATTGCAGAGAACAAGCACATACTGTATGGGAATAAAAGCAAGTGTCATTACTATCACATCTACTGTAAATTAGCAAGCTCTACAAGGTTTTCTGTGTTTTTTCTCATAACCCACACTTCACACAATCTAATGCTCAAAAGCAAGAGAAAATGGGGAGACCACGACTGAAGTAAATACAAAGCAGCATACGCACGACAGTAATGAGATATTTGCCAAGTAGCACTATAAATGAAGCCAAGCACAGAACAGGGAGATGACCAGCTGTTTTATGCGAAGGAGCAAACCCACCAGACACTCTATGTAAGATGTACCATTAGCAGGGAAGGTTGTACTCAATGAAAAAGGTCTTTTCCAACCTAAATGATTCTATAAATGGAGGCAAGACAGCCAGTGTCTCACCCCTTGCTCTTGTGGGGTACATGCTGTATTGCAATTGTTTACTAGCATGGTATACCAGCAGTTTCTGTGACTCAATCCTTACCTATTTGTTCGTGCAAAGGAATCTAATAAACTGCATCAGAGCCCCTTGTTGGCTCCCAAAAGTTAGGACCCATGTTCTAACCTTTGCAGACCTGGATCTCCATGAACCTCCAAGAGTGCTACAACGTGGGCAGAGTTGTGAATAAGGCCATCCCTCTGCCTTGCAGCATTGTAGATGCTACAAAACCTGTGATTTCTGTTAGCTTTGCCCTTCTTGTGATCCTGCTTGGGAAGGCTTTGATAGCACAGGTACCTCAGACTGGCTTGTTAAATTCAGGAAGATGCAAGTAAGTAAAAATTGACCTAGCTACCAATGCTTCATTGTTTTTGCTGATACATTTATTTTTCCAGACCTTTATGATAATTGCACAGGGAAATAAGAATGTCTTGAATGAGAAGTGTAGAAATTAAGTAGCAACTTTTACTGAAAGGCTCTTATATAAAACAACAACAAAAATGAGACTGCCAAAACTCGGATGCCTAAGAGCTGTTATCCTGACTCTCCAGGAAATGGAAGATAACTAGGTCTTCATAGCTATTTCACCTCCTGGACAATTTGTGTAATTGTGGTAGCAGACTACAGCAACTACAGAGCTTATTCCTTTAAACTGCACATTGATAGCTTAGTAATTACATGAGAATGGAAGAATTTAGGTTGCCAGCTACAGTATAAACTTCAATCTTTCAAAGAAAAAGATCTCAACAAGGATTTCTTATCAGTGAATAAATTATTTTTCTGGTTCTGGGACCAACAAATACCTCCCAAAAATACTATTTTTATTTCTTTGTTCAATAATTAAACTTTCCCTCAGCATTCTCAACCTTTTCTAAAAGATATGTTGAGCCTCCACATCTGTAGGAAACCACCTCTGGCTTTAATTATTTACTCTTTGCTGCAATACATTTATATTGATTCTTCTCTGGTAAATTATCACAACATGCATTCGCTGATAAATTTATCTTTTATGATCTTTTTACTTATTTCTGAGACTCTAAGTCAGTAGTTCAGATACTACCAAGGGGTAATGCAGCAACAGGATCCAAGACAGAGGCTACATGGCCTACACAGGGTGGTGCCAGGGTCAAGATGGAAAGCTCAAGCATTGCTATAGATATCAACACTAAGTTCTTAATAACTTACTGACATTCACATCAACTTGCAATACCTTTAAACAGTCCCTGCTGAAGTTACTCTTTTTGACCTATCAGCTACTGCATTTTACAGTCTTGAAATCACAATTCTAATGACCAAAATCTACTGCAAGGCAAATCTGGTTTTTTCAGAAAGCAACTCTAATGAATCACTACCCAAAGAATAAGCTTGCTCATTTCCTAAAAGCTAACCCCCCACAGTGTTAATAATTACACTGGAGCCATTTCAAAGGAACTGAAAGATGCTTATTACCTGTAATTTTCAAATGCTAAAATTAAATCTCTTATTTATACTCGAGAAAGTTACACTAAGTTCCTCCACTCTTTGTTTTCTATTTTAAAACTACAACCCAGAAAAAAATCTCCTTTTATTGCCCTCAATTTCACCAGGTTGTTTTGGCCACATTTCCAACCCATACAACAGTACACCTTTTATTGCACAATCAAGCAAAGCAGCACTAAAGCTTTTTTTTTTTTTACCATTGCACCAATTGACTCCATCTCATGCTCCTCCTTTGTAAGCAACATACAAGTGATACAAAAATAATTCAGAAGTGAATGTAGTAAGAAAAACAGTGTAACAGTTAGCATCATGCTAACTAAATATTAACCAAATTCTACAGTTATGTCATTTGTCACTATTTAAAATAAACAAGCAACAACAGAGCAGTTTGTATAAACACATAATTTATATCACCTAAAAAATTCCACTTTTTTCCCCACTTCTGACTACTTAAATATGCATTATGGTTCTGATGCTCTCCTGCTTTCAGCTTGCCTTGGGACAACTGTTCTAAATATTTCTAAAGAAACATTCGTCATGGTTACAAGGAGTTAAAATATCAAAGCATTTTTTTGCTATTACTTTGTTGTTTGTTGGGGTTGTTTTTAAACACTGAGCCCATTCACGTGCTACTCTGTCAAATAAGAACTGAATGACACAATGAGCTAAATTCAGAATTTTACATTTCATCTTATTCTGGCTGTAAAGCACTGACACATGGAACAGAGCGCTTCAAAGTGAAAATAAAAAGACATATTTTACCTGAGGCTGATTTTCATCTGCTTTGGTTGCTAAAACACAGAAGTCTCCATAAGTTGTTATGGAAATCAAGCTCTTGACATATTTCACATACTTTTCATTGTTTTTTGTGTCCCAAAAGACTACACAGTACTCTGGACGATCGGGTCGGGTATATGCATAAACAACCGTATTGGAGCAGTAACCCCACTGCCAAGAGAGACAACTGTGTTAAAACCTACCACAAATTACAGCAATGCAATACTAACTTGTTCACAACTATGAAATAAAGTATTTAATATACAAAATCATCATTCAATATTCTGTACCTGTCAAGTGATGAACTGCTTTATTAAAAGTATGTGAACACAGCTCTGGTAATAAGTTTTTTGCATAATATTAAAATGGCAAAAGAAGCCTTTGCATGACACAGAATAACCCATCACAATCAGAATAGGAGCATCGACCTCAAAATGTGACAAGATCTTGCTTGTTCTTTCTTACTTGTTCAGCATAGCACAGAAATAATCACTGTGAGGATGGTGTTTGCTATGAAAATACTTGCTCTATGATGATTGATTTGGAAACCTACATTTCCCAAGGGAAATATAACAAATAACTCCAACAGTGCAAATCCTGAAGCAGCGGAAAAAAAAAAGCAATTATATTAGAGCACTCACTAGTAACTGATGTCATCTCTTCCCTATTAGTAACACAAGAAAACCCCTCCCTTCCTCCTAGAATAATATAATTATCCACGAACAAGTAGGAGAAAGGGCAACAAGGCAAAGGACAAAATGGAATATTTGAACACTGTAAAAACCATTAACATTTTATTGCATTCAACTGGTTTAAATTAGAGAATTTAATAATGAGAATAATGAAACCCTCTCTAACTCTGCAGAACCAGAAGGTATCTCCGAACAGAAGTGAAGCTGACAAACAGAAAGCATATGTAAAGCAAATCACTTAAGCATGATGACACAATTGTAGCAAAACTAATAGAATTCTCTGCATCCGCATTTACTAGAGAGAGAGGAGAAAGCTTGTTAGAGAGCTGGCCAGAAAGGGTCTCTACAGGGAATGAAACCAAGATGACAAACTAAAGTATCAGCAAAAGAACTTGTAGAATAGATATTGTAATACATTGCCAGAATCCAAAGGTTTCCACTCAAGTAGAGTTCTACAGGAATTCTACAGGGCTGTGGAGTATAGCCAGAGGAAGAGGAGTGGACAGCTGTAAAAAAAGTTATGAATCTGGTGATCCCAAAACAGTAAATCCAGCTTCAACACAAGTAGAGATATTAAAAAACAATAATAGTATAATACATAATGGAATTAGATGGACATGGATCAATACAACACACTGGACGTCACGTTTTTAGCTCTGGAAGTTGTACTGCTTTTATTTATTACTATAATTTATTATTTTTTATTATCTTTCAGAGAGGCACCAGGCACGTGAATGAAGACAACCCAACTGATACAACCTACTTGGATTTTCAAGAAAATCAAGCTCATTTTAGATACATGAAAAAAAAAGAAATAAAAGGACTGGAATAAAAGTAGTTTTTGACAACCAGGAGCACTGCCCACTGGATCTTTGCCAGAGATATAAACTGGAATTTATACTATTCTGAATATTTAAAATGTATATGAAAGTTATGATGTAACAAGTCAATAAACTGTAAATCATGTTTGTCAAATCTAAAACTGATTTCAAAAAGTGGCAAAGAACCCCAGAACGTGGGATGATGAGGATGTAAAGAAATATCCAATGTAGATTTCAATAAGGTAATATACACCAAAAAAAACCCTAATTACAGCTACTGACTCTAATTTAGTGCTACAACTCTAAACAGACACCATGTAAACTAGGAATAATTCAAAAAAAGATCAGCTAAATTGATATTTTTTTACTATCATACTAATTTAGAACCCCCGTTCTTGTAGTATGGCAGTACTCAAAAAATACAGGACCCCAGATTATTCTGTAGGTTGGTAACGTGATACTAACACTTCATCTCCAGGTCATTAATTCCAATCGAGCCTAAATTAATGGTGTCTTTGAATGACTACCATTTAATGACTGTCACTTGTTAGACTATCTAGTTCCTAGTTTAATATTGAAACTGTGTTTATACTAGACAGGTTAAATGTTTATTTGCTCCAGCAATAATTTCAGAACATATTTTCCTACTTTAAATATGCAAAAGAGGAAAGAAAAAAAAAAAGAGCTTACACATGCAGTTTTGAAAATCAAGGTTTCAAAATATTACTCATTTGCAAATTGTGCCAGATCTTGAAACACACATGGACTCATAGATGCTGATGAGTTCAAGAAAAAGCAATAGGCCTGTGTCCCAGCTGTTACACGTTTCCCAGAACAAACATTAGGTAGCATTTCCTGCAAGACTAATTTCCAGCTCAAATTTCCAACAGATTTACAACAAACTATGAGACTGCTTCCTAGCAGATTTGTGTTTATAACTCCCTGACCAACGATTTTTCCCAGCCAAGTTGAACAATATATTTTAATATAGTTGCAGTATGTTCCTCAATTTACACTGATGTTTAAAAAACATATCCTGCGCTGGTAAAAAAAAAAAAAGTCTACAATACAATAGAATAGACAGTCACCATTTTCTTTTTAAAAAAAAAATATTTATTTAAGTTAAATAGTCCTAATTCTTAGAAATCCAAAAGCCAACACAATCAACTCCAATCAAACAAAAAACTCCATATAGTAGACAAGACAAAAACATTCTTTAGAATCAGCTGAATACACACTTGTAAAAAGGAAATGGGAAATTCAAATCTAAGTAGGAAGTACACCCACCAGGTTGCATTCATTTCTACTGTTCAGGTTTCTGCACAACTAATAATTAACCACCAAAAACAAAAAAGTGTCAGCAAAAGTAAGGCTCCTACTGTATCACTTTGCCCACTCATTTCAACCAAACATCAATGAAAACACCGACGCCTTACGTCCATGATAGCCTCAACTACTACCAAATTTAGAATCATGCCCAATTCTGTTAATATTAACGAAGTATAGATTTCCTTATTATTAAAATAAAAGCACAAATCCATTATAAAAGCAACAGCTAAGTCATTCCATCACCAAGACAGACACTTACATTCCACTTAAACGTCAAGTCAGTACTGTCAATCAAGTAGTAACAGCAAGTTAAGGATTGATTTATGTAATAGAGAAAGCTACTTTTTAAAACCTTTGAGAAAGAGAATAAATAACAGGAAATTTATGAAAGGCTGAGGGAGTTGGGGCTCTTCAGCTTGCAGAAAAGAAGACTGAGGGGTGATTTAATTTGTGTTTACAAATATATAAAAAGCACGTGTCAGGAGGACAGAGCCAGGCTTTTCTCAATGATGTCCAATGACAGGACAAAGGGCAATGGGTACAAGCTGGAACATAAGAGGTTCCAAAGAAATACACGGAAGAATTTCTTCACTATGAGGGTGGAGGAGCATTGGAACAGGCTGCCCAGAGGGGTTGTAGAGTGTCATTTTCTGGAGACATTCAAAACTCACCTGGATGAGTTCCTATGTGACCTCCTCTAGGTAGTCTTGCTTTGGCAAGGGGGCTGGACTAGATGATCTTTCGAGGCCACTTCCAACCCTTAAGATTCTCTGTGATTCTGTGATTACTACATACCTTGTAATCTGGACGAATGTTTGCAAAATATATGTAAGAGTCAACCGCTAGTGCAATTTTCAGTCCACTTCCCTCCCAAGACAGAGCAGATATCTGTTTGCCAGGAACTTTCAGTGTTCGCAAATGCTTGTTGAAAACAACGAAAGAAAAAGATCACAAATGCATTAATTAAAAAAAAAAAAAACAACCACTCTAAAACACATAGATGACAGTTTTGATAAATCAACGATCAACCATCAAACACGAATCTTCTTTACAGTACCCCATAATGACTCTGAAATGGCAATACACATGCAAAAGAGGGAGGAATTTAACATTCATTAAATGCTCTTATACTTCAATTCTTTTTTTTTTGTTAGAAGGATAAAAAAAAGGACTCAGTGATAGTTCAAACTTAAAAATAGATGGAGAATGACAGTATAAACATTTTTTCCTTTGATAATTTGAATCACCTTTATAATTTCAGTCACTACTAAAATAAGCGCAATAGTACTGATACCTGACATGCCACATAAGCTTCATTTATAAATATAAAGGTATTGTATTGAAATGTATGGAAAATACAATGTGTAAATGTATTCAATATATTTCAATAAATGTATTGAAAATGTATTAGTTGATGAACATCCTTAAATACATCTGATTGTTTAAACAAAAAAAAACTAATAAAACAAATAAAAGCTGATATATGACAAAAGCATACAGTAAATTAGCTGCAACAACTTGCAGAGGCCACAGACATTCTCCTTTTCTCTATTCCCTTTCAAAAAAACTCTAAGAAAGGCAGTTAAATGCCCATTTACAATTGAAGAGCTAGAAAAGAAATACACTCTTTTTATCCTTATTTGGATGTACAATTGGAAGTGGAATGAAGGAAATAATTGAAAAAAAGTGTTTTTAAAAACTATAACCTTTGTCCCACAGAGTGCTTGTTTGTGGGAAGCTTTTTGTTTGCAAATAGTATAGATATATGTAACAAAGGACATATTAATCTGCTACTTATTGTAAAATTTTGAGTCATCTTGGGCTTTAAAAAAAAATACATTTTATGGTACAGAACACTGATACTTACGCTTAGATAAATAAATAGTTGTCAATGACCTTAAACAGTTTAGTACCTATTTCATGCTTTTGACCAGATGCAAACACCAAGTCTCCCAAAAAGTTAAATCCGTATCTGAACATCAGAACTAGTACAAAACAACTCTAAACCTAAAGAATTTACTTCTAAACACTAGATACAGAATCTGGAACACCTGTTCCAGTTAATCTGAAAGACATTAGCAACCAAAGACTTAACATTATTGCCAAAACCTTCAGTTCCATTTAAACCTTTCAAATAAGGAAACTCCTACAGATGATGTTGGATCTTAATCCCTTGCACAGGACAGCTCACAGCATTTTCCTTACCACAGTTACCCTCAGAGCTGACCAGTACTTCCTCTGTACAAGGCACAAACTTCCTCACACTCTGATACGTAACACTAACTTACTGATTTCCAGATATATTGCTGGGAGGGAAAGTGAAATTACCTTGCAAGGCAAGAGTAGCACCATCAAGGAAAAATTATAGGAAAGACATCTGCCAAGTGTTGAACATTTAACATCTTAAAAAGACTGGAAGTACACAAAAGCATTTACAAATAAAGATTAGAAAACAATACCTTTCCTGAGTTTTCTGAGGCATTGCTTTTACAGGTACAAGATGCCATTTTTTTACTTTTACTGATTCCATCAAAATAGAGGAGAGCATTCACTGATGTGTTCTAAACCCACAATCTAGAGGTGCCTAAGTCTCTTATACAGCTAGCAGAGAAATACAAGTACTTCCAGATTTGATACACCATTGTTAAGTTAGCAACTCAACTGCTGCGCATTCCAAATTTCTCATTGACTACAGCCTGAACTCAGACATGTGAGTTAAGTGTTCAGAGTTAGACACTATACCTAGCTCATCAGGTAGTTTTTTTATGAGATGCACTTGGATTTTCATGCTGCCTGCTGACTTGGTGTTCTAGTAGGGTAACTGGTCCTGTGTCATCTCTCCAGATCCTGGTGGATATCCCAGATACCTTAGAGCAAGTCAAGCACACTGGAGACCTACATTTTGGCATCCAGATTCTACCAGACTACATTTTTATATTAAGATAAAAATACTCATTTAAGTTATGGAAGTATATTAAGTATTTTTACCTCACCAAATGGAGTATAGAACTGCACAATGTTCACATCTTTATCCTGAGAAGTTGATTTTAGGGAGCCTGCCACCGCCAATACGCTTCCACAGTGGTTCCACTGAATACATATGACATTCATACCAGTGTCAATCAAAACAGGATCTAGTTTTTAAGAAAATAAACATTAAAAACATAAACATAGGTAGAGGTTTTAGGTCAAGAGTAGCTCAGTAACTAGCACCTGGCATTTTGTACCTACTGTGGTCATTCTCGTCTCTCATTATCTGGCATCTTCCATTGTCATAACAGACAGCAAGACAAGGACAATCTGGTTCAATGTAGCCTTCTGTACCATGATACCAATGTATTCCAGCAATACTGAATGCTCCAGTTACGTTGACCAAACAACTCAGTTTCATTTTCACCTAGACAGGAAGAATTAATTATTTAAAGTCACATACAACATGATATTTACAGGAACAATTTCTGTCTCTGTTGATACCTTGCAAAAGGAGGGGCTGGACTAGATGATATTTAATCAACCCTACCATTCTATGATTCTATGAAAAGATGGGATGTCTATGCAAATTTTTTTTCCTGTTCCCCAAAAAATCTTCACATTTGCAAACTCTTAAGAGTTTGAAAAATTTCCCTGATCAAAGTCAGATCAGACATAAGAAAACACGTATTTTATCGACAAAATACTTTAAAGTTGGAAATGTCATTCTTTAGAATGAATTTTAGAATAAAATTAACTTTGAAAAATCATGTTAAAACAAAGGGAAAAAAAAAAAAAAAGACCATACACACACCTGTGCATATGCACAAGAAACCGCACTGGAACTTTGCAAAAACAAAAATCATTTCAAATCATTCCTTGACACAGTAATTTTTTTTTCTGTCTTTATCTTGATAAAAGTCTCCTTAATAATATATAAAAATAATTGGAAAAAAATAAGTGTTGAAATTGAAATATCAATTAAGATAAGTTTAGTTTTGTAATAATTAATCCTGTATATCTTGTAATACAGGTAAGGGCTTTTGCTGAAAGATACAAACGCATGAGGATTACTTTGAGAAGGGTTGCTAGATAATCTGGGGTTAGGGGAGTAACAACTTTTTTAAAGAATTTAAAGTCATTTACAGCACATGCTAGAAACACCATGACACATAATGTGAATAAAGAAAGATACAGTGGGGAGTTAAGGAGAGGAAAATGAGAGGACTAAACAGATATTTTCTTAAGGCAGGACAGGAAATGGAGGAGACAACTACTCACAATAAGCATCTAAAAGTCAAAACATGGTTCCAAACACATTGGTTTTTTTTTTTTCAAAATCAGTGGCTTACTCCTCTTTAACATTTTGTCAGTCATATTCCAATACTCAAAATAAATAGATAAAAATAAAAAAGCAAACTGAAGATGTAGGAATGCAATGATACTACAGTTACTTCATTTTTCCTCTTATTACCAGTTTTTTTCTGAAGCACATAATGTTCCTTGGGTAATACAGAATGATAGGAGCAATATGAAAATAAACCAATGCTTTATTCTAAAAGCATGTTGGTACCTTTAACATCAACTTCATTTAATTTTGTTAGTATCAACATACATAGCTTTACATTGTCAGTAACTATTTGCAAGGCAAAAAAGCATTCACAGACTCAGAATGGTAGGGGTTGGAAGTGACGTTTAGAGATCATCTAGTCCAACCCTCCTAATTAGTTGCTGTGTCAGCCATTTGGCTACTGAGAAAGAAATATTTTTATTAAAAAACTGCATCTGCATAAATCTTTAATAAAAACTATGTGCACAAGACCTTGTGCACTTCTCAGTGCTGAAGTCCACCAACTAAACAAATGAACATGAAATACATTAAGAGGAATTAAGTTTTTATGCTTGTTGAAATTAATATCTTTATTATCCTATCATGAACTTACAATAAAATTTCCCTGATTGTCATAAATGTGAACCTCTCCGTTTGCCATTCCAAACAGTAAAACTTTGCTATCGGAGGACCAGGCCACGTGGCATAGGTGGGTACCTTTCAAGTCTTTTCCCCAAATGCGATTGCCTGCAACAGAACATTGATTGTACTCCATAAATATACCACAAAGTTAAAAATAAGATGCAAGTTACCAATGTAAAAACTGAAACAGCTAAACGAAGGCAAAGCAACAAATAGAAAGTAAGTACTAATAGTATTTATCTAGAGAAACAGAGCCACTATGTACATAATACTGAAAACAAAAGCTATGCAACACCACAACAACTAGGAAAGCTTAAATTTTACCATCCACTGATCCAACAATCACAGCTCCATCTTCATATACAATACAAATCTTTTGGCCATCAGCGTTCCAGCTCATACTTCGAACAACAGATTTATTTCTATTGTTAATCATCTCTTCATACCAAGCACCTATTGGTAGGGAATGAAAAGCTACATGATACTTCTTGATTTGATAATCTTTTATGGCTTCAAGGTACATGCTGATCATTGAATTCAACGAGTAAAATTCAAAAGATACGCAAAGAGGATTGTAATGACATTTCTTAGCAATACAAATTCATAAAGTTGTTTAAAAAAAAACCCAAACAAATGTAACATCATACACACACACAAAAAGTTTTTTGAAGTTACCAAGCAATCAAATTAGGTGTTTAAGGAAATGGAGGAACCTGACCATGGCCTAGTTCTGAGTAAACATGAGACAGGTTACATATTACTCCGCAATGTAACACACAACAAAAAGCTACAGAAGTGCTGAGCTTTGGAAAGGAATGAAAACCAAAGTTGTTCTGTTCTTTCAGTAAAACTCCAGCAAGACTATGATGGTATCTTCCAGACTACACAGACACAATTATTGGGAAACCAATTTTTTCCAAAATACAATCACTGGGAAAACCAGTATTTCCAAAAAGAATCTGACAAATGAGGAATTAGAGAGAGGAGCCAAAGTCTGAGAGGGGCCCTACAGGAACCAATCTATGTTTGTCAGGGGAACAACCATTTCCAATAAGAATATGTACTAATTTACTATTTATGTACTAAATTACTAGCAGTATTTACTGTTTCTTCTCCAAAACTGAGATGATTGTGTGACAGTAGCTACGATAAATGAGGCAGAAAGATAAATCAAGTGATATTATTTATTCCTGAAATGAGAAGCTGAGATGAGATTTGTTTCCATTTTCCATTCAAAAATCCCCAAGGGAAAAGAAAACGTTTTTTCTTTTAATTCCCCACAGTGGTTGGTTAACTTTACTAAGAGGTTTGCTGGCTTCCAAATGAATATTAAGTGTACCACAGAAGTGCATGTTATGTGTGAAAAGGTCAAGAACAATAAAAGTCAGTTACAGCAACATACTGGCAAAAAGTATCGGTTCATCCTCTCAACATACATCTTTTAAACATTTGTATTAATGAGATCCCCCCTCCGTCTCCTCCAGGCTCAACAGCCCCAGATCCCAGAGCCTTTCCTCATGTGAAAGATGCTCCAGTTCCCTCATCATCTTGGTGGCCCCTGTGCTGGACTCTCACTAGAAGTTCCTTGATATAAAAGTATTTAATTGATGGTCTAAGCAGGGCTGCTAAATTCTTTCAGGTCTGCCAATATGTCTGTGCTTGATGCATTTTGCAGAACTATTTATATACTACAACGATATCCACAAAGAAGCATTGCCTCTTTTTTTTTTTATTCAATACACTATTTTCCTCCAAGGCAATAAAGTAACAGAAATATGAAAACAAGTAATTTAGAAGAGTCTACCAAGCACATGGCCAAGAACAGATATCTTCTCTTAAGGTAGCTCTGCAGGACAAATGCCTTTTTATATGTGACCACACTACAAAAAAACACAGACAAGTTTTACAATGAAAACTTGGGAATTATTTTAAATCTATTTCATCTTTACAGTCTGCAAAATAAGAAGTCTGAAAGAGAATTGTAAAAATTGTTGACACAAAAAGTATTTCTCACAATACAGAATACTGTGCCATCTCAAACTTTTCTTGTACAATACCTTTGTACAACATCCACACAATGATGAGTCCATTTTGATCACTAGTAGTCAGTTTTTGGTACTGTTCATTCCATGTCACCACTTGCACAGAACCTAGAAAATGACAGAGTTAAAATGACACCATGTAAATAGTTAATGAAAACTACCACAGTCAACTTAATCAACCTGGAGCTTTTCAGAAATTCACACTGCTGACTTTGATTTAGTTTTAGGCATTCTTTCTGTATCACTCATTTCCTCTTTCAAAGTCCTGCTTAAACAGCTCACTCCTTTTGCTTCTGTGTTCACCCACTTGAGTAACATCCTCTCCAAATTCTGCTCAGAACATTGAATCAATACACAAAACCCAAATTATAGTTTTGGTAGGAGTGACTGCCTCCAACACGTTAGTCTGGGAAGCTGATCAAACTGTACAGTCATAAGAAGGCTGGGTTTTTTCTTCCTCTTAGCAGTTTGATCCTCAGTAGTGCTGCACTTTTAAAACAAAACCTCCCTCATCACTACCAAAAAGAGCACTCTACACACAACTTCTTCAGACCCTCAAGTGTCGTCCTAATCATAAATATTTGACTCAACTTGAAACATCTTCAAACTGTTTCAAAGTAGCATCTTATTTGATCAGTTCAACACTGGATATGAACTTGGCCACTACGAGCACCACATCTCTTATGCCCTCACCGCCAGTCCTCCATTTTTGCTGTATCCTTTCTAGTTTTCAACATTTCAGTCACAAACTTTATCAACAGATGCAATCAAAGACATCCTGAATGCCAGGGATTTTTGAAGGTAACAATTTATCTCAGAATTGAAGACATCTGTTCAAAATACTCACTAGGTCAAGCAAGGCCTCACAATTCAGTTCTGTGATCGTATTTAACCAGGCCCCTAAAACATGACCACTGGCAGGTTTTAACTTCAAATTCTCACAAAAAGACCATTTACTCTAATACTGCAAAATATTAGTATTCTCTTCACATACCATTGTCCACTGATGATGATCATTTAATATTTCTCATGCTAGAGTTTTATTCCTCCCTGTCTAATTTCCCTGTATTCGGTTTTAACTTTCATAACTCATCTTTCTCTAGCCTGCTTTCTAACCTCTCTAAAATTTATCTGTGTACTGGACTTCAGTCTGTGTATGTCCACATGCTGTAATTTGTTAATAAAGGGAAAATGAAAATACAATTAAGGTAGAGATTAAGTTTACTGAACTAACTTCAACTTCTTCCGAAGACAACGTAAAGCTACCATAACAGAAGTAAATCTCATATTAAAAAACCAAAACCAGGGTTATTTGCATATGTGTTGCTATAAAAAAATTGCTGAAGAAGGGGTTTTGTCTCATTTCTGATTTTAGCCTGTGACACAGAGTTTAAAACTTTATATAGACAGTGTAAGAGAAAATTGGTTTGTTTTTTTTTTAAACCACAGTAGACCATCACTGTTTCTTTAGCTCAGCAATTCCAGTATCATCTGCCCATTAGTTTAGCTTTTCTACCCTGACATAAAGCATTCGTTATCAATCACCTACCAAGACAATATATAAACACATTTATGGAAGCAAATGCATCACGATCTTTTATGCATCTAAAAATATTATATATATATATATATAATATATGCAAATAAAAATATAATATATACATTCTAAATATATATATATTCCAGACCCATAAAACTGAGTAGCACTTCCAGATTAACCATGGTGAAGTCAGAGATAAATTCTATGCCAGAAGCACTGCAGGATTAAATAAAAGTCTCTGTATAATATAACACATCTCACAAGTCTCTCTATAATATAACACATTCAATATCTTCACCTGCTACACCTAACAAATATCTCCTTCTTAGGGTAATGAATCATAGAATCACAGAATGGTAGGAGTTGGAAGGGACCTTTAGAGATCATCTAGTCCAACCCCCCTGCTCAAGCAGGTACACCTAGATCAGGTTGCATAGGAATATGTCCAGGTGGGTCTTGAAGACCTCCAAGGAAGGAGACCCCCACAACTCCTCTGGGCAGCCTGTTCCACTCCTCTGTTTGGAAATAGCAAATCCTGACGTAATACAAGACACAAGTCAGGCTGTAATGTCACAGTCCACAGATTTAATCTTCTAAAATGCATAAAGAAACTTTAACTCTTCACAGGCAGAGTAGAGCTGGGTTTGTACAGCATGTGTTCTGCATCACATGTACAGTGTGAGCCAGGAGAACTGAAGTAAGGCTACATCAGCTTGATTCTCAATCCAGTAATGAACTCAAAGATCATGAAAGACTGACTGCAGGTCTTCCATCACATAACTTGGTAAAAATTGATAGCCAAGTTGTTACATACCCAAGTTGAATATTGATAACCTTTATTTCAGGCTTATACATTCATATAGGAAAAGTGTAAAGAAAAGAAGCTGGAACACAAAAAGTGCCATTTAAACATAAGGGAAAACTACTTCACTGTTGAGGTGATGGAGCCCTGGCCCAGGCTGCCCAGGGCATTTCTGAGTCTCCTCTGGAGGTCTTCAANTTCTTTAGCTCAGCAATTCCAGTATCATCTGCCCATTAGTTTAGCTTTTCTACCCTGACATAAAGCATTCGTTATCAATCACCTACCAAGACAATATATAAACACATTTATGGAAGCAAATGCATCACGATCTTTTATGCATNCTCTATGTAGGACCCTTCCAATCCCTACCATTCTATGATTCTATGATGATTCTATAGCAAAATTACTCCATTGAGTGCACAAAATCTTGTATTTTTTATTCCAATCAAAAGTACATTTAATGACCAAAACTACTCACCACTGTGACCTTCAAGAGTCTGATTCACAGAAAGATTGCTAGGAGCTGCAAGTCCCTTTATTTTTGCTTCATCTGAAAATAACAAAAGTAGCTATAAAATAAGCCATACATATTACTGTGTCTCTATGTATACTGCAGCCCAATCACTGTTTAGATGGATGGATAGTATTATTCACCTAGCAGTATGTAAATTTTAACTGCAAGATTAATTTTTTACCTTCAGTTCAATGTGTTTGCTATTCGGACTTGTCATCCAAATTCGTATACTCTTCATGGTCTAGCAGTTTCAGGAAAAAAAAAGAACAAAACAACTAAAAAAGCAAACAAACTCCCCCACTATGGCTGTCACACTTGTTCCACTCATAAAAATGCTTAAAAGAATTTGAAAATATATTACACTTTTCTAAGAATGTATTTATTTTTTAAAAGAAAATAAAACACACAGCTTTCTCTCTAAAATAACAGGGTAGAGAATATTCAAAGAAATAAGAAAAAAATAGTTAAGTTCCAAATTAAACTGGAAGCCTACTCAAAAAGGACAAGAATGAAACATACGCCCTTAAAAGAAGCAGCACTGAAGAAAACTTCAGCAGATATAACTGGCAGATAAATTACATGTGTGCCACATTAAGACAAGCTGGAGGAAAACAGCGTTCAAAAGACAGTGACAGCACATTTGATGTTTCTGCAAATAACGTAACTATGGACAGATTTAAAACATACGCACTATTGTCAAGTAATTCGTGGAAGGTGTTACGTTTTCTCAAGTGTGCTGGATCATTTACCTGTCTGTGTTTCCAATTTTAAAACTTTCAGTAATCCATCCTCTCCGCCACAGGCTATGAAACCTTGATCCTTATTCCAAGAAATGCATCTTAGTCGCACATTACCAGGAATTGCAATCTGAAAAAGAAGCAGTTCACGTCTCTGTATAGTATAAGAGTCACGTTTTACGAGAAAACACTCCGGACACCTCTAAGACACCTACGTAAGACACCACACAAACTTGCTTGTCACTGATCAATATATGCAAAAAGGGAATGCCATTCAACTACAAGCGCCAGTGAAACTGCAACACAGCATTTGCGAAAAGGGAAAATCTAACGCAAGGCAGCAAATAACAATAAGCAGGACATCCGTCAAAAAGTCCCGCAAGGAAGGTGCCGCGAGCAACGAAACACGTGAAGAGAGGCCGACCGCACAGTGTTTTGCCAGGAGCTGGTCTCCAGCCCAAGAGCTCCCGCGGAAGCAGCCGCGAAGGAGACAGCTGAAAGTAAAGAAACACCAAGGCCCAACGCCCGGCCGAGCGGGAGCCGGCAGGACAGAGCTGGGCAGGCAGCAAGGCCGCGGCCGCACCGCCAGAGGAGACCCCCCCGCGCCGCCACGCGCTCGGCTGGGGGAGGGGTGGCGCGGGGAGGCGCCCAGCGCCGCTTCGACGCTCCCCCGTGCCCCAGGAGCACCTTCTTGCACAGGTAGATGAACATCCTCCCGCCGGAGCGGAGCGGAGCGGCGCGGCGCGGCGCGGCCGCCATGGCAACGGCGTTACCCCGGCAACCGCCTCCGGAAAGACGCCCCGCGCGCGCGCGCTCCTCCACTTCCGGCGGCGGCGGCGGCGGCNGGGCGGAGGCGTGGCGGAGGCGCGGGCGGAGGCGCGGGCGGAGGGGCGGCTGCTGCAGGCGGAGCTCGGGCCGGCGGGGAGCCGCCTTAGGTCGCTGCCTCCACCCGAAGGGAAATCAGAGGGCTTGCCAATGGCGCATTGTTCGCGCACGGTGCTTTTAGTGTAACTGACATGAATCCATCCTCCGCAGTTACCTCCTTCTCAGAGGTGCCCCGAGCGTGGCAGCTGCCCGAGGGAGCCGCGGGCGTCGGGTGCCCGTGCCGCTCCCACAGAGGCGCTGTCGGGGCTGATCGGTCGCTTACTCAAACACGCAGATCGATACTGCCTTGCTTCAGGGAGGTAGCTGGCTGCTTTGGCAAATAAAGGGCGACCAAGGTGATCAGGGGAGTGGAGCATCTTTCTGGGGAGGAAAGGCTGCAGGAACTGGGGCTGTTTAGCCTGGAGAAGGGGAGACTTCAGTAATACAAGTATTGAAAAGGTGAATGTCAAGAGGAGAGAGTGATACTTTTTTTCCCAGTAGTGTCCAGTGACAGAACAAGGGGTAACGGAACACAAAAACTTCCACTTAAACACAAGAGGAAATTTCTTTACTGTAAGGGTGACAGAGCCCTGGCACAGGCTGCCCAGGGAGGGTGTGGAGTCTCCTCTGGAGATTTCCAAACCTACCAGGACACATTCCTGTGTGACCTGATTGACATGACTCCGTGCTTTAGCAGGGGAGTTGGACTGGATGATTTTTAGAGGTCACTTCCAACCCCAACCATTCTATGATTCTATGAAAGCTCGTGGACACCGAGTGGTGTAGAGGTCAGGGGGAAGGATGAAGACTGGATTTGTGCCCACAGGATGGATGCAGGGGGCTACAGGAGCAGCCTGGCTCTGCAGCACTGAGTCCAAGCTAGGTTGGATGCAGCTTCAAAACAAATATTTTCCACAGTGAAGCTGTTTTGTAGCTGATGGACCAAAAAGGGGGATATGGGAGATGCACGTAACATAGTCAGACTTCCCTGTGTTTTCTGCATCGTGCTCTAATAGCTCACCTGCTTGCCATAGGACGAATAAAAATGCTGTGTCTCCCTTGCTTTCACAGCAGCTAAGCACTCCACTGTGCAATTATCCACAACACTAACACTGAAATATAAGCAATTTGCTAAATGTCAAAAGAGGATCATTATGACGCCAAGTTCTCAAACCTGCACCTTGTCAAGTTTAGTGCTGTCCCTCTCTTCTCAGAGAGGCTATCTGAACATGTAGAGAAACAGAACCAGCCATGGGTTATTGCCACGTCATTTTATCAAAGTCACATGGATGTGAAACACTGAGGAGCACTGGGCATCCAGCTTTTTGACTGATGCCGACATAGAAGAACAGAACTATAAAGACAGAACTATAAGCAAACCTGGCTGAATCCCTGTAAACACTTTAGAGCTGAATATGATGGCTAAAGGTAATTTAGAAAATGCCTGTGGCATTTTCTCTTTGGTCTAGATGATTGTTGTAGGTCCCTTCCGACTGAAATTATTCTAAATAAAAAATTATTTAAAAATACATCCACAAGACCAAATGTCATTCTTTTTCCTATTAGTTCTCTGCATTAAAGTTCTACAGTCCAAATAATTAAAAGACTATAATTACTCATTCTATATCAACAAATACGTCTATGTAGGACATGCTGGTATACCCTAGTTTCATTAAATCACATCACCTTGGAATGATATCACCTGGTGCTCACATACAGTAAGACAAGATAACTACTCAGAGGAATTGAATGTAAATACTACCATTTGTAACACAGAATGGAGTTATGCATATTAATGTATGAGACACAGCCTTCCTAGCTGACAGATTGCAAGACATATCTGGACTCCAGGACAATTTTCCATTATCATATAAATGATAATGATACACATTTCCTCTGACAACTGGCCTTAGTGTAAGTGGGACTGATGTCATCCACTCCCCATTGCCAAGAAGTTGGAAAGTCCTGCATTAGATTTACAGCTTGTTTATTCTTACCAATTGTGGAGGCCAATGCATACTTCTTGCCCTGTAAATCCTCGTATAACACCCATGTTTAGGCAGAGGCTGTGAAAGTAAGCAATATAAAGTGCTGGATATAAAACTCCATGACTTACAGAAAAAAAATATATTGTCCCTTGAGGAAGCAAGAGTAGCATAGCTGGGCAGTCTCATGTTAACTTTAATTGAACTACAGCAATTTAGGATCACTGAGGACACTTCACAAAACATCAGCCACAAGCCAATCCACCAGTCTTGGAGAGTTTATAGTCTCATTTTTAGACCTTGCTGAAACTGTGTCACATGTTCACCTGTTCTATTCAGCATTATATTCTAACTTAACATTACTGTGTAGACGTACTTGAAGTCTCACTCGCATGTGCAGTGAACTTGACAACTAAACCTCTGCCCACCAACTTTCCTTGCAATTGTTTGTATCTGTTACGTGCAGGGCATGAAGCAAGAACAGATGTTATTATAACACATCCTTGGCATACCAAGTACCGAGGTAACAGCTTGTGGAATTGTATTACAAAGCCCAACAAAATAGGTTGGATTTTTCAATGCTAAGAAAAAAAAGTATCACAGTTTTGACTCCATCTTCAAATTTAAAGTGTGCAAAACGAGTGGATTCCTTTAACAAATTTTTAAGTTGTAGGCTTGTATGTTTTATCCAGGTGACACAAGTCGTCTTGGTAAAGTCTGTGGTATGACAATAGGAATCGCTGACTAATAACAGAGGTAAACCTTGCAGGATAAAAACCTTAAGTTGGAGGATATCTTTCATCCTTCTGAGTGTTAAGCAAAATTATTAATACTTGAAATTACCATTAAATCTTTTATCTATATTAACAAGGAGTTGTAGGTTTTAAAATAAAATGGTTCTTTTTCCAACTATGTCACTTGTCCTGTCAATTTAATCTATTTATGCCTCCTCTATCTCAGAGCCTTTGTTTCTTTATGTTAAACCCTTTATTTCATAACCTGCATCCTTTAAGTTGTATACAAAAAAACTTTCCAACATCGGTGTGCATATCATACTTTATTTTATTAAAATAAATTACAAGACCCAGACTTACTTTCCCATTTAATGGACAGAAGACATAGGTACATCTTTCACTCTGCCTTGCCATTTCACAGTTTTATATAGTGATATACTATATCCGTTCCTTTTTTACTGTATTTACTTTTAAATAAGAGAACTAAAATCCAGTTTGTGCAGAAAAGCAGTACCTGCTGGATTATTTGTAGGCCAAAATGTAGCAGAGCAGGTATAGGCAGCTGTATGGTTAAAAAGCGACTGTATGTGAAAATCCTCAGGGTCACTGTATTTCAAGACTGGTGTTTTCCTGAAGTCTTCTTGACATTTGTCAATAATAGCAAACCAACTGCTATTTTGTAAGCTGTGCAACAAAATAAAGCTTGCTGAACACAATAAAAAAGATTGATTCTGAAAGATTATATCAATTAGAATGATAGCTCAGACAACCTGCTGCCTGCCTTGATACGCCTGCAGCTTCTCAGACACTTCATCTAGTGGTCAGTTGTTAAGGGCAGTAAAGTATTGGGGCAATCAAGTGTAAGGCCTATAAGGTTTGGTTTATTTATAATATTTCCTATTGCTGCATTTTCAACAAACAATCTGTTTTCTAGATGAGGTCAATACATGCTTGAAACAGAGATTTCAAAACATTTTGAAGATCTGTCAAGGTCTGGCAACTTTCCAAATGGTCTGACAATTTCCCAAACAATCTCGACAACCCTAATTTCTTAGTTGGACCAAGTGACATTCAGGGCTGAAGAGCAGCAGGTGATTGTCTCTGCTGCTTTTTCCAGGTTAACTCGAAAGGATGCTAGGGATACAAATTGCCCACCAAAGAATAACTTCAAAAGAAAGCATCAGTTCTTTAAAACAAATTGTATTCCTAACTTGAAGCCACTTCATTTTCTTGCTTAACATGAGCTCTTTAGGGCAGAAAGATCTTCCTCTCAAGGGCATGTGACTATTGAGATGACATTACAGGTTTAATTATCATGGTGTTCAGTTGTAACTACCTAGATTCCCTGGAATGTTTTATTATAGTCCAGGGAAAATCAGAGTCTTCCCTTCACCTTTCCCGGGCAGACAAACTGAACTCCAAGCATGTTGCAAGAAGAGGGATTTGCCATTAGATCTTACAAAAATAACTGAATTTATTCAAGAACCAGGAAAGTCTTGTGTCCTTGGCAGAATTTTCATTTGGCTTTCAGAAACTTTGCCAAACTGAAATATTCATTTATCTTTATAAATGATGAGTTCACATACGAAACTTACTCATTTGCTTTACTTCTTTGATTAAAACCCCACTCTTCCTTGACTTTAAAGCACCAGGGATGAGGAGGACAACCACAGACATAGTGCTCCTCTAAAGAAATTCCTATTTGAACAAGAGTACCTTTTACAGGAAAAGGCATGCAGTCTCAAAAATTTCCAATGAAAAAAAATCAGCCAAAGTCCTTGGTAAACTGTAACAGTGATCAGCCACTCTCACTTCTAAAAACTGTGCCTTGTGACCAATCACAGCTTGCCCAACCCTAACTTCCAGTTACTATTTCCTACCATGCCATCTGAGGGCATTTATTCCAGCATACAGATTTGCTGTGCTACCACAGAGTTCACTGCTTTCTCTTTTTTTTTTTTTTTTTTTTTGTTGGTTTTCTTGGTTTTTTTCTCACCCACATGTTTGTGAAATGTCTGATCTGGGGGCTGACCACATTTCCCTGCCACAGGCGCCGCGCTGCAGCAAACAAAGGTGGCAGATTCCAGCTCAGCACCCCTGGCGCCCAGCAGCCTGCACCTCAGATGGCCCATGGGCCCAAGGCTTGCCTAGTGCCTCCAACTTTGTCACTTTGTCTCGTGGCTCTTCCAGCCTTGTATATCCCAGCAGCTGAATGTTAACAGGCCAGCACATTTTCAATGGAAAAGAAGAAGGTGCGTTAGGATCTCTTGGGACAGGGCCTGCCTGCAGAGGTGGGATGCAGAGGAGCACTGCAGCTAATGGCACTGTTGTCACACTGCCTGTGAAGTTGTCTTGAAAATGTTGGGACATAACAGGAGGACTCAAAAACGAGTATTTGCTTGTAACAGTAAAAATCACTTGAAAGAATTAAGGCTAGAGCAGTGCTTGATCTAGCATATAGCACATAGGAGATACAATCTAGAGTATGTGGGCATCTGCAGTTTATCTGTTTTGACCCTAAAGCCCTCAGTGAAACGTGAAAACATAGTGGTATTTGCAACAACCAAGATTTTACTCCATAGCATTTCTAAAATCACCATGAAAATACTTTTGGTTTGGAGGGATGTTCCTTCCCTGCCTTGTATCCAAACAGCTACCTCCAACATACCAGTAAAAAGCTGAATGCAGAAGATTGTGTATGAAAAAGGATATATTTTGTGGACAGAGCTTCCAGGCGTGAGGTGACTGAGTCCTGCAGGGCAGCTATGGCTTCACACTTACAGGACTCTTCAGTTGTTACGAGACTGCTTGATACGGCTCCTAAGAGAGAAAAAGGCATTTAGAATACTGATGACAATTACGAAACACTTAAATCCCAGGAAAACGCTTGATTCTGTAATGGGAATTGAAGTTGTGCTGTGGGACTACAGCAAGCACTGCAACCCAGGGCAGTCCAGATGGAAGAATGGCAGTGATCAGGGGTCAGCGTATAGACAGAGACATGAGTGTCTCTGTCCAGAAACAGGCCAGGCATGAGGGAACTTGACTGTAACAAAGAAGGAAGCAGAGCAGGAAGTTCCTCACCTGCCTTCCTGGATCCTCTGCACTGTTTAAATTAGAACATTATTAAACAAAATGTAAAAAGAAGCCTGGGTGCCAGGACCAACCAGCCTCCCCCATCAACCCTAACTGGAAGACTAGGGTAAATCTTCACTTTAGTTCTCCCTCCCATCCAGAATACCCCCATCCCAAAAGACAGCCATCATGGGAAGCAGAATGAGCACATTCAAGTGCTGCACACTGAGAAGAACTCGCAGTTCAGGCCTCTGTCTTGTAAGCAGTAATTTGACCATCAGACTATCCACACAGGAAGGCCATTGACATCATTGTAAACAGAAACTATTAAATTAGCTGTATTTAAAGCCATGATTAACTTGATGGGCTTCTCTTCAGAAGAGTGATGGAATCATACAGAGCCATAGGTAGGGACATCTTTCACTAGACCAGGTTGATCAGAGCCCAGTCCAGCCTGGCCTCAAACATTTCCAGGGATGAGGCATCCACAACTTCTTTGGGCAACCTATTCCAGTACCTCACCACCCTCATAGCAAATGATTTCTTCCACATATCTAGATAGATCTAAATAAAATAAAAATTTGTATCTCTCCCTCCAAAATCAAGGTTGCTACCCCGTCAAAGCTGGATTGTAATGACATTTGGAGTACTCATCACTCTCAAACACAGCAGTCCTAAGAATACATTAAAGTCCAAAGTAAAGTCTTCAAGGAGTTTTGCAAGCCAAGCAGGAAGGCACGTAGTGATTTTAGACACAGAAAGAGTTGGTCAAGTGTCAGAAATTGGTCAGTTCGCATCTGTTTCTGAGATATGGGTGGAATTTAGATACCTAAGAGCTCGAGATAATTAGAAAAATTGAATTTATCACTTGGCAAATAATTTAAAAAAAATGAACATATGTATTAATTTTGAATCCTAAACAACAGAAGTTCAGCTACATCATTGATGTGTCTCACCCCACAAGTACCCTTGGTGTGTAACATTGGCAATACACATGCATAGGGAATATCATTTTTAATTCATCAAGAGGTGTGAACACAAGTCCATTCCAATGTCACATGAATACAGACATAGGGGACAACAACATTCAAACAGGCCCAGATGAATTTAAAATCTAGTAGAAAAGCACAGCAATATGACAGAGAAGTCATCCATCTCTTGGGAAGAGAAAGTAAGCATTGCCACGTTCCGCAGTGGCTGCATTGAATTCGTTCCTAGGTCTTGCCCTCAGTCTTCCAGACTTACAGGGGACCAGTCTCAGCCCTCCTCAAGAATTCTTTTTTCTCCATAATCCACCACAAAACCAAGGATTATCATAATGGGCTCAGAAAGATGAAAAATTCATTGTGGTATAATAACAGCAGGCATTGTGGTATAATAATGTCAGTGAGTTCTTATCTACATGAAAGACAATTCAACTTCATTCACTCCAACAGCAGTTAAGTTGCACCCCTTGTGCAGGCCAAGAACATCTCAACAGCTAATGCAGCACAGCTACTGCACTGAGATTACTGTGTACACGTGACCCCAGAATAAGAAGCTTCCAAAGGCAGAGCCTCCTTGAAAGAGGGTCTACAATTATGACATACTCTTTCAACAACTTCCGAAGAGAGGTCACTTGTATGTAATCCCTGTGCCTTTGTACATATTTTTTTACATTGCTTGCAAAAATAACCATGGCAGGTTATTCAACGATTATATTTTTTCTGTAGGTGTATAAATGCATAGCATGTGGGAGCATCAGAACAGCAAAATAATAGAAGCACTACACTTGGATACAATTTTTTTTCCCCTGATTTGTTTTTGTTTCTCTTTGTGTTTTATGCCATTGATTTCCATTTTGCAAGGAAACTGATGGCTGCTTGAACTACAGAAAAATGCCTGAAATATGTCCACTTCAAAAGGTTATTCATTCAGTGTCTCACTGAAAAAAAGTCTATGAACGGATGCATTTCTAGCAGTGTGGAAATTCATTTGTCTTAGAGCCAATGTTGAAACTGGTGTCTCCTTGATTCCACTGAATGTATATTTGTCCAGCTCCCTTTTTTTGGAACTTTCCACCGGCTTTCTGGTCAATGTACAAAGAAGAGCTGTTCAAGATTCAGCTGGAGAAAGGCCAGTTCAAAATATCACACCAGCATGGTTGGTTTCCAACCAACTGCCAGTTAATTTTTTATGCTGGCATTTAAATTCTTCAATGACAGATAACAGATCCTCCTTGGATGCTGTCTGGTTTAATGAAATTACTTTTCCAACCAACTTTGGCAACCACCCAAGGGTACCCTGAAGTCTTCTACAGTCCTTCTGTGAAATGTAGAGTCTTCCAATATTTGATATTCAAAATCTTGGGTGCTCCTGTTGCCACTGGGATGCCCAACAAGTCATAAAGAACATGCTGGCGTTGTGTTTTTACACTGCATTTATGTTTAAGTCCACACTTACAAAAAGGACTATTTTTGAATATGGTGTTTGGCTATATCCACCTACTTTATAACTATGCTCTTACCCAGAGTACTTAGCCACTTGACGTAATGGCAAGTTATTCCTGATCTGAAGCAATGATCAGACTAAGTACCTCTTGAGGTCACTTTCACCCCAACTTTCCTTATCATTTTACATCAAATGGTGCAGAAGTTCTGCCAACGGTTGACACCATTATTGCCTATGTGAAGGGAAAGCAGTCAGCAAGTTCATCCCTACCCTGTTGAGCTTGGAGGAGTGGGTAAGAATGTATGGTTTAACATTGCAGATCAGTTTTGTTCCCCTGGTTCACCAGTTTTGTTTCCCTCTGGCCCCCCACCATCCTCCAAATGCTGGTACACAATTGTCTCCCATGCTCCAGAGAACTCTGATTTGTCAATCCCCCTAACTATTCACATTTAATAAGGAAATGCAGATTCTAACAGACTCTTTTCTTTTAAATATGGAGAAGTCCCTTAATGTGTGGTGGTAGATAAGAGTCAGCTGTAGTTTTTAATACAATAACTGCTGTAACTAAGCAAGAAGGATCAAACTAGTTTAAAACATTAGTGGAAACAGGCAGAAAAGAATGAAAAGGGATTATACGTTTAGGGTGTTTGTGAGTTAATAGAATGTTTCTCAAACATTAAAAGGATTTAACACATTGAAGAGAGATACTTCAATTAATTCATTCAGGAAAAAAATCATTACTTGAGCAAGTTTGCTCATCTGAATTTAAGGTAAAGCCTTCATAGCAGTCACAGGTATGTAATCCACTGTTACTCACACAGACCTCCACTTCTGATGCACATACATCAGATCCTACAGAATGCCTTTTAGGAGTAACACTTACCCAAAAGCAAAATAACATTTTTTCAATGCTTCCCAATGGCAATGTTTTTCAATGCTGGGAGCTTGTCTTGTATGAATTGTACCAGGACCTACTGAGGTGTCTATGCTCACTCTTGACTGCAGCTGCCTAAGCCCAGCAGATGTGAAGTGCCAGATGACCTACAAAAGGCACGCTAGGATGAATTTCCAGAATACAATAACTTTAGAGTAAGGAGACAGGGAAGGAAAGAAATTCTTCTAAAATTAATTCATTTTTACTATAACACAAAGGGGCTAGAGAAATAAACAGCAATTTGAAATTCATCCTAGAGGGGAGGACATCACCTCAAGCTGTCTCCTGCATGGTGGTAATGCAGTTTGTGCAGTACTGCAAAGCCTGTGACTCTGTGACTAACCTCAGCATTTCTCTCTTCAATTATTTTTGGGTTTGCTGAATGTTGCTTTTTTTTTTTTTTTCTTTAATACAGTGAAGGCCTTAGTTATAAGATGATAAAGACCAAAGGGTAAGCATTACTAGCATTGTTGCACATAAAGTGCTTTACACCTCTAAATGTTGCTCTAAGTGGAAAAGACAGAGCAACATAGAACTGCCTTGGAACACCTGAATGCATGTGTAAGCTTCTCAAACAGATCCAAATGCATTACTGAGAGCTATTTCACTACATTTACATAGTGGGGGAGGGTATGAGCGTAGGGATCAGCAATCTGATCTTACTTGAGCAAGTCTTCTTGTCTGGATTCAGGGTGTAGCCTTGGTAGCAGTCACAAGTGTAGAACAGATCATCTCTCACGCAGACCTGCTCACAGTCATGCCTTCCAGGTGCACACACGTCAACAGCTGAGAAAGGCATTTGAGGAGAATATTAATCAATACCCAAACTTCAGTTTAGTTGATGCTGGTAATTCCCATTTGCAAACATCTCTTCATTTGGATCCAAACCAGGACATTTTTATTCCATGTCAGCAGGCTGTTAGGTATGATAAGGTATACAGAGTGTGTTTTCACTGGCTATCAACATCACTAAATTCATAGGATCTGTGGAACACTGACAACGGTTTTTTGCAGTTGTAACAGACTGCAGAAGGAACTGAACTAGCAGTGACTCAGTTACAAAGTAATTATCCAAAGGAATTTCAGAGAACAAATATCTGGATTTTAAGAGAGTATTTGGCATTGTTTCAGCTCTAATTGAGTTGGATAAGACACTGTTTTATGGCATGAAAAGGCCATAAACAGGAGAATATACATGCTGTGAAAAAAAAGAGAGACATGGCACCTGCTGCCAGTTACAAAGTGGGCACTTTGTGAGGCTGATGTTTCCTGCCAAATTTAACACGTCAACCCTTGAAAAGGCAAGCTGAGAAGGAGCTCCTATATTTGGATATCTTTGCAGTAAGGAGGTTCAGTAAGGCACAAAGAAAGAAAAGAAAGAAAGACATAAAGGAGAAAGCAAGAAAGAAAGTGAGAAAGTGAGGAAGCAAGTAAAAGAGAGAGAAAGAGGGAGAAAGGGAGGAAGAGAAACAAAAAGAGACAGAGAGAGAGAGAAAGAGAGAGAGAAATAGAGAAGAAAGAGAAGAAACAGAGAAAAAGAGAGAGAGAGAAAGAGAAAGAAAGATCATAAAAAGAAAGAAATCAATCCCCTCCTGGACCTAGACTATTTTATCAGAAAGAGTTGGATGGGTGCGAAATCATTAGCAGTCTATAGCAAAATGAGGTTCAAATGAGAAAAAAGGCAAGCATGTTACAGAAATAGTCTTAAATTTCACTGAGCAGGGAGAGAATCAGCACTATGAAAGGAGCTTCAGGATTGGACTCACGTAGGAGATGCCAGACTGAATTCACATTCCCTCACAGATGTATGTAATGTCAAGTAAAAACTAATTTAGGAATTAGGTTTGCAAAATCATCTCTTCAGCTAGGCCTCTTTGAGATGCAAGATATATGATTTCATTGGAGAGCCTTGCCTAGGAATCTCCTGGAACTGGAAGCCCAGGTTCGGCACTTCAGGACACTAAATGTGGTAGGGAAATGGATTGTGATGGGAGTGGAAACAAAGATTTTGCATAAATAAATCATTGGCAAGACACCCAAAGAAATGAAGAGTGAAGTTCAGGTCCTAATCAAGTATAAATAAAATAGAATACATATTCATTTGTAGGTATAATATACATACATCCTTAAGTACCAGGTACATCTATGCTTCTGTTTTCCACAAAAGAACAGTATATTGTGAAATCCTCAGGGAAATGTCCAATGGAATTTTAATTGTAGCAATTTACAGGCTTCACAACTGTGGAAGAGTCATGGGTCTCAAATTATTAATGGACACATGAAGAAGTAAAGTTGTACTGTGTTGTCAGGAGCTGTACAGAAACTCTTGGATAGTTTATCAGAAAAATAACATAAATTATCCTTGTTTTATAAAAGCCACTAGCTTTCAGGTGAGCCTTAATTAGGCTTTACTTCAGCAAGTCTTCTTATCTGGATTCACAGTGTATCCTTCATAGCAGTCACAGCTGTAGGATCCATCTTTACCCAGGCCGACTTGTGCACAGTCATGCCTTCCAGGTGCACACATATCCATGGCTGTAGTCAACCAGGTTTTAGAAAACAAACCTATTAATCCCTTCCAGACATTCAAGCATTTTAAATGCTTTAACATTTATTTATAAATACAATTTAATTAGTATTCAAATTAGGATTCAACCAGTCCCCTACTACATTATTACATTATGCTGCAGAAAACTGAATTCAGTTACTAATTGCTTAATGGAGGAGGCAGATACTGGGACTGCAAGGTATTACTATACCACATCTCAAGCAATTTTGGTTTGCATCAGAAGTTCTACTTGCCCTAAATACCCCCAGTAAGGACGACTCTAAAACACTATCCTGAGATCAGCATGTGTCATGGCAGAAGTTGTTTCTTGCAATTTTAGCAGTAACTACGGAGAACTCAAATTTAACTTCATACTTTCATCCATGAGCAGGCACAAAAAGCCAGACATGGTATGTAGAAATGCTAATAAAGGGCAAAGAGATTTAAAGCCTAGTGAGAAAATAAATAAACTACTAAAAAGCAGGAGCACTAGAAGATTGTGTTATCTTTTCAGAAACAAGAAGAGTGAAAACTTCAGTGAGAAGAGTGCCAAGGAGAGATGCACTTGCCAGTTAGAAAACAGCTACCCTAAGTCTGTTGCTGCTCAAAACTTCTTGATTTAAAGAAATAACTCCAGAGATGTATTTTGGGGAAAACAGTTTTAACAATAGGCTAATTTTTCAGGGTGCCAATTCAAGGAGTAGGAAAAGAAGAAGCTGCTGGCTGTGTGAGACTGGGGTTGCTGTATAACAGAGCCCTGCACAACTTTAGAAGTTGAAGCAGCAAACTGTAAGATATCCAGAGTTTCAATAAGAGAGACGGAGAGGACATGGGAAAATCATCAGGTTTTAAGTTCTCTCTGGACTACTGGCACTCACTTTCTGGTGGAGACACAGTGCCTGTGGGCACCTCCGATCCTCTCCCAGGGACTAAGTGACATTTAGGAAGTACTGTAAGACCATAAAATCGTAGGCAAGGGCCAAATTTCTTTTTTTTAATCAACACATTTAAAGAAAAATGCAATTTAATTGGTTTTGGATCCAAAGGGAAAGGCTACAGGTGAATTATCATTTTAAGAGTTGAGGCCTGTAATCAATTTTTTCAGCTGGANTATCCATGGCTGTAGTCAACCAGGTTTTAGAAAACAAACCTATTAATCCCTTCCAGACATTCAAGCATTTTAAATGCTTTAACATTTATTTATAAATACAATTTAATTAGTATTCAAATTAGGATTCAACCAGTCCCCTACTACATTATTACATTATGCTGCAGAAAACTGAATTCAGTTACTAATTGCTTAATGGAGGAGGCAGATACTGGGACTGCAAGGTATTACTATACCACATCTCAAGCAATTTTGGTTTGCATCAGAAGTTCTACTTGCCCTAAATACCCCCAGTAAGGACGACTCTAAAACACTATCCTGAGATCAGCATGTGTCATGGCAGAAGTTGTTTCTTGCAATTTTAGCAGTAACTACGGAGAACTCAAATTTAACTTCATACTTTCATCCATGAGCAGGCACAAAAAGCCAGACATGGTATGTAGAAATGCTAATAAAGGGCAAAGCGATTTAAAGCCTAGTGAGAAAATAAATAAACTACTAAAAAGCAGGAGCACTAGAAGATTGTGTTATCTTTTCAGAAACAAGAAGGGTGAAGAAGACTTCAGTGAGAAGAGTGCCAAGGAGACATGCACTTGCCAGTTAGAAAACAGCTACCCTAAGTCTGTTGCTGCTCAAAACTTCTTGATTTAAAGAAATAACTCCAGAGATGTATTTTGGGGAAAACAGTTTTAACAATAGGCTAATTTTTCAGGGTGCCAATTCAAGGAGTAGGAAAAGAAGAAGCTGCTGGCTGTGTGAGACTGGGGTTGCTGTATAACAGAGCCCTGCACAACTTTAGAAGTTGAAGCAGCAAACTGTAAGATATCCAGAGTTTCAATAAGAGAG
The DNA here is from genome assembly GCA_013401255.1 of Urocolius indicus. Lineage (NCBI taxonomy): Eukaryota > Metazoa > Chordata > Aves > Coliiformes > Coliidae > Urocolius > Urocolius indicus. The sequence continues at coordinate 469,768 of WBNH01007450.1, forward strand.
ACGGAGAGGACATGGGAAAATCATCAGGTTTTAAGTTCTCTCTGGACTACTGGCACTCACTTTCTGGTGGAGACACAGTGCCTGTGGGCACCTCCGATCCTCTCCCAGGGACTAAGTGACATTTAGGAAGTACTGTAAGACCATAAAATGGTAGGCAAGTGCCAAATATCTTTTTTTTAATCAACACATTTAAAGAAAAATGCAATTTAATTGGTTTTGGATCCAAAGGGAAAGGCTACAGTTGAATTATCATTTTAAGAGTTGAGGCCTGTAATCAATTTTTTCAGCTGGAAATAATGTGGGTAACTCACAGAAAACATGTGCATGAGTTTCATATGTTAGAGTGGCCTTTAATTCTTACCTGAACAAGTCTTCTTATCTAGATTGAGGGTGTAGCCTTCATAGCATTCACAGACATAGGATCCGTTGTTACTCACACAGATCTGATCACACTCGTGCCTGCCTGGTGCACACATGTCCACAGCTGCAAGATGCATGTTAGAAAAACAATTCAAAGAAGTAATCTGGAATGGAGTCCACAGTCACATTTTTGAGTACATTTTGATTTGCAATCAGCTCAGAAATGGCAACAATTGTAATTGATGTACAATTACAAAAAGTAATTGATGGAAGTGCTAGGAGAAAATATGCATACAGTGTCTACACCTGAAGACTTTGTTTTGGCATCTGGCGCTAATGATTGAATCTGAAGGCATATTAAAAAGGAGGGTGATGGAATCAAACTACTTCTCACCATTACTTGCAGCAGAGTTTTATTTATCATTAGACTTGTTATTATCGAAGATCATACAGATGTTCACTATTTCAACAGAAGTATACAAGTAGCTCCTGAAATCCAATTATGATGTTAAAAAGTGATTTTTTTTTTTCTAGTTAAACACACCAAAGCAGTAATACCTGAGCAGGTTCTCTTATCTGGATTCAGGGTGTAGCCCTCATAGCAATCACAAAGGTAGGATCCACCATTCCTCACGCAGACCTGCTCGCAGTCGTGGGTCCCAACTGCACACACATTTGCAGCTACAAAGGGCAGAAAAGGCGCATCAGTCATGCCAACAGAGAGAAACAGTCATTAATAATTCATGCTTCCAAAAGTACACCTTGCACTGTTTGCTGGGTTAGTAGTAGTAAATGTCAGTGCTGCATCACTGTCACAAAAAGTGACACTGGCATCTTTTGCATCATTCTGTACTCAGAAGAAAGAGGCCAGAAATGACACTGGAACAACTGCACTGAAATAACTCACTACTTGAGGTGGCAGAAAGATAAGATGAATTAAAAAGGGTGCAACAGTGAGAGATTTTAAGCATTTAGCAACATTACTCTGGAAATGAGAATTTGGCAACGAAAAGGATCCTCAGGGTTTTTTTATCCAGTCCCTTTCTATTACAGACAAAAGCAGTTGAAATAATTCCAAAATGTATTAGTCATGGTCTGGTAGCTTATTAATGGAGAGGGGTGGGGTNTCAAGACTAGGAGAAAGAGAAAAATGACCCTGAGGCACTAGGAAAACACACTGCTTTCTCAGGCATAAAAAGAATGTCTCTATAATGATGGTCCAGATGCATCAGCCATCAAAGAAAGCCACCAGTGCAAGATGGGTATGTGAAGGCTGTCGCTAGATCTGTCAGATTTAACACGTCAAGACTAAAAAGAGGACATGGAGGAAAGCTTCTACAGTAAGGTAGCTTTACAGGCATATGAACTTTCTAATTGAAGGACGGTCCAGAAATAACGTCCAAATCTCAGAGAAGTGAGAAGTTGAATGCAAGGCACCTTTTCCTATTTTCTAAAACATGGAAGATTTGTATGTCCCCTAGCAAGACTGACAGACAGTGTGCCCTGTCTTACCATTGGTAAAAACAAATCTGAAACAAGACAGCATCTTTTCACTCTGCTATACCCTTGGGAATAAGAGAATTCGTCTCCATGAATTATGAACAAAATCTGTGGGTGATACATTCAAACATAACCAAGAAGCTCAGACTCAAATGGTCAGATTTTTGTGGTAGGAAAGTCAAGCTTCCATTGACTTGGACACTAATTTAAAGCTAAGATTTTCCATCTCCAGGATGGTCTCAGGTTGAATAATGGTCTCAATGCATCAAGAATTTGATCTTAGCCAACTATTTTGCCCCAAACATTAGTTTCCCTGTTCTTGGTTCACTCTACAAACATATTTATTTGCCTTGGCCAAAGCAAAGAAAATCCTCATTGTCACTGGTGGGTCTAAATTTCTGACCAAAAAGCAGTCTGGACCTGGAAAAGACCCAGTTTACCCACACTGTCTTACAAGACTCTCTTAGATTCATTTGGTTTGCAGGAACCTTTTAAAAAACTATTCCCTTTACCTCATTCTCATTTATAACTCCCACAGATTCTGGCTAATGATATGCAGGCACCTCAGCATTACACTGGAAGTCCATATGTGTGAGCTCCCTTTGGTTTATCCTCCAGCTAAGGCAGGAGCACAATTTCTATGCATTCTCCCAAGAAGAAGACATTTTTTTCTTTGGTGCTATGAAAGGACTTGCTTTGGTGAGAAAAGAGGTGGAAAATTGGTGCTATGTTCACAGTAGACAGACCTGCTGAGCTGGGAGGGCGCTTGTACCCACTTCAGTGACCAGAGCGGGGACCTGGTCTCATCAGCAACCCAACATGATGTCAAGCCAAACCTCAAGGCATTTCCTATGTTAACTATTGGGCAAAGTGTCTTGTTTGCAGATGGACCTACACATTTATTTCATACCTAGAAAAAGAAATCTATTCACTCTGAATGTACTCAAAAGATACAGTGGTAATTTTTAGTAAGGTTCTGAAATAACCAAGTAACTCGTTGCCAACCAAATTCCCAAGGCAATGGCTGTTATTTTAATTCTCTTACAATGTTCTTTACACCTGATTTTACTTGTTACTTGATGGAGGATTATTTTACAAGTAATTTCCTTAGAAATTTGCTAGAAAAGTCTGCTTCATACAAGTGTTTTAACTGTCAACAGAAGTCATCATTTGATTTTTGTGACTGGGGCTGTGTCACAGCAATCTGCAGGTACTTCTAATACTCCAGATACAAGGGGCTATGGTTTTTTCTGTAAATGACAGTAACAACTCACACTGGCCTTAGCATCATAAATGGAGTTCTAGCCCAAATCAGATATACATCCAGCATTTTTCCAAGACCAGCCTTAAAAGAGCAAAGCTAATTCAACCCATTCCACAGCTCCCAACCTAAATCAAGTGTAGAGCAACAGACTGAGGTGCAAATCTGGCACGCTAGAAAAGCCTAGCAATGCCTGCAGGGTGAAAACCCATCCTGAGATGACCTGCTGTTGTGTTTGGGACCTTTGTCCTGCATCAAATTTCTCAAGCTAGCATGGTGGTTCACCTGCCAAACTGATTTTTCTATTCTGAATCTGCAAGAAGCCCTTCAGCACCACACTTTCACCCTCCATGCTTCCTGGCGAGATGGGAGAAGAAATGAGCAGACTGCAGCAGACGCAGCTGAATCCTAGCCAGATTGCCTTCTCTTGCTCTAAATTGGACCAACTGCACAGGGAGGTCCACTGCTACTTGCATGGTAAAAGGTCATTTCTTGGCCTCCACTGAATAAAAGGGTTAGCTCATTTACCCAATGGATGGCAAAGGAAATATTTAAATGTGACACATAACGCCTCTGAAAAAGTTCTTTCTTAGGGAGTGGAACCACAGCAGGAGCCAAAACGAGCCAAGTTACATGGCCCCCTTGGACTGTCCACCTTACCGCAAAACGTCTCTCTGAATTTGGCTGTCAGTTTCTCTATCACACCATAGGTCTCCACGTAGAAGACGTGTTCATCCAGAGGTTCACTGGCCATTGTCCTCAGGGACTGCATGTCTGCCCGGCCCACCCCAACGGCATAGATCTCAATGCCAGCTCTCTGGGCGCTCGCTGCCACGTCCTCAACCTGGTCTTGTGGCCGTCCATCTGTCACAACAATGACCACCTTTGGGATATTGAAGGTTGCTGGCCGGGTGCCCATCTCCTCAGTGAAGACTTCATCCATGACAGTCTGGATGGCAAGGCCGGTCATGGTGCCAGTAGACAAGGGCTCGATGTGAGACACAGCCTCCTTCATAGATGTTCTATCAAAGTAGGTGCGGAGAAGAAACTCTACCTTGACAGTGCTGGCATAATTCATGACCGCCACACGGGTTGTTCTTTCACCGACATCCAGAGTATCGATCATTTCTGACAAAAAGATTTTCACTTTCTCAAACTCTTCAGGTCGGACACTACGGGAACTGTCTATGATGAAGACGAGGTCTAGGGGCCGGTTCTTGCAGGTAGTGTCTGTCAGGAAGGAAGGAAAACTCTTCAGTCACCTACACAGCACTGGAGCTTTCACCCTTGGGCAGTGAGAGCTGACATGGAAAGCTACCAGATTATCTACTATTAAGATTATCCTACCAGATAAATGCTGGCACTCTTGATTTTTTGGGAAGAGGTTTAAAATTATGGTGAGTGACATGTTAGAAATTCTTAGATATTAATTTTAACCAGTAATAAAGATAATTAAACACTTCCAAGCGTTAGAAGAGGTCCACATTCGACCCCACAAAATGCCTGTCCTTGAAACAAAGGGTTGCAGTTTGCATGTAACAGCCAACAAATAAGTGTAGCAATTACATATAAAAATACTTACTGTTTTTATGAAGATAAAGCCTGAATTCCATTTCTATAAGCTACAGAAATAAAACGATAAAAAAAATGGCTAGATATTACACAGATCCTAATTCTGTTTGTTAGGGTAGTAATAACACATATTGCTGATTAAGACTTATTTCTTTTTTGTAATTCACAATCCAAAGTACACAACAAGAATAAATAAAGGCCAAAAGGAAAAAGATGCAAGTGATGGCAAAGACTTCTTCACGGGTTGTTACTATTTTAAGGCTTCTAAGGCACAGAAATAAAAAAAGCAAATACTAATGAAGTCATTTTACATGTAAAAATGAACATTTAGACACATATTTCTAGCTTCCAAAATTCCTCATTGACATATAAATCTAGACAGAAGCAGAAATGCCACAGCTCAGAGACAAGCATCACTTCGAAGAAGACAAAAAAACTGTCAAGACAGCGACAGCAGGCAACCTAAGCTTACCCTGTCTATCCTGATATCCTGACGTGACATCAACAACGCCATGCACTTAGTTTATACCATCAAGGTATGGATTCGTGCAGCTGGTTTACGAAAAACAGACAACCCAAAAGCAGAGTATTTCCATAAAAGAGACATTCCAGTTCAACAGTACATTGAATTGCAGAAGGTGAGATGGTCAGTTTGAATGTGGACCCTGAGAGCGGTTTGGGGAACCTGACACACTCAGCTGCTAGCAAGTTCCCTTTTATTATTCTATTCCAGTTCGTTGAAAGAAAAAAAAAATCACAGGTCTTTTAAAAGTAGAGACAAAAACAGCACCTTTTTTTTTTTCTTCCAATGGATTAGAAAACTTTTTTCCCTTGTGCAAGTGATAAGAAAGGGAAAAAAAAATCAAATAGCACAGATAGACCTCACTTCAACTGCGAAACACAGCACCAGAGTTGATTTTGCTTTTGGACAGAGTAATGGGCCACATGAACCTTGGATCCTGACCAGGCGTAGTATATAGAATTCTACCTGCATCCCATAACTCGGATTTAGAAGAATGGTCTTGTGTCCTTTGAGAGGTGGAGAAAGGATAAAGAAATGCTTGCACGTGCCTGTGCAGCTTAAGACACAAAAGGAAAAGACACTGTTGGTCCTAAAGAAAAAAAAAAAAACACATGCAAGTCAAGATTTGCAGGCAGAAGAATTCTCTTTAGATTAAGAAAAAAAAAAAAAAAAAAACAAATTATCAGTAGCCTGATCCTCTTGTGAGTCTAAACGAACACGGGTAGGGAAGTTACGTAGGTTTTAGAGATGCGCAAGGCGAGCTTTGCATAAAAACACGATCGTCGATCCTTCCGTACACAAGCGCACGGGCCGTGAGCCGCTGCAGCTACAGCGTGATGTCCCTGGGGCTTCGCTTCCCTCTACTCGTCCCTAAAACGAAGCAAGGAAACTCCTTCCGAGGAGCGGCTGTGCGGCAGCGAGCGGAGCGACCGAGCGGAGCGGGGCCCGCGGGCTGTACCTGCGGCTGGCGGGCGGCGCGGGGAGCCGCGGGCGGCGGGCAGCAGCAGCGGCAGCAACAGCAGCAGCGCCAGGGTCGGGCAGCGGCCCGCGGAACCCAGTGGCCGCCGCATCCTCCTCCCGCCCCGCGCCCCACCGGCCGCCCGCTTTTAAAGCCGCCGGGGGCCACGGGGCGGGGGACGGGCTCCCCCCGCCACATCCTCCCCGGGGCGGCCGGCGGCCAGGCGGGGGCTGGTGCCAGCCCTGGCTCCCGAGCCTGCGGCCTGGGAGAGAGGGAAGGGCGAGCTCCGATCGAGCCAATCTTGGGGAGCTTGCGGCATGGTTAAGGACAGAGTTCAGACCTCAGAGCCAAGGCACAACCTCACCCTTTCTCCCCTCCCCTGGGAGGATTTGATTCAGGTCCCTTAACTTTGCATTGCTGGTCTGAAGGCAGTATTTGCAAACAATAGGATAAAAAGCTGACAGCGTGATCACAGAGCCACAAGGAATTGCCTTCCCTGGTGTCACACCAAAGCCAAGGCACCGTGTCAGGCCCCCACACGGCAAGTCCTGTCAGCTGCTGGGGGAAGCCGCAGCAAGCTTTAATGCAAAGCAGCCTTTAGGGCACAAATCCACTACAGTCTCCAGCACTGTCTTTTGGAAGACACCTCTGCCACACCTGCACTTGACATGCTGGACTGAAGAACCATCTTTTTTCCCCTCACTTCTGAAGGGAAAGAGGCAGCCCCAATGAGGTAACGAGGACCTTTGTAGCTCACCAGCAGTACAGTCTCAGGCAGGTACTGACTCACTGCAGGAAGCGCTCTCTTGACTGCACAGTAGAAGAGGCCACCATTGCGTTCAGAAAGCCTGCAAACAAAACCAGGAGGGAACACCACTCTTCCTACAGAAGAATGCCACTGTGCCAGTGGTACAGGATGGCTTCCATTCCTTGAGCTACAGCTCTGAGTGACAGCACCTGCGCACGCCCCACACAAAACTCTGAAGTGCTGCTTACCCCTATGATCACCCATCCACCTTTTGGGAAGTCTCAACACCCACCCCCTTGGCTGGAGCTCACTGCCCATACACTCCACTTGCAAGTTCCTTTGGTGCCCACACTTGGTCAGAGAGCCAAGGAAGGGGCAGGGCTTTGGCTTCACTCTGCACCACACACCAGTGCCCTGTCTGGAAGTAGATCGTGCAGTGTGCACACTGGGATTAACACTAAGTACCACACCCCTCACCTATCCTTTCAGTTATGTGTTTCTTACACCACTTCAGTTTCATGGAGTCTTTCAGCTCTGCCCACTGCGTCACAGCCACCCCCCACCTCCCCCCCATCCCATTTAAACCATCTTTGCCAGCATCTGAAGATTCCTCGGTTTTGGAACCTTGTTGCGGGCACAGACCTCACACAACTCCTCCACACTTAGCAGGCATACAGATGCCAACCCCAGGGTGCAGGGAGGAAATGCAAGGGACGGTATTGCCTGCATAGCTGTATGGGCTCTTCACTACCCCAGTTCAGGGCACACTGCTGAACAGCACCTTCCACAAAGGAAAAAGGAGCAGTACACTGCTCCCGACAGCCTGGCAGCAAGGGAGAGCGTTTCTAAACGTGTCATAGGACAGCCAGGAGGCACATCCTTGAACAGACCAAATAACCGAGAACATGTACGCTGCAGCAGTTTAAACCTTTTCCAAGTTTAATCCCTTTTCTCTTCCAAAGTAGAGAGACAATTTTTCTTCAGATCTATTAGGAGCTCATTAAAAGATGTTTCACTTCTTACTAGAGAGGAGGAACAGCAGAAACCAGTTGTTTGTAGCTGGGTGGATTTCATTTGTTTTGGTTGACTTTTTTTGGCAGAGGATTTCTGAAGTTATGGCATATGTCCAACAACTCTGGACAATTTTAGAATGTAAATATTGCTGCAGTCCTAGTGAGGGCCTGTCCTTCTCTTAACGCCTGAGCTCATCAGCCATTGACTTTGCCCCAAGGGCTACAACCTCCCATACAATCCCCTGTTCCCAGCTTATGTCCAAGTACCAAACTAGACAAGCTGAGACAGGCAAGTTCCTGAACTGCAAGGGCTGCAATTCAAGCTTACACATTGAAGGGAATCCCACATCCTCCACCCCAGGAGGACTTCAGCCAAAGAACACAGATCCACTGCTGAACCACCTTATAGGAAGACAGCGTGCACTAAGCTGCATGTACATGGCACCATCTGCAGTACACTGCAGCATTTAAAAGCCCCCCCCCCCCCCCAAACCAACAAACCCACCAACCAAGGCTATTGGTAAACGTTTCATAAAAGATTTATTTAAGTATCATTTGTCACAAAAAGGAAAATACATAAAAGATTAGAAGCATGCAACCACCTTCCACATTTCTAGTTATTTTTCTTTCATTTGCAGCACATCACAGATCTCCCGTGCCACATTCACTTCTTTCTGAAAAATACTGTTTCAAGACACAGGATAACAAAAAACCCCACAATGAAAGGTAAGATAACGTATGAGGAAAGTGCAAAGTAAAAAAGGTCACGTATATACCACATTCAACCCCCCCCCCCTTTCCAAAATCTGGATAAAGGCAAACTGTCCTTTTGCTGCACGATCAGATTGTCTTTACAAACTACTTAAAAAAAATTAATATAAATTAAGGGCACGATCCTGCAGACACTTATAATTGCAGCTAACTTCAATCGTATCGTGGCTCCGCTGGTATTATTAAAAGCCACAAGTTAGTCACATGCATAAGTTCTCGCAGTGTAAGGCCCCAAGGCAATAAAATGTTCAAGAGCATTAAGGAGAACAAAAATTAAAAGCAAACAAAAATCACTCCCAGATGTGTTTTGCTTAGTAAGTTCATATCAAACATATTTTAAACAGAATAGTTTGCTCCTAAAGCCCTGAATATTTCTATTACTTAAGCAGTTTTGCAAGATTAAAAGACAAAACCTCCAGGAAGCTGGTACAGATGTTAATTAACATTAAAATTGCTTCAGGCAGGTATGTAGGGAGGTGGGGGTTCCTTCTCCGGCATCTTCACTGCCATTTCGTAGGTTGGCAGAACATACTAGAGAGAAGACATTTTGAAGAGATTAATGCGGAAGGTTTAGAACACACACACACACCCCCCAAAACCACACATGCCTCATCAGCAATGACAACTTCTGTTGCTGGCAAACATTTTTAAGAACTTAGTAAGCTGGTGACGAAGTGAAAGGGCAACAGCAGCTGACTGTGCTGCTGACCCTAAGCCCAGGCCAGTCACTCCATCCCATCATATCTTGGCTTTGCAAAGCAGCCAGGAAGGTTTTGGCTGGTGCAGTAAGAAAAAACAAAAATACTTTTCTTTTTAAAGCCTCTTATTTCGTGCACTGTAACACTAAGGAATAGCTCACCATGACAATTAGCTGCTTTAATCTTTCCAGTCTTTGTTTAAAAGCTGTCGAAGGCTTGTAAACATATACAAATGTATGTGGTTTTCCACTTCAAAATTCAACGACAGTAGTTGCTTTTATCTCAAAAAGAGGTTTTTACCTGTGGAGGAGCTTCAAAAGCAGGGTACACAGCTATCTCTGGCAAATTTCTGTTGCTGATGTATTTATAGCAGTTCCATACACAGTTAATTAGATATGCCTGAAAGAAGAAAGATACCTCTTTTTAGAAGACCTCAAATGCATTAGTTGATTCAGGAATGTAATCCAGTATCTAATTTCTATGATAAAAAACTGTAAGTCAACTTGATTAATACATTTTGCTTCAAGCTGCATCAAGGGAGGTTTAGATTGGCATTTAGATCAGGAAGTATTTCTTCACCAAAAGGTTTGTCAAGTGGCTGCCCGAGGAGGTGGTGCAGTCCCCACCTCTGGAGGTACTTAAAAGCTGCTTTGGGATGTGGTTTTCATGGTGGATGTGGCAGTGCTGGGTTAATGGTCGGACTCAGTCTTCAAGGTCTTTTCCAACCTGAAAGATTCTGTGATTCTGTATGCGAGCAGTGGTTGGCATTTCACAGATTCAGCCACGTATAGATGTTTCTCCCGTTTAGCTTTACTATCATAGTGACTCAGAGGATGGAACCACAGGAGTTTTAGCAAAAACTCAATCCAACTAATCTCTCCATTTGCCTCAAGAGTGCTAATCCAATTAATCATCAACTGGTTTACGCTTCTGTGGATCTCCGCCCAAACTTGCCAGGAGGAGGAAGACAGGGCAAACAGCACGATCCCACTCATCCCCAAGTTAGCATTACTGTCTGTCCAACTATCAGTGTGAAGAAGAGGGCACAAACACATAACTGGGGGACAAGGAGACAGTATGGGAAAGTAGCCTGGACTGCCAGTCAACATTAACTGCTGTACAAAAACATACAATCATGCTCCGATTATTATATTGTTGTATTATTAATCTGTATAACGTGACTCCCTCCATATTTTTCATTGGCAAGTTAGTACGCGGTTACACACAAGTACCAAATTGCCTAAGCAAAACCATCACCTACTGTGTTAGGCTTCCACTCCTCCCAGTCAGATATTCTTCAGAGAAAGTGAATAAAAATCTTATTTTTCATCGCTTCACTTTTTCTTAAATTCAATCTGAACACAATGAAGCAATATTGGCATGGCCAATGTATATTATCAATTCATTTCTCTAATATGCTTTGTCTGCGTGACTGTTTTTGTAATTCAAATTAATGCTTCTTTTTAAATAGTAAAAAAAAAAATAACCAGTAATACCACCCTTCAGTAGGAAGAAAGATGCAGCTCTGAACTAACCTATGCACCTCTTCCTTCCAGGACATGTGCCCTGGCTTGTTAGGCACAGTGAGAGATTTAAAAATTTGTTTAGAAAGCTGGCGTGCAGTAACTCAGTATTGTTTCACTACAAGCTTCATTACAAATACTGGATTTATCTCCACGTATGCAAAAAGATGGTATCTGAAGCCTTTGTGCATTCCTGCTTCTTACTAGGGAAGGGCTGAGCTGCATCAACACGCCCTGCTGCATGCAAACAATTTAGCTGAAGACACAGTACACAATATGACTTAAGTGACACTGTAATTGGACGTCCTAACAATTCTACTCAAAGAAGTTCTCAGCGTTAAGAAGCTTGCTCAGTTCTTAATTCAGCATTGAGGATCGACTCAGACTGATGGCATCTTAATATAGTAACTCATGACACGTACATATGCTGAAGTTTTAACTTACCTTTAGGATGATAAATAAGGCAAAGAACACCAGAACAATAAACAAGAGACAGCTGGAGTCCAGGGAAAGAAGATCATCTTTGTAAGGGAAATCCGGCTAGTTAAAAAAAAAAAAGAGGGGAGAAAGTGAGGAGATAAACATGAACACTGCACAGTCACAAGTACGACAGAAGGACATTCAAACTTCACACCAAATGAAAATGACTGAATTAACTACTGCCCCAGAAACAACTAAGTTCTGTTTCTCCCTCGTTTCTCCATCTCCCCACAAAGCACAGTATTTATTCTACCTCTGTCCCAAAAGAGCAGGTCACCTCAGAAAACAGCTGCCTATGCAGAAGGATTCCACTGTGTCCCCAGTGTCATGCTAATACAGATAACACATGAAACTGCCTTTTTAACAGCTGCAGCACAACATTTGTACCTATTGACTCAGTATTACCTCCTGTTAGTCCAACTGGTAACATACACATGTGCAGAGTAGAAAAGAAAAAAGTTGCTCCAAAATTTCAGAAGGGCCAAAACAAACTGCTAATGCAAATTGCAGGGTTTTCTCTTTCCCTGACCACAGTAACAAAGCCTCCCTCCAACACCAATCCAACTTTTGGTTTTCTGTTTTAAAATCCTTTTAAAACATTTACTTGAACAGATCTAAATGCTAGCCAGACAGAGCTTGTGATCCCCATTAACTGGCAGCGTGTTCCATCCATTGAGCCTTCTTGCAGTTAAAACACTGGCAGTCTTAATGAAATCTGTTAGTCCCCCCAGTAGGTATTGCTGCAAAACAAGAAGAGCCAGAGAGAACGCAGAAGGGAACCCTCAGAATCTCACATTCCATCTGATAATGCTGTAGGACCCTACATCATATCAATCTTTAGCCATACTCTTCTTGATCCTTTTCTGGTGGGTGAGTGGAACACCTCTACACTGCAGCAGCAAATCTGTCATATAATCACATCACTTAAAGGGTTAAAAACATCTTAGTTTCAAGTGCAAATGTAGCAAAACTAGTTTAAACCAACAATTCCCATCACAATTCCTTCTTTACTCTTCCTGGCTCTCCTTTTAAGGAGCAGTGACACCTTTGGCCTTTTCACCTCTGCTAAGTTCTTGTTCTCATAACTACCCTAGCAGTCATCCCCTATAGCTGCTGCACTCCAAACTCCTCTTTCTTACATACAGGAAGGTAACTACAGCTCAGCCACTTAACCAATTAAACCAAAATTTAATTTCAAATGTAAAATATCAGCTCGAGAGCAACAAGCACTTACCAACTGATCCAGGTAATCCTTGATTCTGGGCAAATAGGTTAGAGAACTGATGGCAACCAGACAACTGAGCACGAAGTCAAAGAGTTGGTAACAGAAAAACGGGATCAGCCAGCCTACGCGATGCTAAGAAGAAAAAAGCAGCAGCCTGTAAGGTATTCAGTTAAAAATTCAAGTAGCAAATTTGAAACCACGGACCATAAATATACTTACAGCGATTGCACCATACACCATCATGGCACTGATTGTGAACATGAGGAGGGAGATTGCAAACAGAACGCAGGCATTTTCTGCATTAAAAGAAAAACAGTAAGCATCAGTCCTTTCCCAGAGCTGTCATGCTGCGAGCCGACAGGTACCCAGGTCTATCCATTGCTAGGATCTGTTCTAAGCCATTTCATCTGTGCAAGCTAGCAGCACAGATGAATTGATTAACTCAGATCCCTCCTAAAGGGAAAAAAAAAAATCTGGTTCGGGAAAACGGGCAGGCATTTGGAAAAATCTCTCTGCCTTAATCCAAAGGCTGAGTAACTCAGACACACCAATTAAAAGCCTGACAGATTAGAAGTTTGATAGCAATGCAACCTCATGATACTGGTTTGCAATACCTGTCAGTGCTAAGAGTATGTGGTGATTAACTTTACGACTTGAAAGAATTTTAAATGAAGCTAGCACAGTATCAACCTTTACACTTTGAAATGGTTTATATAATTTATTTGGTCATTGGCAGCAGGAGCAGCACTGTTCCTCCAGCAACACCAAGGAAAACAGGAAGTTACCATGTGGAAGGTATCCCATTATTTACAAGAAAAGGCTGCTGAACAGAAGCCAAATGGTAGCAGAATCCAGGACACTCACGGAAACTGAACAAGAGACTCTCCCTGTGCATCACTGTTACTGATGACAGGGGTACAGCTGCTGTCCTTGAGTTAGACTATGCTCCTACAGCAAACACTCTAAACAGAGAAATAAACCAGCTTAAGAGTCTATAGATGTAGCAAATTAATGCTTTTAGCAGTACTGAAACTGAACTTTTGTGGTTCCCAAGCTTGAAAGATCTGAGAATCGCCAGCTTCCTAGTGTGTAACTGATTGGAGAAGATGCACTGTAGAAGCACTTACACACCCAATTCAGTTCACAATAATAACATCCACATACATAGATTGCATCAAGGCAGCCTCCCATGTCTGAAACTCACTGTGTTGGTCAGGGCATCCCAAGTACTCAGCAATAACCAATGAGTGGGGTTTTCTTCTGAGGATATATTACTTTCAATATCCACACACACAATCTAAATGCTAATGTCCCTTCATGCACACAAAGCCCTCCAGCCCCGTATCTCAACATGAGGAACAAGAATCTTTAAGTGAAAGGTACAGGATAGTCATTTTATATTTAAGAGTGGAAAGAGCACCTTCAGCTTCAGAAGCATCTCTCGGTCATACAAGCTTAAGGCTACCAGTACATTCACATGTTACAGAATGTAGGACACTTTACAGACATCTGTTCTAATTTTGGTTAAAATCTTGGCTTTATGAAGTATTTTGTCCTTGTTCCCACCCTCATTTCATTACTAACAAACACGAGTTATAGTCATGGGACAGAACTGATCCTCAACAAGATCCTCAACTTGGGTCATGAAGATAAAAGCTCTAAATCAGAACACTCAAAGCCCAGATTTCGGATGTATTACTTATCTTCACTCCAGGCTGGATCTGACCCTCACTCAATTTTACTGTAGTATTACAGATTGAGATATATAAAAGTGTCCCACTAAATATTTGTACACATTTAAAACCAAGGGAAAAAAAAAAAAAGAAAGCATGTGCACAAGTTCACATGTCATGCTACAGTTAAAAAACCATGGTCATTACAGACAAGAGTTTGACACAATTACAGATTAAGTGTATGAGATGCACAAGTTTAACAATAGTATTTCAATATTTAAATAGAGTTGTCTTGTATTTTTAAAGCTGTAGCCATGTATTACACACTAGTGTAAGCCACATACCCCACGATACTGCATGCTTTATCTTCTAATCAGACAGCAGAATTATACACCTACCAGCCATTCTCTCAGAAGCGTAGTAGTTTCCGATGACTTCATACTGGATATCAACAGTTGGCACTATATTTGGGTGAGTCACTTCTACTGTCAACAAGATGCCCATCAGCAAGTTCACCACCTGAGAAAGATCATAGTTACCTAAAGGTTATTTACACTGCGACAGCTATGATCTTTTTAAGGACACACTAACAAATCTGTTCTTTCATGCAGAAATAAACTCTTTGCTTTGCCTGTATGTGGAAGACAAAAGTACCCAATTCACAACTGAATTTCAAGCTGATAAACTACTACCAAAAAAACCAGAAAAGCACTGGACACTTGCTAGTTTTAATGGGTTACAACTAAGTTACTTTGCAATTTATGAGGATGGATAGGATTTATAGGGATTCAGATGACATAATTAAACTGACACTAAGTCACCAACACACGGATTTGTGAACCAGAAAAATGGAAAGAGTCAAAAGAGGCCAAGAAGGAAAAGGTACAAACAAGGGACTCAATGAGGAACATTTGGAAAGAGTTTCTGCTTTCTGCAGAGAATTGAAATGCAGAGCTAATTTAATGTACAAATAAAGGTACTGCACCCTACTCTCAGGATTGTGCTGGGGGTAAGCAGTACAAAAGGAGATTTGAGCGTTGCACACTGAATAGTGAGCATATGAAGGAAAACTTCCACGAGGGCTCTAATCCTCAAGTGCAGCTTGCTGCTTGGTTTCTCCCACGACAACAGTTTTAATAAAAGCAGGAGAGAACTGCCTTCCTCCCCTTCCTATTTATTAAAACCTCATCAGTCATTATCAGAAAGGCTACAACACACACAAGTGAAGTTAAAACTCACATAAAGACTGAACCTCAAAACTTGTAGGCATTCAACACTGCTTACCAGCCGTTTTCCACACTTACGCTGCTACTGAAGGCTACTTCTCTTTGCCCATTTTGAGCCGTACCAGAAATGCTTTCAGTAATAGCTCAGAAAGAGTCAAAAGCAGCTTAAGCTTCTGCAAAACTGCTTTCACAGCATTTATAACCTATTCAAGATTTACAGGGGCATAGCTTCTCTTACTAATATCTGGAGAGACACGTCAAAGAAAAAGATTGCATAAAAAACCCAATTCTGATGGTATTTTCAGGCTGCAGTCATTTTCCAATCAGTATTCACTATGGTCACCAACACCAACAGGATCTTTTACAATTGGTCTCAAAAGAAAAACACAAATTGGTTTGCAGTTTGTCACAATTAAGAATACTTGCCAGATATTTCTTCTTTTACTGGCCTGGTTCCAAGAGTCAATGACAAGAATAGTGGCAAATCTACACACAATTACTGAAGCTTTCAGTGATGAAAAGGGATTTGAGTGTTTCAAATGAGTTTTAAGACTCTCAGTTTCTACAAGCTTCTATCTTTTTTAAAGGGTTTTCCATGCAACGCACCCCACATCAGCATTTAGCGATATCATGATGATAAGCTTGCCTGCACTTTCTGCCAAGACAACCCCTTCAGTGAAATCAAAGCTGATTGATTGCTTTGTAGAAATTCCATTACATCAGTTTTCAGACACTTGTAGCCTCCATTTTATGCTTTGGAATGTAAAATATAATAACTAGTACAGCTAGCAGTAAATAACTAAGTTTAGACATCAATATCTTTAGCCTTGAAATGAGCTTATTTCTCACCTCACAAGGCAATTCCTACAAGATAAACTGTCAAGTTGCACATCTGCCACTTGTCACAGTCTTTTCTTTTGCTTCAGTTATTATTCGGATAGAATACTATATTCTCTCACCACTCCCGTTTTATCCTTCGCTACTCTGGTTTTCTGCTCTCAGTGTCTTTTCAAGCCACGTATGTCCTTCTTTCTGAGTGAACCGACGGTATCAATCTGTACTTTGCAAAGTAACTTCCTGCTCTGTACTTAAAAGGCCCATGTCAAGGTTTAGATTTCTAGTAATCAAAACATCAATTTCTAGCTTATAAAACAAAGAAACATATTCAATTATAGCTAAACAATGTACTAATTATACACAGTTATTTTAATTTTTCAAGTTATAAAATACAGGCCAAAATACACTATTACTTCAATGCTGGGTTTAACTGCCACGATAGGCTCTCTGCCTCAAGACATAGAGCAAGCAGTACTGCAATTAACATAGAAGTACTGAAAAGCTTGAATGCATTGGAATTGTGATACTGCAATCCTACCTCTATTGCGTTTTAAGTTTTCATCCTATCCATGATCCATAATTTTAGCACACAAAAGCCCTTAGTAACTTCACTAGTCACTGAGCACTGTTTAACTATTAAAACATCATTTCTCAACCTGAAATAGCACACCAGACAAACTGGAAATGAAAGAGTCATTCCAAATCCAATCTATTAGCATCAGTGAGATAGAATTAAAAAAACAAACAAACCAAAACCTCTGGCAATTAATACCCCAGTGTTCCAGTACTTCATTACTGCTATTTGTGAGTTATCAGAGCACTGAGCAATTCATCATATTCAAGGTAAGGATTTAAATGAAGAATTATCAAAAACTTCAAATTAGGAGTTTTTCTAAGCACAAAGTCAAAACCTGTATTTTAACTATTACCATTCTTTCTTCACAGTTTGCTAATACCAAGACCTCAAGGCCTGTTTCAGCTGTGACCGGCAGCAACAGTACAGTTTGGATTGCAAGACATCATAAGAGCTTAAAAGAATATACTCTCCAAGAATAAAATGCATGGAAAAGTCATAAAAATATAGTAGAGGTAAGCTTCAGTGTAAGCTGAAGACTAAACCCACCATTCTAAGGTAACACTTCAGAAATTCTAGCAGTTCCCATGTTAAAATTCTTATTCGAAGGACGGTTCCATTAAAATGAAACAACTTAGTTTAGTTTTGCAGTAGTTTAGGAATTGTATTTTGTTCTTATAATTGAGTAACTAAAACCAGAAGTTTGGTGTAGCTTTTATAAAAAAATTAAGAATCCAATAGCTAGTAGTAATTTATTACAATCTAGTAAAAGAAATTTTAGGTCCCCATATAATCTGAACTCAAAAGACTGCAGGTCTGTCACAAGCATTAGCTTTTTAATTAGTGTGTTTTAGCTCCACGGTATACATATTTCACACCTAATCATGTAAGTGCTTTATCTCTCTGGAGGCCTGAACAAACTCAATGTTTCTCCAATCACTCTGAGTGACTGAAAGTCTTGGACACAAGTATTTTGATTAAACTTGTTCCTTGGGGTTCAGGTGTGGGGTTTTTTGTTCCCCTTTTTATTACACAAAAATAAAAAATTGAAAAATAATAACTTTAAATAGGGTACTTCAGAGCTTCTAGCATTGTCAAAATTAGATTGAGACCAGTTACACTGCTTCATTTGTGGAAATCCTGTTCAGTGAACAAACGATTCCAGAGATCATCCTCACCCCACTGCTAACCGGTAGCAATTGCATCAGTTTGACTCCGTGGCCAAAGTTTGCTGTCAGAATGAAACCACCACTCCCTCCGTTAACAATGCTATTACTTTCAGACTGTTTATTGAACTCCAATTGTTGCCAGCACCGTGTTCATGCTTCCGGTCTCTGGAAAATCGCTGGGCCTCCTAGGAAAGTTTACAGGAAGAAACAAACTTCAAAGCCACACACTTGCAATTACGGAGCTAGGAATAGGTGGTTTCGCTTTTCCTTCCTACACAGAACAGTAGCGGGTTTTGCAGAGTAAACTGTATTAGTTCTGGAATACAATTATGAGCCTGCTAGAAACGCTCCTAACTCATCTTTTTGCAAATACAGCTTTACCATTTATCAGAAAGAGCAGCATACGGACTGAAACATGCTTAAGCAATACAGTTGATCTCACAGCATCAACAGCAGACATTTTAGAAGATAATGTCCTTGCTCTCTCTAGACTCACAGTAGTACACAACAAGGACAGTGGTTACAACTGTTTTAGTGAGGAGGTACGTTAACTAGATACAAGATTTAAGAGTACACAAATAAGCAAGGCATATGAAAATGTCTAAAGAAACGGTTACGCAATAACAATACGCACATTAAATAGCCAAAACTCTTATCTTGCTAAAACATCTGGAGTAGATTGCTACAAGACTCCATTTTATGTTTGGTATTAAATTCCTTCAGGACTGCACAGCACGAGAACAGAGTCTATCCAGTAAATAAAGGCTGACCAAGATTTTCAGTAACACAAAGCTATTGTTGAACTCAGCATTCTCCCCCACCTAAAAGCTACCTCCCTTGCAGAAAAACAAACAAACAAGCCACCTCACACAGAAAGTTATTACTGTTTGTCCCACTGTAACGTGCCAGTACAGATCATTAAATTAACTGACAAACATTTATCACAAACTAGTGTCTGAAAAATCCAGAGGGATAGACTTAAGGGGTGCATTAACACGTCTAAACAACCTAGCACACCCTGGGCCATTTGGGGTGTTTCTAAACGTTTGTCAGAGAAAGATAAGTTTCATTTTCACTGTCCAAATTGTACTTTGCCTTCAAAAGGTAAGACCACTTAAGACTTCACAGCAAGACCTTACTTCAGCTCAAACAGCTAATGATTGTTAGACTTAAAAAAGTTATCTTTTCCCAGCTGTTGTCTGGGAAGAACTGGAGAAGAATTTCAATGCTTACTTAAACAAAGTGTTTGATACAGTTTATAGAAAAGTACAGCTATGAAACACTTCCTATATACTGTGATATCCTGAACAGTATTTTTCCCTCTAGCAGCCTGAATGTGTTGCAGTTACACAAGATCAAAAGCAACACCTTGCCTCAGACACCTCTGAAGCCCATCAGCCTCGTCAGTGGCCAACACACTTTTCACCATCCCTAAGCACTACACATATTTGCACAGATCCAGAAAGGAGTAAGAGGTGCTGCATCCAGACAACAAAACAGAAGCATAGTTAAGACAGTTAAGAAGCTAGACGTACTACTAAGTGCGTGGCCAGGGAAAGCACATCCTTGCCCACCAAGTTCCTGGGTTTCTAGGTACTCCTGCAAACAGGCAACACAAGTGGGGAATGCAGTGAGGGGCACTTATTTAATAACAAGGATGAGCCTCTCCTTACTGTGAACAATTTATGCATGTTCTTGATCTTCGTCAGCATAAGGTGAAATTTATGGAAGTTTTGTAGGTTTCCAGTTCTGCAGTGGACCTTACTTTACATGAACTAAGAGCAGAATTTAATCCAACACCAAGACACCTTTTTTTTTTTTCCCAGATTCTTTTTTAGAAAGAAGAGACATTCCTTTTTAAAGCGTTTTGTTACACTTCCCATCCCCCTACCTTGCTTTTTCTTGCATTCCTCTTTTGCCATTTTATTGCTTGCCTGTGGACTTTTTTTTGTCTATGGAAGGATCAGGATAAAAACAAACAAAAAAAATCCATACAACAAAGCACCTCCTCCATAGTTGCTATAGATAAACCTTCCCAAACTTTAACCCTCATGCCCACAAAAACAGTTTCTCCACATGGTTCCTTCACCTCAAGGCATATAAAAAAAAACCCAGCAAAAGACAAAACAAACAAACAAACAAAAAACCCCTCACAACAACAAAAATAAACCTCAGCATTCTCTATTTTTCCAACCTGGGGAAGGGTAAAGAAGAATACAGGCCGTAGACACAGTTTCAAGAGAACAACAACAACAACAACAACAAAAAGCTATGATGCAACGTTTTTACACCATCCTCGTATTTTTTTACTGCCCATGAGGGTAAGGGGAAGGAAAGATGGTGAAATGACTTCAATAAAGGGGAACTCATTTCTCCTTCGGGGGAACTAGGGGAAGTTACGCCTCTAGACCTTAACTCGCTGGTACTGTTGTCCTATTTCTTTCATTCTAGTTCGGAACTATCCATCGGCTTCACCAGAAAAAGCACCGGCCAGTCAGAAGACGGAGAGGTGTTTTGGAAACTAAACGTGCCCGCGTTGCTGCTCAACCACCACCTCGGGAACATGGAGTACCGAAAAAAAACAAACCCGGCAACTTCCGCGGAGCTCATCAACGAGCAGGAGTTCTGCTCAGCGCTGGAGACCCTCATCTTCCTCGCTGGGGTTACACGGCACTCAGGGGAGCCACAAACACACCCCCATTCCACTTTCCCCAAGCGTTAGTTATCTCCCTTCANGCAGCTACAAGGGCTCCCAGCAGCCGTGGCCACCCCACCCCATCCAAACACCACGCACGCGCACAACCCAAACCCCCGCCCCCCCCACAGCGGCGCCGGCGAGCCCCCCGCGCCCGTCTCTCACCATGTACCAGGTGCCCAGGATAATGGTGCCGGTGCGCACGTGGCAGCAGCCGCAGCAGCGAGTGCTGTAGAAGCGGTCCCGGCTCCGTTTGAACGTCATGATGGCAGCGGGACTGCTGTCTGTCTGTCGGTCGGTCGGTCNTTTTTTTTGTCTATGGAAGGATCAGGATAAAAACAAACAAAAAAAATCCATACAACAAAGCACCTCCTCCATAGTTGCTATAGATAAACCTTCCCAAACTTTAACCCTCATGCCCACAAAAACAGTTTCTCCACATGGTTCCTTCACCTCAAGGCATATAAAAAAAAACCCAGCAAAAGACAAAACCAACAAACAAACAAAAAACCCCTCACAACAACAAAAATAAACCTCAGCATTCTCTATTTTTCCAACCTGGGGAAGGGTAAAGAAGAATACAGGCCGTAGACACAGTTTCAAGAGAACAACAACAACAACAAAAAGCTATGATGCAACGTTTTTACACCATCCTCGTATTTTTTTACTGCCCATGAGGGTAAGGGGAAGGAAAGATGGTGAAATGACTTCAATAAAGGGGAACTCATTTCTCCTTCGGGGGAACTAGGGGAAGTTACGCCTCTAGACCTTAACTCGCTGGTACTGTTGTCCTATTTCTTTCATTCTAGTTCGGAACTATCCATCGGCTTCACCAGAAAAAGCACCGGCCAGTCAGAAGACGGAGAGGTGTTTTGGAAACTAAACGTGCCCGCGTTGCTGCTCAACCACCACCTCGGGAACATGGAGTACCGAAAAAAACCAAACCCGGCAACTTCCGCGGAGCTCATCAACGAGCAGGAGTTCTGCTCAGCGCTGGAGACCCTCATCTTCCTCGCTGGGGTTACACGGCACTCAGGGGAGCCACAAACACACCCCCATTCCACTTTCCCCAAGCGTTAGTTATCTCCCTTCACACGGAGGACGCGCTAAGTATTGTTTGAAACATAAGAAAGCTCTCATCGTTCCGATCCCAGGAAGTAAAAGAAGCCCTCAGGAGACACAAGTTACAACACTCTTAAGCTGCGCTTCAATTTCTCTGACCACAGCGCAGGGACACCCATCTCTGGCGAGCCCGAAAGCAGAGCCCGCGCAGAGGAGCCCCGCACAGGGGCCAGCCGGGGGCGGGCGGCTGGGCACGGCGACAGCTGCCTGCCGAGGCGAGGGACACCCCCCCGCCGGCTCGGACAGCGGCACCCCNCGTCCTCCCTCCCGGCCGCTTCCCCTCCCGCTCAGCGCCGTAAAACCCCCGCGCGCGTCACCGCCTCCCGCGCCAATCAGCGACCGGCGGGGGGGTGGGGGGGTGGGGGGGAGGTGTGCCCGTGGGAAAGCGATTGGCGGCGCCGCCGGCCAATCACAGCGTCGCTGGGTGCGACGCTCCCGCCCTTCACCTGCGGGCGGGGGGTGCTGCGCTCACCTGAGGCTCGGCGAGGCTCGAGCCCCTTCCGCGCGGCCGCTCAGGGGCAGCGACGGCTCCGCCTGGCCCCCACCGCGGGGACAGCCCCTGGCCCTTCGCGCCTGGCGCCTGGGGCACGGCTCGTCCTGCTCCACCACACCGTGTCGGTGAAGGTTGATGAGGTCGAAGAGCCCCTGCTTGGCCTCTTGAGCAGGCAACCAAAACCCCAGGGGCAGAGCCGAGTTGTGCGGCACCTCCCCGGGGAGGGTGTGGAGTCTGCTCTGGAGGTTCCCAGAGCTGCCTGGACTTGCTGCCGTGTGACCTGATCGTGGGGAACCCACTTCAGCAGTGGGCTGGACTGGATGATCTCCAGATGTCCTTTCCTACCCCTGCCAGTCTATGTGACAGCCTTCCAACGAAAAACTGGAGGAGTCTGTTTAGTAGAGCCCAGAATGACCTTGCAGCATCTCATGGCTTCTCCTGAAATTCAGCCAATTTAAACAACGTTAATTTGCTTGAACCCTTCTGCTATTCTTTTGCACTAATTCCTTGGATTAAATTATCAATATGGTGTGTCATGCACTAACGGGTAAACGGGAGAGGTGAGGTTTAGTCCACAGAGAGGATTTACTTTTTGTGAGTCAAAAGTTATTGTTTCTGAGTGGGTAAAAATGCTTCATTAGGCCTGCTGAAAATTTGAGGTGTTGTCAGATAGATGTGTTAATTAGAAATAATATGTATAAATTCAAGTAGTGTCTTCATATATGTATGTGATAACAGGTTGCACTACCACTTAGACAGAAGATCTCCTGTTCCCATACAGAGTGAGTCCTACAAACTTTGTCTGATTCTGTGGGCTCTGGTGTGTTTTGCAGACCTGAGCTGTCCGTACAGATATGCACGCAGTTTATTTTAAGCCTGGTTCAGCTGCAAGTATTTCCTTCTTGGCCATGTACAGCCAATCTGAGACACTCATAGAACCGTAAATATTTGCTGTGCATATATACACCAAGATGTATGTTGTCTGACAGTATTAATACTGAGGTTTTTCCACTCTGAACAATGAGAAGGCAATGAAGGTGACTGTACTTGTCCTTTTGATATATTCCAGATACTACAATTAACACATTTTAATGTTTTAGCTACTTAATCTATTTTTAAATGTGAGCTGATGCTGAGTTGTTTGAAATGTTTATTTAAAGGCTTTAAAACTGACCTTTTTATTTTAATTCTCCCGTGTTCCATAATTGGTGTTTTTCTCCTTAGGGCATATTTCATTTTTGAATAAACATGTTGTAAGTGCTGCTAAAGCTGCTCTAATGATCCTATTATAAAGTATTGTTTGTTTCTTTAGTGCTTCTAATGTTCTCAGCCCTATGCACAGATGCTTAATTATCAAAACTCTGATTTAATGTAGCAAAACTAGACTAATTTTAATCAATACACTTTCATGCATGTAACTAAATAGAAAAGGAATGTGCATTTTGCTGTAATCAGTCATTAATTTATCTTTTTTTTTTCTCCCAGATGGCAAGTTGGGAAGCCTAAGCCAACTGTTTCTGCGGGATGCAGGCTTGAATTGATGACATTGTTCCTGGGGAGCTGAGAGGGGCTCTCCCTCCAGTTGGTCTGCCCCTGTGTGAATGAGAAATTCACAGGATTAGGGTGAGTCAGAAGAGAAAGCATGAGTCTCTTGCAGGAGATGGGGCATCCATTTGGAAACACCTAGGTTCCATTCTCAATTCAAATGCCTTGTGAGGGCAAGTGACTAAGGTCCTACAATTGGACACTTTGCCTTCACTAGTATCACTGGAAGCTCTCATGTCAGGCTCAGATCTCCAGGGCTATTTTCATGAGATGAAAGAAATCTTAATTAAGTGTTCATATCTTTGTCAGTCAGGTTCAGAATAAAAACTGATGTGATTCCCTTGAGCTTTGTTGCTCGTTATAGTCTGCAGACAACAAAGATCCTGGGAAGAATAATGTGAATGTCATTTAGCATAAAGCAGCTTTCCGTAGCAGGATAGAGTGATGTGGCACAATTGAGCGGGCATAAAAAAGAACCTCTCCACTTTCTTCTTCCCTCAAAAATTAAAAATGAAAGAAGAAAAAAAAACACAGTATTTTGAGAATGATTGTATTGCGTCCTGTACTGGAGGAGACAGAGAATAGGTTAATGATTTTAGTCCTACCCTCTGAGAAAGATTCTGGTTTTTCCATGCCACAAGCAGCCCAGATGACCTCCGGCAAAACACTTCCTCCTCTCTGAGCCTTAATTCTCTCCTTTTTATTACTTCAGAGAAGATTTGTCAGGCTAAATATATTAAAAATTCTGAAGGGCTTGGCTTACAGTCATGGCAGCCTGAGCAAAATCTCAGAGAGACAGAGTACTGGTGATAAACTTTTCTTCCCAAACCGCGGAAAGACCTTGACACTGCAGGAACAAATCCTCCACTTTCTCAACAGTAAGAGCAGAAAGCCCTACAAAGATCTGCAAGTCAGAAGCAGCTGCAAAGAATGGTTCAGATTCCTTTACCAGCACGAAACTTAACTCCTTCCTTCTCAGCAGGTAGGGAGGGAAAGAGTTTTGATATCACCGTCTTCCTTGTTAGCCAAACGAGTTAGGTCTTTCAAAATCTGTGTCTAGACAGGAGATTTGAACTTCTGTCTTGAGAAAAGCCTGGCAAGATTTTACCAAACACAAAGGATTTTTTAATTTGAAAAATGTGGCAGCAGAATGGCTAGGACCAGGTAAACAAGAGGCCAGGTTGCATTCTCCTTCAGCTTCTTCAAAAAATTAAGTTAAACACCTGCAAGATGTCAAGACAATACAGCAGTAAGTCTATGTTTTATGCTGATTTTTGTAATCCCACAATCCCTCTGCCTTTTGTGCCATTCTTCAGTCTGTCCTTGGCTAAAAGATGTTGGTTTAGATATACATTTACATTGTAATCATTACTTCTCTGCATTCACTGAACTCTTGCCATGTTGCTTATGAAAGATGAGGTGCTGCTCTATTTCAGTGTTTGCTCTCACTGCAGGAGAGGAATCCTACAGACCATGATTGTACATAACCTCCATGGGTGGAGTTTGTATCACTTTATAATGAAAACATTGACCTGTTTGGGACTGGGGAAACTGAGGCACGGTGAGATGGACTGATTTGACCAACACCACAAAGGCTAGTGAAAGCGACAGAAACATCAGGCAAGTCTTCTGCCCAGTGGCTTTGGGGTTTTTGCCAAGAAATAAAAGGCATGGTGCAGGACATGGTGGAGCTCTTCCATTCCAAATGGAAGGTGTTTGACTATGGGAGCAGTAACAAGCTACTTCTATAATTATTTTTCTATAACTTTATGCATATATCTGCCACTCTACAAGAGAAAAAAGGAGAGAGGTAAGGTGACTTTCCTTCTCAATCTTGGTTATGTTCCCCATTGAAAAAACGGTTTTTAAATCCAAAAAAAGCCAGGTTTTTCAACATCACAGAGAAACTAATGTCTGTACATAGATACCGCAGTGAATAGCACTGAACACCTTCAACAGAAGTTAGAAAAATCAATAGAACTGGTGCAGAAAGTGTGAAAAATCTCTGGGCTGAGAGCACGGATTGGCTTTTTGCTTCCTTAAAACAAAATAAGAATGTATCGGAGTAAAAAGCAAAGCATTTGTATATCAATGAGGGGGAAAAAAACGCCCTTAAAATGAATTAGTCAGGAGGGAAACTTTCCTGTTGGTGACTCACACAGTGAAGTCTCAGATATATTGAAGCCAGCATTCATGAATTTTACCAGCCTTTTTCTCCAAGATAGACTCTGCTGGAAGAAAACAAGCTAATTTGAAGATTCAATGGTTTCTTGTAAAATAGATAAGAAAGTAATAACATTTTCCATTGAGTTTTGTGATTCTCGAGCTTTACGTTTGTTTATTGATTTAGTCAACATCACTTTGGGATTCCTAATGTAATGTTCCAAGTTTCTGTACTTTTTAGTCTAGTTGATTGCTGTTAACAATATGAATTATCTTTTACCAGCAAGACTCAGTTAACTCAGTTTTTTAACTCAGTTCCAAACCTTTTAACTCAAAACAGATGGATCAGAAAGTCAGGGTTAGAAAAGCAGCTAAAATATGACGGCATGACGTAAAACTTTTATTAGCACAAGACCGTGTTTCTGGGTTACCCACCATATGCTTAAGTTTTCTGAATGTCAAACATTGAACAAAAATTCTGGTATTCGTTTAGAGACTCAAAATCTGCTCAACTAAAAGAGCTGCAATTCGTTTATGTCGGTCTTCATGCAGCTGAGGAGCTGTAACAATGTCTAAAAATAATGTAATCTAAAATGGTATTTGCAATTTCAGATATCTCAGTGCTTCACATGACCAAAAGTAAGCGCTGGAAACGGGACATGTTCTTTACTTACTGGCACTCTCTGTCTTCCAAGTCTCAGCCCAGACTTGCCTCTTCATGAATTTTGGCAGGGTGAACAGGAGGAGCCTGAGGATCTGAACACAACATGCTCAGGGAAGTAGGAAGAGTTACATTCTGGTGATTGTTATTTCTTTACACATGGGCTCTTTGAATGGGTTTGGGACATCAGCAAAGGATGAACAGGAGGAACACAGTGGCAGCTCATGCTGCCAGAAGGTCTCGATAACATCATTTATCTTGTCTCTGTAACTTGCACCACACAGAATCACCAGCAAAGGAAAATGGTGGGTGCAAAGAGAAATAAAAGCTTGACAGGAAATGTTTACTAAGTTTATAATAGCCTCTTGATGGAACAATACAAGGATAAATTACTGTTACAGAGGCTTTCCCCCAGGAAAGCACAGGGAGTTTCTTTCTGAAATCGATTCATTACAGTGTCCTTTCAGTATGGGAGGATGCTTCATTGGCAGTTGAGAACATCTGATGGCACATCCTAGAAAGTTCAACTTGCCTCAAAAAGACCCCTTGGTCTGGTTCAGTATGATCGCAGAAGGGGGACAAGATTTCCTATATGTAATATTTGTAGCCCATGACTTAAACGCTCTTCTTTGCTCACAAGGAGCCAGCTCCTCTTGCAAGCTGCTGGATGTTACAGAGCAGGCCTGTGTTGTTAGCATAGTAAATAAATTATTTCCTGCCAAGCAATTAGCATGTCTGTCCAATACTCAGCTCATGCAGATACGTCAGCCGTGCCACCGATCTGCAGATTGTGTGGAACCTGGATAATTACGGATGATTAGAATGATCAAGTACAAATAATTATGGAACAGCAGGCCAAATTCCTCTCCACAGTTGCCCCACTTAACCCTGATAGTATTACACCATGGTTTGAAGGTGAAGCAAAGCTCCAGCCTCTGCATCTGCAAACTTCAGTCTGTCTGAGCCAACACAGCTTTGTAGGTCAGGAGTTCATCAGTGACAGCATTAACCACATCTTAGTGCCTGAGATACCATCTCATGGATCCATCCATCACTTAGGGATAAGGCCCTATCAGTAGGGATGTAGCCAACCTTCCACCTGCAAAAGGCTTCCCACAAGAAAGAGCCTCATTACAAAAGCAGAGCAGACTGAGTTTAAGAGAAAGTTAAAACTTAAAGCAGTGTATTTCATCATTTTTGCAGCTGTAACCATTAATTGCTTGCTCCTAACCAGATCATAGATGTTCTCCCAGCTATGTTTCATTCCACCTCCCACGCCGGGACTGTACCAGAGGCTCGATTTCCAAGCCGCTGGGCTGTCCAAAGGCACAGGGAGAGCTTTTAACTGCTCCTCGGGCATGTGCTCCTCAAGAAACTAAGGAATTACTTAGGCAAAAAGCTCAGGGAGCCAGCTGAATCTGGCCCATCAACTCACAACTAGACTACACTGGGTTGATGAATGACCAAAGAGAGGTTACTCCAGATTTACCCTTCTAAGAGATAAATTATATTCAGCTATCATAGAATCACAGAATGGTAGTGGGTTGGAAGGGACCTTTAGAGATCATCTAGTCCAGCCCCCCTGCAGAAGCAGGTTCACCTAGATCAGGTCGCATAGGAACATGTCCAGGTGGGTCTAGAAGGCCTCCAAGGAAGGAGACTCCACACCCACCCTGGGCAGCCTGTGCCAGGGCTCCCTCACCTGAACAGTGAAATAGTTTTTTCTTATATTTAAATGGAACTTTTTGTGTTCCAGCTTCATCCCATTACCCCTTGTCCTGTTGCTAGATACAATAGAAAAAAAGGGATGCCCCAACCTCCTGACACCCACCACGTATATACTTAAAAATATTAATGAGATCCTCGCTCAGTCTCCTCTTTTCTAGACTAAACAGCCTCAGTTCCCGCAGCCTTTCCTCGTATGAAAGATGCTCCAGTCCCCTGATCATCTTGGTGGCCTTGAGCTGGACTGTCTCCAGAAGTTCTCTGTCCCTCTTGAGCTGGGGAGTCCAGAACTGAACACAGGACTCCAGATGAGGCCTCACAAGGGCAGAGTAGAGGGGGAGAAGAACCTCCCTTGACCCGCTGGCCACGCTCTTCTTGGCCATGAGGGCACCCTGCTGGCTCATGTTTAATTTGTTATCAACTAAGATTCCCAGGTCTCTGCAGTGCTGCTCTCCAGCCTGTCCTGGTGCATGGGGTTGTTCCTTCCCAGGTGCAGGACTCTGCACTTGTCCTTGTTGAACCTCATGGGTTTCCTCTCTGCCCAACTCTCAAGCCAGTTGAGATCCTGTTGAATGGCAGCACAGCCTTCTGGGGAATCAGCCAGTCCTCCCAGTTTGGTGTCATCAGCCAACTTGCTGAGGGTACACACTGTCCCCTCATCCAGGTCATTGATGAAGATGTTGAACAAGACTGGCCCCAGAACCGATCCTGGTGGAATTTCACTGGCCACAGGCCTCCAACTTGATTCTGTGCCATTGATCTCCACCCTCTGGTTCTGTCATTCAGCCAGCTCTCGATCCACCTCACTGTCCACTCATCCAATCCACACTGCCTGAGCTTTCTGATGAGGAGACAGTGTCAAAAGCCTTGCTGAAGTCAAGGTGGATGATATCTGATGTGCTCCCCTCAGCTAGCCAGCCAGCAATAGCTCAAGCAATAGTACAGCTTTTTGGAGGGATGATGCATCTCCTGTCTGAGGACTTATGCTTGTCTCCAGCTAGTGAAAAGGCCAGAGGCTAGGTGAGTGAGCCTATCAAGCCCATTTGTTTAACACTCCTGGTGCCAGAAACAGCATAGCAGGCTGATGAGCTGTGCAGAATGTTTAATTCTCACAGAAGAGAAGGGTAGACCTGTCTTAAATGAATAGAAGCCAGGGAGTAGCCTGAACATACAGCGATGAAAGGAAAGGGAATTTCATAAGGGGCTCAGAGGTCTACTTTTCAAAGGCCTTGGACATCTGCAATGACCATTTGTAAAGCTGAGCTATGGTTTTTCAGCCCCTGAGGACTAGGAAGTGAAAGAGTGGAAGTTAACCCAGCAGTTGCTGAGTGCTTTGTGTTTTGGTTATTTTAAACTCAGTCCACTTACTGAGGAATCAGGCCCTTGGCACACTTCTCCTTCCCAGGGGGAAGCAGCTGCACAGAAAGTCTGACGGCACTGCCACAGCCACGTCACCCCAATGGCACCCAGTGTACCCTCCTGACTACTCACGGAATGGGACCAACAGTGCAGGTGAATCACACAAGCAGTGAGTTGCCACCAAATCTGCCCTGAAGAGAGCTTTGCAATTATTTAGGAAAGCCTACCATCACAGTGTTTACTTGTAGGAGTGGTTTTTCTTTGCCTACATTAGAATTTGGTGTTAATTTACGTGCTGCTATAAGCTACTGAGCCCATCTGTATTACACTAATGGCTTCCCATCTGTGAAACGGTGGAACCAGAAGAAAAATACGGCTCTCCTGATACTGCTGATGTCATTAGGGGTGACGCTGATGAATTTGACAGAAAAACTGGGTAATATGATTTGCTGCTGCTTGTCATCAGCACCACAGTCAACTACAAAATGTTACAGGCAGTGATTGTTCCTTTATCCCAACAACAGAAGAATGTAATGAGGGTTTCTTAAATATAAAAGAGTTCAGATGAAGGAAATACCTTTAAAAATATTTACTATACCTCTTTACAAGCTTGAAAATGAAATGTTTTTAGACCAAACCAGGTGCTCTGGTTACATTGATTAAATAAACTAATTTTTTTTAAAAGGCAAACTAATTAAATTAATTAAATAAAACTGCTCTTGAGTGCTGGGCTTTAGGCAAAAGTTTTGATGTTTTATTATAAAAACAATGAACAGTTGAAATACTGTAACGTGTTGAAATAAAACATAATTACACAGACTTTGCAAAACACTTTGCAAGCAGATAAAAAAGCAGAAGCAATCTGAAGTATACCAATCTTGTGAGCTTCTCTTGATGTCCATTTCTGCTTCTTCTTTTTCAGTTTTTTTGGATGACAGAGGTTATCTTCAATGCTAAACAAAGACCTTGGGCAACATCCTGGCCACAATGAGGTCAATGAATGTTTTCCATTGGCTTCAGAGATAGCAGAACCATACTCATTACCCACATACTCATTAACACATCTGCTAAATCCTTGAACTTGCTGCACTTGTTTCTCCAGTGAGGCCATGTACCTTCTTGTTATGCATCTGCTCCAAACCAGTTACTTCCCAGATAAAAGCTCCTTGGTCTATTTAGTGTGTGCATAAACTACCTGCGTTTCCCCTTCACTAAGACACAAACACCAAGATGTGCAGATTCTAGACAGCAGGCTCCTAAGTCAAATCACTTAAGGTACCCCTCATCTGTCTGCCTGAAACAATGCTGCTGCGCCAAATTTCATAGCACACTGTACAGCTAGCTACCCCAAAAATCACAGTACAAGAGAACTGCCCTTTAGCATATAGTACCTTAACTCCAAACAGTAATACATTGCTGAAATTAATTGCTTATCTGAAGGATACAGCTGCTTAGATAGCTATGCAACAGCTGAAAACTGTCAGGTAAAAGTGTTGAGCTGCAGGTAAAGCTCAGCCAAGCCAGCATCAGGGACTGAGTGGCTGTGATGATAGAGGCACAAAGCGCTCCTCTGGCTCCACAATGTGAGCAGGAGTGCTGCTGTAGTGCTTTAAAGCCATTAACACCCCTGGTTACTCAGTGCCCTGTGTGAATGAGTTTCACAGCATCAGCCCGGTGCCCAGGAACAGGAAGTGTGTACAGCGTGTAGACTTAACATGCAGCAGTAACGTAATCTTCCCACACCGGCTCCAGAGGCTGGAAACCAAATGCAGATGCCTCTTCCTTTGAGGCAGCACTTGTAGGATAGGTCAGGTGGAGACACAGTCTCAGGACCATCTGAAGAAACCCTCACAGCTACCACCTCTAGATCCTCTAGGGATAAAGGACTTCAGCTGCACCTCAGTGTTATGTATAAACCAGAGTATTCAATTGTATCGCATTCCGTCCTCCATACCATCAGCCCTCTGACAACGAGAAATACACACTCTCTGATAAATACTAAAATGGCATTTAAAAATTTCATTCACAAATTTTGTTTATATTCAGATATTTAAGTAACAAAATGATAAAAACTTCCAAACATCACGTCAAGAAAAATTCTTTTCAAAAGTTACTTCAGTCTACTATAAGTACAAATGCAACATGCTTTGGACATACAGAGATTAGGCCTGCCATGAAATCTAAGGAGAGAAAAAGGGTTTAGACCATGTTTCCAAATAAGTTGAAAACCTCCTTTAGAAATTGCCCTGTGTGGAGCAAGGCAGCCTAACATGGGGTGAAAAGATAAACGGGTCAAGGTACGAGGCCAAAGTCTGACTGTAGCAGCCAACAAGGATTTAAAAGATTCAGGAGGTTTGAGAATGCTCCATGTTGTTCTCCCTTTGTCTCTGAACACTGCTTCCTTCTGTACATTAGTAGCTGTCGCAGAGCACCTCTGCAGAAATGCAGAGACTGGACTAGCTGGTGGACCCTCCAAGGAGCCGAAGTACGATCATGGTCAGGTACGTCCCGACTGTTTCTACAATGGCATATGACATTACAAGTTGACAAAAATGTGTCAGTGAAAAACTGAAAGGACTTAATGCAACCAGTCAAAACCCATTGAGCAGCTTTTAATCAAGGGCAGCAGTTTGTAATGAATAGCCACTCCGTTTCAATGCCACCTCCTGTGCACAGTATGCTCATTCTCCTCGTTCTCTCACACACTCACGCTCTCTGGCTCACTGCTCCTCCTCTCTTCCTCTCGCTGGGAGGTCTTCTAGAGCCTCTCTTTGCATTGGGCTCAGCACAGCATCGCAGAAAGCAGAATCCTTGCAGCTCATCGGCATGCCTGCCCTCTTGGATTGTCACTCTGGCAGCTGCACAGCTCCCTCAAGTCTCTTTCTTCATTTTCTTCCTCTTCCTCTTCTCCTTTTTCCCAGGCACATCTGTCACACAAACAACAGGGGCCAGTGCACAAACCCTCTGTGTGCAATCACGTCCATGGGAACTGTTGGATTTTTGCCTGAAGTAGGGTATTTTGTTGTTCTAAGATGTGTTTTACAAAGGCCACTTGCTTTCAAGGGTAATCCAGAGTCATGGAGAGGGCCCTGAATGTTTTTAGTGAGCTCTGCCTAACACATATTTCACAGTAAAAAGCGTGGTGCAAAAACTGCTCCCACTAAACATAGTAGTAATTTTGCTCATTAACTTTGGCAGAAACAGGAACAGGTATTTATCACAGGAAAAAAATAACAGAACCTCTCCAAGAATTAACACATACAGCTAAAGGAGAAACATTTTGCATGTTCACCTAAAAGTGCATTTGTGAACCCTTCTCAGTTTATGCATTATTCTGAAACCAAATTTCAACAGATGTGCAAAAACAATCACTTACCATTATTGGGTGAATTATTAGCAATGTCCAAGGTTTTTTTCAAGGAAGCACAGCCTCTGTCACTGCTATGTTTTGCAGATACCAAGTCCCTTGGGCCTTCTTCCATTCTTGTTTCCAAACCTTGCTGGGGCTTAATTGAAACAATATGCTTCACTAAGCATATGAGTTAAACGAAGCATATGCAAGTACAAAGTATGAGAGAAAATGTCATTATTGGAGGGAATTGGGGTATTTAAAGAAACTGCAGGACAAATTAGTTTTCAAATTATTAGAACATTGTGGCATTTTGTCTGCCTACCTCCTCTTTATTTGCTTTAGGAGATTGAAGTGTTGAAATTGTCCATCATTACCATCTTTCCTCTTGTTTTCCCCAGTGAATAGAAGAACAGCAAGATATATTTAGATGAAAGTACTGTAATTGTACAGTGGGACTGAAGAATAAGGTGTTCCCAGTGGCTGGAAAATGACCACAGTCCGCAGGAATAATGCAGGTAGCACAGAGAGTGTGTTGAACAACTTTGTGTATCTGGCTTCATACATAAGTCGTTTCATATTTTGGTATCCATCCCTGAAGGATGAGCTTGCACAGCAGCAGACACCGGCATTAGGGCCTGACATGCAACATGAGCTCTTTGTGGCCCATCACAAACATGCCAGAATAAACAAAACAATGCTCTCCTGAGTAATCTGGACAGCATTATTAAGACTGTTCATTGAGGTATATACAAAGCTAAAGGAAGTAATTGGGTGTGCAAGACAGTGGCCTGGCATCACTCCTGGGCTGTCCTAATGACCTTGTGGATTGTGGTCAGGGAGTCAGTGAAAAGTTTTTTAGTTAAAATGCGGGCGTCAGGAGTTCAAGGAGCAGAATTGTCCCAAGCATCAGGAGAGACCACAGCAGGTGTGAGGGAAAGTGATCCTACACAGTGTACAAGTTCAGAGCAATATATTCAGTGACAAGTGAATAAAAAAACCAACTAGGACATTTTAGTGGGTGCCCCACCATTTATCATTTCCTTAAGCAGCAAGGATCACAGCCAAGGACTAGTCCAAAGCCCAGTCAACACTCTGCTCCTTTGTACTTCCCATCTCAAATGAGCTGACATTTTCCATGGCCTTTCTCTGTTCCACTGTGAGACTCTTTTTCCTCTCAATAAGATTTTCACTGGTGTAACTTTAGTCTTGCTGTATCTTCACTAGCTTTTGAGAGCCACCTTTGCATTATTGATAATGCAGGTTATCCATGTTATCTTCCTCCATAAATAAAACATAGCCCAGTTTTATGCTAAACTTGGAGTGTGTTTGCCTGAGAAAGTGGGGTTTTTATGACCTTTAGAGATCATCTAGTCCAACCCCCCTGCAGAAGCAGGTCAACCTAGATCAGGTCACACAGGAACGCATCCAAGCGGGTCTTGAAGACCTTCAAGGAAGGAGACTCTACACCCTCCCTGGGCAGCCTGTGCCAGTGTCCCTCACCCTCACAGTAAAATAATTTTTTCTTATGTTTAAATGGAACTTTTTGTGTTCCCACTTCATCCCATTATGTCTTGTCCTGTCACTAGATATAACAGAAAAAAGGGATGCCCTAACCACTTGACACCCACCATTTAGATATTTGTAAATATTGCTGATTAAAGCCATCTGCTCCTTTCTGCATTGCAAAATCAAACTGTTTTGTAAATATGTTAGGGATTACCAGGTTGCAAAATCTCATTGGTCATTGTGCTCACCCTTTTATGAGACGGTAGGTAGAAAAGACAAGAGAAGAAGAAGCCACAAGATGGTGAGGAAGAAAAGCCCCTCTTAGGTTGCATTATCCTAATGGAGAAGGGTAGTGCTGAGGCTTGAGCAACAGGCCTTGAACCAAAGTTGATCTAGATGAACCTCCCAGCCAAACATTATATGAAAGTAGTAGCTGATTATTAGTGAATTGTGCATGACCATTAGTGAAAGATGTAGCTTAGACAAAATACAATTGTTGATGAGGATAAAGTTTCTGATCATTAGGGAAGGATGTGGCTAAAAATGTCTATGAGAACATATTAGTCACTTCGATGTATCTATTTCTGTGTGTACAGGGGCTGACAAACCAGGTGTTCAGCCTTGGTTGGATGTACGTGAAGAAAAATCAAGAAGATGAGGAAACTCCTTTGGTTCCTCCTGGGGCCTTGGCCAAGCTTCAAGTGGCATCTCAACAGAGCGTGAAACCAGATGTTCTGCCGATGAAGTTATGTAAGATTATTTTTTCAACAATATAAAAAGCTGGACCCTCTTGCAGCAACTTTGGAGACCTCACCTACGAGTGGATGCACTGCACAGGAGCTCCCAGTTGCTGGGACAGGCTCTCCAAATCCTCGCTCCAACTGAGGCTCCCCAGGGACTGCGGCTCTAGATGATGGCAATGTATCAATAGGGCAATTGGTGATGGATCTTTGTTAATCACTACTGCTATCCTCATATAGTAATGATTAGGTGCATTACCTTGCTTATGCTCTTCGCTACTTAGAAATAAGAGTGTCAAAAGCTTATTGTTGTAACTGAATGCTTTGTCTTACTTTCTGTAACCTTTTAAAATAGACAGTAAAATAAAATTACTCTTTCCGTTAGTGTCTGTGTCCTCTCTGCTGTGCCTCGTCATTTGACAAAACAAGAAGTCCCTTGGAAAACCAGGTGCTACTCTGGGAATACAAAATACTCACATGCCTCAGTCCAGCTTCACCCCTTGTTTCCTTCCCTTCAATGTTCTTCTTCTTCCGCTGCGTTTTACTTTCGAGTCCAGTAAGGCAGAAGTGAACACCTGCTTTGCCTTTTGGCAGCTCCTGAAAGCACCAGAGGTTTTATAAGAGGAGGCCTGGGATGGCTGATTCGGGGTTTTTTTTTTCAGGAAAAGGGATTACCTCCAGGAGCGTGTGCTGACAGTGTGCAAGCAGGGTGTCTCTATGGACAGAGCAGCTTAAGAGAGTTGTTGGCAAAAAGCTCAGCAGGCTCTTCCTACTGCTGCCAGAGAGGAGCATTTCCCTGGGCTTCTAGCAAACATTTAAACAGCAAGCCTTCTGCTTCTACCTCTCCACCAAGCTACAACTGCATCACTAATCACAAACTCTCTCTAACAAAACATCCTAGCTTCCTGGAACGCTGTGAAGGTTGGTGCCAGCTGTGGACAAACGCTTCTCACATGTCTTGCAAGTATGTCCCCCAGCTTCAGCTATCTCAGGCAGGTCAGGGGAGTGACCATGCCAAGTGCCTCCTCCCAGCCGAGAAAGTCCCCAGGAATGGCAGAGCCTAGCTCTAGGGCTGGACTGGACACCCCAGCCTGGCTATGACTGACCCTAGTGAGCAGGTCTCCCTTGGTCATCAACATCATTGCCTCACCTTCTCATCCCCTGTCTGATGCTCCTCATCTCCTGTCCAATTTCCCCACTCTTCTGTGGGAGCCTTCCAGTCAGAGTTTAGGTCAGTTGCTGAAGGATCATCTACAAGGACAAGGATACGAATGAGTTATGTTCAAATCTACACTGCTGCCCAGGCTCACACTGGTAACACAAAGAATATCTGTCATCTTCCTGCTTGCCAATGGGATGTCTGAATGTGCGTGTAAGCCCATACATATATCTTACATGTACTTTGGAAAGTATATATTGGCTGCTAACTCACACTTACTGACGGCACTCTTCAGGACAGGAGGAGAATTTAAAAAGGGCATTACAGCACATATAGGAACAAAAGCGCTTTCAGCCTGTGCTTCAAGAAAACAAGCTTTGCAAAACTAATAGCCTGGCTTGTCAAACATTTTCTTTTAATTTCATGGAGAAGGATTCAGATGTACCCAGAAACACTGGAAGACAAAGCAGGCTCTTCCACTCGCTGCCACACACCATCCTCGGGGCAAGAGTAATATTAGCAAAGGATTTGTGCATTCGTTATTGCTCTCACTGGCAGCAGGCTTTCCTATAAAAAACAGAACCAAATGCATTCTTGATTTCATCTTCCATTTTCTTTTCTTGTACGTAAGCCAGAAAGCACCAACAGAGCACAGATTTCCACAGCTCCCTAATACACAACTTCAAATATACATGAAATAGATAACAGCTACCCTCATTCTGATTATTTCATGAGGGTTAGGCAAAAGACTTTTGAAAATCTTTTAGGCTTCTGTATCTGCCAGCATCTGGTACCTTTGAAAATCTGGCCACAGGCCCTCAGCTGCCTCTTCACAAAACACTGACAAATGATCCTCAGGCAAGAAGGCAAAACAGACCCGTCTAATTCCTTTGCCCAAACTGAACAAAGTGCAAGAAAACCCAGATAAGATGTTGAAAGGATATTTGATTATTTTTAATGATTTGAGCCTAGTAATCTTAAGTCTTATCCTAACAGGGAGAAAGACTTTGAAAACGCAACATATAATAATAACCCTTAGCTGATCACGTCTCTTAAAACAAAAACAAACACAAAAAAATCTCGAGCTGGATGGAAAAACTTCTATTTGAAGCAGGGCCAAAAACCAAAAGCATGCTGGGGATGATAAAAGAAAACTGTTTCCAAAAAGTTGCTCTGTCCAATTTGCTGCCAAATGTTATAAACATGCTTAGAAACATTGCTCAAGTTTCTCAGTTAAAATCCATGCCCCATAGAAAGGATTTCTTTCCTTCTTCAGAAGGACAGGAACATGTCTTTTTTAATGCATTCCACAATAAAACTGCAGTCCAAGTATTGTAGGCGAATGAATGCATCTACATTTAAGAAATGCACAATATATATGAATGAGTTAGATGTCTAAAATACAGTTTGTGTAAGCTGTAGCATAGGGTACCCCCATCAAAAAGCTTCTGCTGTTTTTTTTCCCTGTTCGGTTACCTGAGGGTCTGGCTTACAAATCCTGGAGGATTTAGCTGCTGTGACTGCAAGCATTACCAACCTGCACTCCCTGCTCCATAACCTTGCTATAAGGGACATCAGCATGAGGGCACAGCAAGTCGCAGCTCCTCAGCCTGTGAGGTGCACACTCTACCTCTGCACTAAAATACCACCAGCATGGCATTGCAGCAAAAAATAAAGGCAAAACCCTGCTGCTGCTGCCGCTGCTACTGCTGCTGCTGCTGAGGAGGCAAACTGTGGCTAGCAGGACAGTACACAGCATGGCACAAGGACTGGTGAAATGGCACTGAGACTTCAGGAAGGGCAGATCCTCCCAAACTGCGTGGCAGCAGCTCTGCAGATGGATGCTCTCATGAGCGTGCACACAAAGCCGACTGCAGCTTCAGGAAGAACTATTGGAAGTCATTCTCATTTAACTTCTCACTTCTCAAAATGTACTTTCACATATTTGTTTTTTAAGCATGCAAATAGTCTTAATAGCTCACTTCCTGCAGTGGGCTTACGTTCATGGTTTGCCCTCATCATATAGATAGGCATGAAGCTCGGCCAGGCAGCACTGATTGCCTCATCTCAGAATTGCTCTTCCCAAAATATTATCTCAGGGGTGTTTACAATCAACTCTGAATAAATAAAGTATAATTTCAGATTCTTTACCATTTTCTGGATTTGATAGGAAAATCAATGTACTTTAGAGCTCTGGTTTAAAACCTCTCCTGTTGTGTTGCATATTTCCCTTCTACAGTGACATCTTCTAGAATGGCTTTAAACTTTGCATATTCTCTTAATATTTTAAAATCAGCAACTGGTTCTCTTTGGGTTATAAATTCTCTCACAGGCTAAAGGTGGTCAGTAATTCTTTCAGTGAGTGAAAACTATAAACACAAAAAGGAATGTGCCACGAAGCAGCAAGTAATCCCACTCCTCTGGTGGGCTTAGCACTACTGGAGGTGATCTCTCCAAGGGCATCTACAGACCAACATCTTGATAATACCAGCTGTTTGTTTTTACAAAAGCAGTGCTGTTAAGTGTCATTTTCCAACTAGTCTCTTCCCTGCAAACCTCCTCAGTCCCCCAGCAGCTCCATCCACACAAAGTGGTACCTTTCTGTTCCTTGCTGGCAGCAAACACGTCCCACTTGCATTACATAGTTCAGGGCTGATTTCCACATACCCCATGAAACTAGGATACTTGAAGATCCTGAATTATAGAATCATAGAATGGTAGGGTAGTGATTGACCACAGTGGTCTAGGGCTAGGACAAAGGCTAGACTGGATGATATTACAGGTCTCTTCCAGCTGAAATTCTATGATCACTCTCTACAACCACCTGACAGGAGGCTGTAGTGAGGTGGGGGTCAGTCTCTTCTCCCAAGTAATGAATGATAGGACAAGAGGAAAGGGGCTCAAGTTGTGCCAGGGGAGGTTTAGATTGGACATTAGGAAGAGATTTTTCACTTAGAGGATTGTTAGACACCAGCACAGGCTGCCCAGGGAGGTGATGGAGAGCCCCCATTCCTGGAGATATTTAAAAGCCATGTAGATGAGGTGCTGAGGAACGTGGTTTAGTGGTGAGTTTGGCAATGTGAGGTTAGTGGGTGGATTTGATGATCTTAAAGGTCTTTTTCCAACCAAAATGATTTCATGATTTAGAGAGCACAGTCTTAACCCAAATCTTTGCCAAGCCCTCACTTGTACACCAAGTAGAATCCATTTAGTGCAAATGGGTAGACAATTTCCAGTTTAAAGCTTGTGTTTATATGTTACAGGTCAAAATTACTGCTACCAACAGCTGGGCGTAGGAGTCCCTCATTTGGCACCTTCCTCTAGTATAATTCAGTAGATGCAAAAATATCCAATAAATCCCAGAGTGAAGTCTTCTATTAATTGAAAGAAGCTGCTTATTCCTATGAAACAAAGGAATTAAGATTAATTTTTAACCTCAGGACAGGAGGAAAGATGGCAGTCAGGAGACAAGGTAGCTTCCTGAAGGCTGCAGGAAAAATCTGCCCTGGCAATCAAGGAATGTTCTTTGGGAAGATGCCAAGTCTCAGGTAAAAAGACAACCCTCATGGTCATGAGACATGTTGCATTCACAAAACAGAACATGGGCCTTCTGAGACTGCGCTGTGCTGTTGCCAAAGCCCAGATCTATGGCACTCTGAAAGAGACTCACAGGATAAAACTAGTATTTGCTTGCCTTGGAACCAGACACAAGTGCTCTAAAACAGTCTGGCTGCCCACACTGTGTGGGTTACTGAAAAAGCAGCCTCAACCTGTAATACATTTTG
Source organism: Urocolius indicus (assembly GCA_013401255.1). NCBI lineage: Eukaryota > Metazoa > Chordata > Aves > Coliiformes > Coliidae > Urocolius > Urocolius indicus. Next base: position 510,184 of record WBNH01007450.1, read on the forward strand.
TGAGACGGCCAAGCATAAGTACATAAATGTCACCAAGGGTTTTTTTTTTTTTTGAGTAGGTTTTTGATAAGTGTACACAGGCAATGTTGGGAAACGCAGGCAAGTGATAAAGCCATCCAGGTAGAGCATGAGAGGCAGACCAGGAGGATCCAGAATGACCCTGCAGAACAAGCAAGAAAGATGCCTGGAGAAACCAGAGCACTTCCTGGGCTCAAAAATAAAGAGAATTATGCCAGGAACAGAAGAGATTCACCCCTTTCTTTTCCTGGTTAGGGTTGAAAAGTGTGCAAACACTAATGATGAGCATGGAAAAATGAAGATTAAAAAAGTTGCCCACTCTGGGTCTCTCTTCCCTCACAGAAGGGCCCTGGCCACCTCAGCCTCCTGGTGGGACTGCAGCCATCAGTGCTAAACACGAGGTTTCAACTCCAAGACACTGAATAGCTGACGAAGGCTTAGATTCCTAAGGAGAGTTTGTTTGAATATGCAGCAACGATGACTGATGACAGAATGTGGATTACAGAGTTGCTGAGGTTGACATGGATCTCTGGAGAGCATCTAGTCCCACTCTGGTGCTCATAGCAGGCTCAGCTACAGCAGGTTCTTCAGGGATGCAGCCATCTGGGTTTTGAATACCTCCAAGGGTGTAGACTCCACAGCCTCTCTGGACAATCTGTTCTGCTGCCTGACCACTCTCACCATAAGAAAAAATAAAAGAGCTTTCTCTTACATGTAAGTGGAATTTCCTGTACTTCTCTTCAGACTGGCTGCCTCTTGCCCATGCTCTGGGCAGACCAGAATCAAGCATCCCATCAGATGTCCATACACATAGATGGACTCTGCTGGGCCCACTCCAGTATGTCTCTGCCTGTCTTACAATGGAGAGCCCAGAAATGGGCACAGCACTCCAGATGTGACAACGATTAAGAATTAGCCATCAGCAGCTTGCATCATTAATGAATGCCAACCTGGCAGCACACTGTTTTGAAACCAGCCTGATTTGTAGGTCTTTTAAGCACTCTCATATACCACAGCGACTGCTCAGTTCCCTAACAACTAACTCCCTCTCTCCCTCTATGTGTATATGCTTTCAGTTATGACAACACTTAAGCCTTCAAACCCTTTGTGAATTGGGCTGTGATTATTACTGGTACTTCATAGAATGATAACCTGATGTGGAGCAGGGAGCCAGCCAAGGCTGTTCCACGCGCTGGGTCAGAGGCAGGACTCCAACATCCAGCTCCTGCTGTACCAGGCCGGTGTGGAACAAAGAGACTCATTAAATGTACTGATCTGGATTTGATAAAATGACCCCAGCTCATATTCAGGTTATGAATGGCATTTGTTTTAGTTCACAGGCCTGCAAGAGCTAACAGGCCTTGTTTAATAGTCAAAGAGCTCATTTTGCCTGCAGCGCAGGCCTTAATGCCAACCATTACCTCATCTAAATTCAGGGAATACATGTTCGTGACACTCCCCTCTGCATCAGTATCAAGGGCTGATGATTCAAAGGAAAAAGAAATACTACAACTAAGAAGCAAGCTGTAAGGCAGGCAGAAATCCTTCAATTTCTGCTTTCAATCAAAATGCTTCTACTCTGGCTTTTGCAAGAGCAAGCAACTGAATTTGCCCCTATCTGTTCTGCTGTCAGACAGACACAGCACTGAAAAAGCAGAGCTCTGCCCAGCTTTGCAACTGCAGACCAAATCCAGAGCAGGCCAAGCGTGACCTGTGCTAGGTGCAACACAAGGAAGTGCTGCTGAGGAGCTGCCTGCATCACCTCCCTCCTTCCCAGGAGGCTACAAAGGGCCGGGCGCTCACCAGCAGAAACGCCAGGGGTAAACAAACTTAGGGAAGGGAATGTTTGGGGTTCTTTTTATCCTGGTGGGTTTTTTTTTGTTTGTTTGTTTTAGTTATTTTTAAAGCAAACTGTGCTATTTATAAAATCCTCTGATGGTCAAACTAGCTGCAGAGTCTGTTACTTCAGAGCAGAAGAGCAAGGCGACCGCAATCTTTTCAGTGCATACACCCTCTGGGTTCTCCTGTAGTTAAGGCAATCAGAGGAGCTAGAGCTAGAAGGGGTCTGGTCAGCTTGTCAGCCACCATTCCTGCAAGAGCAGGGTAAGACCTTCCAACAACAGGCATATAAATAGATACTTCACTCGATCCTGATCAAAAGGTCAAAAGAAAAGGCCATCTAATACCCACACTGTTTATGCCAAATTATTCCAGCCAGTCAGGACCCATGCTTGCCTTGCAAGCAAGATTTTAAAAGTAAAAACAAAACATTACCAGTCACAAAAGATTGAAATCTTGATGGCCACAGTCCACTGGAGTTTTGCATGTGGGTTCTGGGTATTACAGAGGAAATGTCACGTTTTGGCAAAGGTACCATGTGCTCCAGCCTGTAGCATTTCCCCAGCCTCCTCACTGAGCCCAGGCTGGGGACTGCCTGGAAAGAGGTCACTCAGCTCCACCTTCCCCACCCAACAATGGCAAGGAGAAAAACACAATGTCTCAGTTATGAAAACCAAACCCATCTTTGAGTTTGTTTCACAAATGTAGTAATCTGAGCCGATTGCTAACACAAGGGATTTTTTCAAAGCACAGAGACGGTACTGTTGCTTCAGGCTCTGGAAGTCCCTGATCCCCTCTCTGCCAGGTTTGGGAAGGAATTGCCCTGTGCTTGCCATGTTCCTGTGCTTATCTGCCAGCAACTGCTGGACAGAAGACTATAGGATCCTTCAGACAGCCTCCCAGCAGCTGGTCTTGCTGCCCAGAAATTCTAACTACACTTCACACAGCAGTACGTTTGCACTGAACAAGACTGTACCTACTGCATCCCCTTTTTGTCACCTTCTAAATAAAAATCTAAATAAAATGCACATTCTCTCCCTTCTCAAGGGTCTCATCCAGGACCAAGCTCACAGCAGCTCTGAGTATCTGCCCAAAACTAGATCCAAAACAAATTTCACTGTTACCTCTACCAGCCTTCTGTGAATGAGCCACATAGGAAGTGGACCTTGATTTTTGAGGCTTAGGAAAGAGACTGAAAAGGGTATCAGCACTAGTACACTTGTCTTTCAATAAGAAGAGAGCAAAGAGATGTACCCTGCCCCTGCCACGCATCGTCTGCAGGGAGTAACGTTGAGCTGATGTGCCAACAGCATCCAAGAGGACTATCCTCAGATGATTTACTCTTCATGTTATCTGCATACAGAAAAAACATTTTATTTTTTAAAATAGAACCAAACAAAAACTCCCAAACCTAAAAGATAATCACATAGGTACAGCCACATTATTAAACCCTATTAATCCTGTGTTTATCTGCTCACCATACCACGGGTGTTATGTAATTTAAGCCACACAGTAATTTGTGCTGCTGCTCATCACAGTGGATTTAGTAACAAAGACTGGACAAGGCCATTACATGCATAAGTTATTAAAAACAACCCACTCAGGAGTGGCTACACTAACAGAGTTCAGAAATGTAAACTTCTGACACATGTCTGTTGGGGATGTAAGAAGGGAGCTCCAGCTCCTGCAGAACAAAAGCTGCATCTTGTGTATCTAACCACCACTGCCTTCAGCAAGAAAGCCTCTGCTCCTTTAAACAGAAATCCATCATTACCAAACTCCAAGAGACACCACCAGAGCAAAAAGAAGACTTAAAGGGTTTTTTTTAATTATTATTTTCAACAACTAAAGCAACCAGTAAGATTCACATGGCTCCCTGAAGGACTCCCTTTGGCACTTTTCTAAGGCCTGTACATGTGTTTTCTTAATTTCTTTCATGCATCAGGGCGGTTTTTTTCACATTTCTTGATTTTTCCTGTCTTCCATTCACCTAAAGGACTCCCTTCTTTATGCAGTTTTGTTCTGTATTGGCTTTCTTTTTTTCTGCATAAATGCAGATGTTAACAGATATTTCTCTCTGTTGAGTACATTAGGAATTGCCTCAATCAATTGCAGTGTTGGAAAACAGATTATTAAATATAGCATATATTACACTGATTACCATGTCTGGCTTTAGAAGTGAATTTCAGTATTCTGGCTTACACTGCTCATGCTGTTTTGTGCACGGATGTCTGTCTGTCTCTATCTATGCTTGCCCTTAGCATCTCTAAAAGATTCAGGACTAGACTCTGCATTCATCGGCCAGCTGGACCTCCAGACAAGTGCATGAACTGGGAGCACTCAGAGCCAAGCAGTGAGAAGGCCTGACAGCTGCAGAGAGTTAAAGTAAGAGCCAGAAATAAGGCTGAAGGTTAATGCAAAACCAGAAGATGCTCCATCCTTCTTAAGGCCATGCATGGAGAGGCTCAAGCTGAAAATCCCTCTCTGTGCTGGAGAGGAAGCTGCTGGCTAGGCAGCCTCTCCAGGGCCTCTCCAGCCTGAGCATTTGCCCCCTCTCTTGGCCTGTAATTCTCTGAATTTGTTACAGAATCATAGAATGTTTGGGGTGGGAAGGGACCTCTAGAGATCATCAGTCCAGCCCCCCTGCTAAAGAAGGTTCACCTAGATCAGGCCACACAGAAACACATCCAGGCAGGTTTGGAAACCCCCAGAGAAGGAGACTCCACACCCTCCCTGGGCAGCCTGTGCCAGGGCTCCCTCACCCTCAGAGGAAAGAAGTTTTTCCTCATGTTCAAGTTGAACTTCCTGTGTTCTAGTTTATTGGTCATCGAAACACAGCAGAAACTTTCTGTGTGAGTAAACCTAACAGAGAAGGGATATGCTGGGCAGGTAATATTTTTTATTTATTCCAAGACAAGACACAAATTCAGAAGGGTGTTCAATAAAATGTTGTGATGACACTCCTTGAAATGCTGGTGCACCAGACTGCAGATGCAAGCAACCTCTACGAGGGAGACTGACTAATGAAATGTGGCTCCAAGGGCAAAGGCCCATATATGAGCAAAGAGAGTACTTATAAGCCAAGCATCTAAGAAAGCAATAGAGAATTCAGACAGAAGTCTAAAGAGAGAACACTCACCTAACTCCTTGGACAGCTGCGACAACGTCCCAAAGGTCACAGGACAGGATCTTACTTCTGCAATATCCCATGTTCCTGCATTTAAAAACCAAATAAACACTAACCCCAAATGCAGTATCACATTCACAGCTGCTGACTGCACTTTCTACCCGACACTCCCAATCTCATTATAGCCTTCCCATGTTCTCTCTATCCTAAGCCTGCAGCCACTGTTATTGCTAGAGAAGAATCAAGCAAGGAGAAGTCGTCTTTTACGGACAAGGAGAGTCCAGCTCAGTCAGCATGTAGGCCTTCTTAGCCCTTCAAAGTGCATGTCACCTTAAAGTGCCAACATGGCACTTCTTGGACTTAATCACCTCATTCATCTGAACTGATGGCCCCTCTATGCACGACTGGCAGAAGTTTTTACCACATTATCAGCTGGGAATTTGGCCTCATGAAAGCATTAGAGTAAAAAATACTATCAATGTCCTCCACCCATCCACCCTACACTCTGCAAAAAAAAGGACTCTACCAGAGGAAGCAACTCATGTAAGGGCAACCTGAGACTATTTGCTGAATCAGCACAGTACTGGATGACTGCTACTAAAGGTGAGTCAACATATGTCCTTATATACCAATCAATTCAGCCATCAAGCTCAACCAGTAAGACTGTAATGAAAATCAGATGCTTTAGAAGTATTAACCAGTTTAACTTTTAACTTGTTGCTTTCCTGCCCCACCAAGAAGTCAGGAAGAAAGATACAAAAATCCAGTTACCACCTAGTTACTAATTATTGGTATTTCTCCAGAATCTAATGTGTGATCCATGGAAGAAATACAACAACAATCATAACTCTGCCATAAAAATTAAACCATAATGGAAATGAAAAGTCATCAAATGACAGTAAGAGTTAGTATCAGCATCTCCTTATCTTTAGCGTGATGGCCTGGCAGTCCATCCCTTCACTGCTTTAAAGGTGTCTGGGGCTTTAGAGACACAATTTCCCAACTCCAGCTTATGTTACACAGAGAATGTCCCAACAGCACAACTGAGACCCAAACCAGCTCTAAACGACCTTGTTTGGACACCAAAAGGGAGTGAGAATGAGCTGGGAAAGCTGGGCAGACTGCGTAGATACGGGAGATGAACAGGCTACTTCCAATGGTCAATACTCAAATTGCTTGTCTTGATTTCAGCTGGGATAGAGTTAATTTTCTAGTAGCTGCTACAGGGTTCTGTTTCTCCTTTAGGTTGAAGAGAATGTTGATAACAGAGGGATTTTGATTATTGCTGAGCAGTGCTTGCACAGTATCAAGGCCATTTCTGCTTCTCACCTTGGCCTGCCTGTGAGTAAGGGGGTGTGCACAAGGAGCCGGGAGGGAGCAGCCAGGACAGCTGACCTGAAATAGCCAAAGGACCATTCCATACCACAGGATGTAGTACCCAGTACAGAAACCAGGGGAAGAGGAGGGTGTTGATGGGGAGGGATGGATTGCTACTCCAGCACTGGTCAGTGAGTGGTGAGGAGTTGCATTGGGCATCACTTGGTTTTGGATTTTTTTCTCCCTGAGGTCATTTTTTTTTCCTCTTCTTGTTATATTTATTTTCATTACTATTATTACATATTGTTACTGTGGTTATTATTATATTTTGTTTAACTTTTTAACTTAATGCATATACATTTTAGTTAGTAAATTGTTCTTGTCTCAACCCATGAGTTTTACTTTTTTCTCCTCTGGTTTCTCCTCCCCATCTCACTGTGGGCAGAGTGGGAGGGTAAGGAAACAGCTGCCTGGTGCTCAGTTGCTGGCTGGTGTTAAACCAAGACCTTGTTTTAGGAACACCCAATCTCATACTGCTTTGAAACGCACAGATAAACCTTGAAGCCTAACTGATCGTATGTGAGCATCCTCAGAAAGAAAGGCTTTGGTTATAGAGGAACCAAACACTAAATACCTGTGGGTGGAAAACAACTTGCACCCAACAGGTAGTCCGCACCACAGAAGAAATTCCTGTCATAAAGACCTCTCTTTGCATGGTGCTGGAAAAGAAAACAACAGCAAGGAGGGTTTAGAGAGGGGCTACAACACCAGGATCCTGCAGAATGTGTGTCAGTGGGGCTGTATTCAGCTGAACACAGTAATTCACAAAACTTTCCCTTTGCAACGCTTGAACATCGACACTCACCTACATTGGAGAAAACATCCTCTTCTGAGCGAGAGGGCCATGACTCTTCCCATGTGTCTCCTGAGGCCTTCAGCACGGTCCCACACCCTGCCTTGGCAATGAGAGCACCTTTTCCCCTGCCACTGGTGTCCTCTGCGAGTGGCCACGCTGCTCCCTTCTCATCCCAGTCAAAGGCTGGCTCGACCGCCGAGCTACCCAGGGAGGCTCTGCTGGGGTCTTCCCGGGATTAAAAGTTATCAGAGGGTCATTGTTAGTTTTAATTACAATGAAGAGTTTGTACAGGGGAGACAATAGAGCAAAGCCTGACCTAAACTCATCAGATGGCTGTAATCCAACCGAAATTATTTCCAGATATAATGACAGTAAAGAGAGCCCTTGGGATGGGACACTGAAGCAGCAAACATGAAGGCCATGAGAGAGGAAAGCACCACACAGTCCAGCAACGAGTCCCACAGGAGATGACGTGGCACAGCAGAGGCCTTGAGCATCCCTCTGACAGCAAGGGTAGCTCAAGGCCTCTGGAGTCCATCTGGGGACCCAGAGCAGTAAAGGGAGAGAAATAGGACAGCAGGACCTCCAAGGAAAAAGAAAGCAAACCTCTTGGGTGTTAGTAGTTCAAGGCTGCTACAGAAATCAGCGCCAGGCATATGGATATTATAAAGAATGACATTTCTTTCCAACGTATTTTGTTCAAAAGGACTCCCAAAGCAGTTTTTCTTCCAAAGGACTCCCAAAGCAATTTAGGACTTTGTTTTCCTATTTTTTCTGATGGGAGGGGACCACTGCTGGCATCAGCTCTAGCTTCAAACACCTGAATGCTGCTGCTTCTGCTTCTTCCCTGCCAGGAATCAACAATTACCACTCAGCGGGGTTAGGGCTTCTTCCTGGAAGAGCACATTTGGCTGCTCTTAAAATGTCCATACTAAACAGGACCACTATGATCACCTGGCTGAGCCTCCTGCACAACCCAGACTTCAGGACTGCATCAAGGACTTCTGGTGTTTCAACTGTGACTTAGTCTGCTGAGTTCCCTTGCCCTGGGCCAACAAAGTGCTTAAACCTGCATGGGCTTAGTGTCACACCGTGCATGGTTAACTTTCTGCATGAGCCACTGATCCCACAATGCCAAGAGGCCAACTTACATGAATACAGGCAAATGTGGATTCACTACTTTGTTGGAGAGCAAGTAGAGGCCTCAGCATCCTAAGCCTTTAGAGATTGTCATGCAGATATTTAATTCTTGATATTTAATTTTCTATAATCCAAATGATAAAGTGGTCCTAAAATGTCAATATACTTCTAGATTAAAATTTGCTGTTCAAATACTCTGATCTTCAACTTTAGTAGAGCATCTGAGAGTGCTATAAGACAATCTCATTGCAGTCAGTACACAAACACCCACATTTATCTAGCTCTGTCTCTCAATTCCAAACTTCTATCTTAACTTCTAAATTACTCTAACATATTAAACTTACGGGTTTCTCTATTACAATAATCATTTTATCACAGTTAATTAAAATATTTCCAGTTGTCTTAATTCCCTGACCTGCTTTCATACAGGGGTTATAATAACACAATTAGTAAGTTATACAGGCATAAGTGCATGGCAGACACTTGGAAATCCCCAGAGGAAAAATATGGAGTGAGCACAAGGCGTTGTTTCATTTTATCTCATTAGGATGAGAGTATATCCCTCCTTTATAGCTGTTTATTCTGGGAAGGCTTGGATTAAATAACCTGTTTGGAATTGAGCAAATTGCACAAGCTTTTATATACCGATTGTCAGAAAACTTTGTCTGTCAAGCCACACAAAAGGAGCTAATCCACACTATGCCAAACCTTTACAAGATCTCAGGTCTAACAGACATTTGCTTTCCAAGTCCTGGGGGTAATACTATGTGTTTTAATGAGAGCCTGGAGTAAAAGGCAAACCTCCCAAGTTAGAGCTCCCGAAGCTGTCTTTTCCTAAGCAAACTGCCTAGAGGAGTGAAAGGATTTTTCTGCGAAACAATGAATAGAGTAAGCAGAAAGATGCTGGGAAGTGAGAGGGGTGACAAGCCCAGCCAGATCAGGTGTGTAAACTGAGCCTGTACATTTACCTTTCTGTTTCAGCCTTTCCTTCCTCAAGTGTCTCTTTTCTCGACTGCTGATTTTGGTCTGCCAAACTCCTAAAACACAGAGCAAAGTTCATTTGAAGTTATCAAGAAACTTGCTTTACAGTCTGTATTGCTTTGCACCAAGGTAAATAGCTATCTAATAGTCTCTGATGCTGGCAACCAGTGCTGTCCTGCTCTCATGCAGCATCTCCCCTGCTTGCAGTCTTTGCTCTCTATGCAGAGACACATTACATAAGAAATCCTCATCAAAAACCCGTCTGTCATATCCCAACTCATGTTACCACACATATTCTGTCCTTTGCGCCAGCCTAATGTGACACCCGTTTTCCTTGGGGGAGATGTCACAACAGAGCATCAATTGCTTCATACTATCTGACAGTGAAGTTCATGAAAATCTTAACCATAAAACAAGGCTTCAATTTACTGTATTTCTGCAGCCCTGATCAGACTCTAAGACTTGTTCTGCCTTGTGGAGACCTCTGCCACACAGCTGATTGCCACACAGCTGATTCTTTCCCACTGGCAGGGCTGCAATCTGCCTCCATCCCTCCTCCTCGTGACCCAAGAAGTCAGATGAGCGACTGGCACAAATGGTTAGTAAAGGGATAAACACAGTCCCTGGATTTCACCCAGATAATCATTTTGTTTCCCTGAAGCATCCCCAAATAACATGTGAAAGTTCATTTGGCTCAGCTGTTCCAAAAACTTAACATCTGTTTGAAGAAAGGCTCTGCTTTCCCCCTTTCCCCTTCAGCAGCATTGCAGGCACTCTGCTCTGACACAGGGGCCTAAGCAAGGACTCTGGCCCAACAGCAGTGAGGGCTTCTCTTGCTCTCACCACCACGCTAATCACATTATAATCTTTTAAGCTCAGAAAAGCTTAGAATTTGTTGTTTTCAATATGACCCTTGGTGAAGGGAGCTGGAGAGGGGCTCATGGGATACAATGTATTTTCCAGTGAAATTCTAGCTGCCTGAGCCTTGCTAGCCTCTGACAGATTTCTCTGCAGATTTGCTTGCAACCAAAGGTCTTGGCTTTCTTCACAGGCATGCTAGAAATTGGCTATATGTTACCCCAGTCTCAGTCATGGGTGCAACAAAATGCTGCCTGGGAAGACCTCAGCTGTGTATCAGCGTGGGAGAGGCCACAGGATGAGAGTAAGGGCATGAAGACAGACCTACTAGACCTCTGGCATCTGCAGAGATGCTTCCTCATCTGCAGATTTGCCATTCCTGTGAATGCAGTAAGGACTTGAGAAGTGTGGCAGAAAAGCGCATGGTCACTGCTCACACATAGTTGCATATAGTAAGAAACAAAGGATAGAAATAGCTGTCAAATTGTCATTTTTTTCCCCAATAACACAGAAGAACACCAGAATGGTGGAGAAGACCTTCCTTTTGAGATATTTAATCCCGTGATATTATTTGGTAATATAAATCAGATAACAGAAGAAGCAGATCTTGTGTTACCTTCTTCCTCCTGCAGTTTGTCTTTTTCCACAGAAAGCAGATCTTTTGGCACCTCCCTGTCTGAGCACTGGGCTTTCCTCTTCTTCTTAGGCTACAGTACATGGGAGATACATGGCAGAAAGATAAAACAGGTATTTGTTACATTCATCATGAAGAAACAAACGGGGCAATAGTTTTGAAACGGAGACCACATGGTGGTGCTTAGAGAGAGCTGTAGGTTGCTGGAGTCAAAAGTCTTCCTGAGCAGATTTTATTGCAAACCAATGAAGTCTATAGCTTTTGGCTCATGTTTTAATTCAGACACCTGCTCTATTATAGGATTTGCATTCACCATTCCCAAGTCCTAATTTTCTTCCTAGAAAGGAAGAAAAGCTAAAAATATTTATCCCCTTTACAATCAGCTATGATGGAATCAAGAGTTAGGACCTTGCCTATGCTCAACCAAAAAATCCCCACGACACAGCCTACTTTTAATGCAAGCATCTGTGGTTTACGCTGATCTGAAAGGGCACAGTAATGGTGGAGGCCATTTTCATGTGTCTTGATGAAACAAGAGAGCTAACCTTCAGCCTTCAATTTTAAATGTTCTAGTTTTAACACTGCAGTTCTGGATTTTTCCAAGGCAGTATATCCCTGCCAGAAGCATGCTTCCCTGACCAAGCAGTGGGCCTGCTCCTCAGTTGGAAGTGTTTGTAAAGTACAGACATTCCTCCACAACAGTACAAGTGCTCAATGCCTAAGATAAAACCCTTCCAACCCAAAGAAATGGCTCGTGTCAGAGCTGGAACTGAAATACATGACATTCCATATCCCACTTCTGGGCTTCGACAACAAGACCTTCCCACTTGCGCTGGCAGAGACAAGCACCACAGTGTGACTGTGCCAGAGAGTTCCTTGGTCTTATGTTCCCAAGTCATCTCTTAAATGCTCTAACAACAGGAAGAACAAATTATCTTTATAAAGGACTACCAAATAGGTAACATTCTTAAAACAAATGTCTCTTGAAAGACAATGTGTAAACCCTAAAACCCTTGCTGGTACCTTGAGAAGCTTTTTCTCTCTGATGTTGACTGATATTGTAAGCTGGCCATTCACTGGAACCTAGAAGGACAATAAAAAATGCATTATGGAATATATATCTGCATGTGTGTGTGTATGTGAATATACATCTGAATACAATTGTTTCAATACCTTTCTATAATACCTACGATAGGCTGAAAGACACAGCTAAATTATTGCCAGTACAAACCTGGGCTACAATTTGTGGCTTTGTTCCAGTTTGAGTTAGTTTATTCCAAATTAATTAGTGTTAGCTAAGCCCTTATGAACGTAAATCCAGAAACTACACATAGATTTATTCCAAAGCAGACATATTTGTGGTTTATCTTGAGCTTTGTCGAGAATCACAGATATTTTTCAAATAGGGTAAGCCTGTCTTGAAAAAGCAGTATAGACAGGAGAAGGCTTATTTTAGTTCTTGTTTACTGTTTGGGATGGACTTTATGTTCCCCCTCAAGTCTATCTGGCCAACTAAATGGCTTTGTTCCTACCTAGCTCCTGTAAAGTAAACAATGAAAGTTTAAGGACTTTTCAAATTACAGTTCGATTACTGTCTCAGAATTCACTGGAAAGGATGGCAGGGCAGCTGTGACAACAAGGGCTGTGCCAGCAAGGACCACTCCACGCTACCCAGAGGAAGCAGATCCAAAATAAGGCACACCTCTCCTTCTACAAGTGTCTCTGTTTCCCCCTAACATGCACAGCAGCATGTGACTGAACGTATAGCGCTCCTCTCCCTTGCCTGGGCTGCCCTCCTTGTGCAACACAATCCCTGTCCATGAACTTTCCTTCAGTCCCATCAGGCTTGGTGGGTTCCCAAGCTGAACCCAAAACTCACTGCAGGGAGCCTGACCCAGGCTGTCACGTAGTCCCAGATCCAACCCTCACCTCTGCCTGGGGCAAAGGGCAACAGGGACCCCCTAATGCCTGGCAGGTGAATTGAGCAAAAACTCCTAGCTGCAGACCAGAGCTGTCCCCATGGCAGCAGGAAAGAGCAGCACTCTCTCACAATCTGGTGATAAAGGGGCTTCAGGTGCCCATAGTCCTCCTGGGGAAGGGAAGACTGCAGATGCTTTCTGCTGGAAGGTGAAACCTGCCCTGATTCCGCTGCAGAGGAGAAATACCTGCTGTGCCCTGTCACTGATACTCTTGCAGGGACAAAGAACAGCATATGCAGTTAAGGAAAATGAGATATAGAAATCAGCACACTCAGCAAAACACTGTATGGTGAATCAGGAAAAGTAAAACCTAGGCTGTTTGGGGTTTTTTGTTTTGTTTTTGGTGGGTTTTTTTGCAAGAAAAAAAGGCTCAGTGGGTGGCCACATCCCTTTAGGCAACGGGACACCACTCCAGAAGCAAGAGGCAAAGGCTCAGAGCCACCTTGCGACGGGTGATGTTAGAGCTCTCAAATGGGCATGGGAGAAGTCAGACAATTCTTTCCCACAGAGCAGCAAGCTTTGTGTGTTAGTCCAAAGGCAATCAGAACCCTAAAGCAGCTTCTTCTGACAGATGAACTAGAGTTGTTTCTTAGACACCAAAAATGTAACCTCTGCTGATGTTTGCAACGAGTAGTTACCAGCAAATAAACCCCTGTGGGTGATTCTCTATGCCTGTCCCCAGCAAACCCAGGGGCTGCAGTCCTTCAGCCTGTTAAAATTTAGTTATTTAGTATTTTTGAGATTTCAGAGTTATTTTTCATAAGTCTCAGAAAGGTCTGATTCATACAAGGAAAGGCTGTGGGAACTGGGGCTGTTTAGTCGAGAAAAAGGAAGACTGAGGGGGGATCTTATTAATATTTCCAAATATCTGAATGGTGGGTGTCAGGAGGTTGGGGCATCCCTTTTTTCTGTTTTATCTACCAACAGGACAAGGGGTAATGGGATGAAGCAGGAACACAAAAAGTTCCATTTAAATATAAGAAAAACCTATTTCACCGTGAGAGTGAGGGAGCCCTGGCACAGGCTGCCCAGGGAGGGTGTGGAATCTCCTTTCTTGGAGGTCTCCAAGACCCACCTGGACATGTTAGTGTGCCACTTGATCTAGGTGAACCTGATTCTGCAAGGGGATAGGACTAGATGATCTCTAAAGGTCCCTTCCAACCTTACCATTCTATGATTCTATGAAATGCATGTCAAAGAGAGCATGACAGGCACCCACATACTGGCAAATGCTTTCTCCCTGGAGGTGATTGCTTGGAAACCTGGGCCAGTTACAAGCTCGATGAACCCAGCAGGCTAGCGTTCAACTGATAACACCACAGACATGAGGAGGGGAAGACCCAAAACTGTGGACTTTGCAACATGCCACTGTGAACACAGACAGCACTGATTCAGGGTCTTCCAGTCAAATATCACAAGTAACAAGAAACAAAATCATTGCCTGGTTGCATCAGTAATTCCACTAGCTCCAAATTATAAGCTTAAACCAAGTGGTTCACATCTCTTTCATTTCCCTTAGCTGTCAAGTGTAAACAATATAATTGTTTAACAATTGTATTCTTCTGAACATTCACTAGCAAAATAACTACTTATGTGTTAAAACGCAGCAATGTTTTGTAACAGTTAGCAAGGCCATCTTTGTTTTTTCCCACATGCAGCCATCTCCCTTGACTCTCAGGTTCATTTACTAGAGGCGCTCTGAAAACCCCACCACAAACCAGACCATATTCCATAACCTGCTCTGCTCAAGGGAGAAAATCTGTTTTGCCTGCAGAAAGAAGAGAAGCAGCTTCTCACGTAGGATGAGAGACATAAATAGAAAGCCAGGGGAATTTTGGTGAAAATTTAAACTGCTTAGATACAGAAGATCTTGAGCTTACACTATTCTTTCTCAGCATATGCTTCTGTCCAATTAAATGTGTGAAAATACAAACAGATGATGTCTTAGTGCAGAACGATTCCTATGCAATATCAAATGAGGGGAGGGACACAAAGGACTTTGCACTATATGATAGAGCTTAACTGAAAGCTGAATTTTTATGGGACAAATGCACGACTGGGGGAACTCACACAAAATCTAAGTGCAATATTCCTTTCCAGTCTCAACAAACCCTGTTGGTTTCTCAGCTCTCGTAACGAAACCTTCAACATTTTCTAAAGGCTTTCGTCTCAAATTAAGGCACTTTCAGCAAGACAGACACCATCAGGAACAGAAACTGCAGCACTAGCTCATGAGGTAAGGAGAAGGATGCTCCTTTGCCTTCTTTCAAACACATACAGAGAATAAGAGACACCTCTCTCTTTACATCAAGATGCTTCTGCAAGCATGAGGGACTACATGCAGAGACAAGAAGATGTCAAATTAAGAACATGCAACTGTCTTGCTCCCCAAGGCTGCCTTAAGGGAGCACGGCTTGAGCCTGTACAGAGCCTTCACAGGGGCAGAGAAATCCAGAGAGAAAAAGTAGAGTGCAACAGAGAATTAGGGAAGATCTAAACTATATTGGCTCTGACAGACTTGTCCCAGCTGGACCAGGATCATGTTCCTGGACCTTTAACAGCAAGCAAGAAGCTAGAAAAATTGGCAGCAGTTTGCTTTAATGCTTTGCCAATCTGGCTGCTGTTTACTTTTACTAGACAAACACAACATTTCCTACTTCAGTGATATTTTATCTCTTAGGCAAACATTGCACTCTCTCTCCATCACTAAGAGGTTAAGAATATACTGTTGACAGTCAGGGGTCTTCATGCTGACTGACTGGCTGTTCAGGCCTAAAGTACCTGCCTGGGACTATGAACCTTGTTGCATCCTTCCTAATGAGCAACTGAGTGCAAGAAAAGTGCCAGACCTGCCCACTGACTGATGATCACCAAACAGCCCACTGCTCTGCTGATCCTTCTTTTCACTCTGAAATATCCATTGCTTCTCCACCATCTTTCAGTAACAGCAGCAACTCCCTTCCTTCCATCACTGAGTACTTTTACAGAGTTCAACTTCCTTTCAGATGAAAGGCATTATTCTAGCTCGACATTTTGTATAAATGCTGTCTTTATCCAACTCCTTCTCAGGGGGTAAATCGGCTATATGGCTGAGGAACCCCACTCTACCCTATTCTTCCCTTTCAAAGCCCTTAGGATATGGGATTAGTCATGCCTCTTCATCATACTGTTTGGCCATGCTGGAAAGGAAAAAGGAATTTTCATGATTTTATTGCACTTAATCTAATGGACTCATTAAAGAGAAATGGGTATTTTGTCTTTAATGAAAAATGTAGTTTTGCACTGGGAGAACACAGCTGAACCTGCTGTATTAAGTGCCTGCATAAAGTCATCAGTGCAATTCCAAATACCATTAAATATATGCAGAGAGACAGAATCAGGATTTTTAGTGGAATCAGACTTAGCATATTAATTTCTACTCATACTCTGTAGAACAATAGAAAGATTATTTTTAGTTCAGGGCCATTTGGTTCGTGATCCAGTGGAACAGGATTTCCCCCTCCCACCCCCTGCCTTTTCCCCTTTTTATGTAACCTAAGGTTATATTTCTAATGATTGCTCTGAAACTTTTCTTCTCTTGAGCTAGCATTTAATTTATTTCATGCTGTTAACATAGTTCTACTTAAAGTCGCAAAGAAAGAAGGCAGTGACAGGTGTTCAAATGCTAAAAATTACTCAATTTAATCATTAATATAGAAACCATGTATTCAGAGCCACAATACTGCACCCCTAGACACTTACCTTTATGCATTTTCACAGCCTGATGAGACTAGTCATTTTTACAAAACCAAACGCCTGCAATAAGTGTCTATCAGATCAGGAAGCCTGCTTTCAATTGTCAGTGCCACCAAAAGGTTACAGGATTCATTCAAAATTATGTGAACATTAGCTTCAGGTCCACTAACTGCCCTTTTTCCCACTTGGGGAAGGTGCTTAAAATTGCCTTCCTTCAGGAGACATGCAGAGCTTTCCCCAGCAGAGAGCTGCCAGGGCAAATAAACTCAGCACAGGAAATCCAAGGGGAGCTATTATATGCTTCACACATTAGAAATCACAGAATTCATTTAAGAGCATGAATAAAGATTTAGAAAATTGTTTTCAGCTACCACTTCCAGAAAACTCAAATTAAGTGGGTTGGACACTGGAAAGGAAAGGAAGCAAAACTGCCCCATTCTGGCAGGGAGTCTGTGAACACAAAACCATTTCCAGATTTCAGAAATACTTCAACGAAATTGTTTCCTGGTGCTCGTTTCCAGTGCAAAATTAATTTCTTTTTTCCACCTTACGTTACATCACAAGATAAATGTGGTGGACTTAGGCGAAAAGGCTACATTGGTACAGCAAAAGCAACACTAACATGCACTGAATTAAGGAAAAATAAAACAAAAAAAGAGGGGAAAAAGAAAAGGAGTTTCTAGCCAGGGCAACTAAAGAACTGTCCTGAACCATGCTGTGTTACTGCTGAACTAGATATCACTGCACTCTTCAGGTTTCTCAGCAGACCTTCAATAAGCTCAAAACTGAGCAAGAAGTCTTCTCAGCATCCTCTGGAAGATCTGGTATTTGCTCTCTGTGTTACAGACTGTGAGTCGGGTATTTGCAATACCACTTGCAGTCCGCTGTTTGCTCTCTCTGAAGATGGGTTCTTGTCCCTCTGCACAAAAACATGGGCTCAGGCACAGGGCAAACAAACCAGAAGCTGCTGCAGCCAGCCAACAGCTTGTACTGCTCCATCAGCAGACAATGAGCAATCTGCACAACAAATGCATTGGGAAATACAGCAGCACACTGATATTCATTCATTCTGAATCAGCTCTTCATAAATGGAAGCAGACATCCTGGCTAGTCTGGCTTTGCCACATGGTACTATGCCAATGATGGACTTCAGCCTGGGAGACTTCCCAAACCAATGGGAACAAGGTGAATGGGAAAGGACAAGTCTGAATTTGTCAGAGGAGAAAGGATGGGGTTTAGCTGGAGAAAGAGTCCACCAAAGAGACAGAGAGCACTCGCTTCAAAGAAGATTACTCATTCAGTCCTAATAGCTAGGGAAAGGATAACACGATGACAGTTTCAGCTAAGGTGACAATAGGAGGCCACAAAAACACACATATTGAGTTTGTTAGCAAAGGAAACAGGCTCTTCATGGATGGCAAAAGAACATAAAGGCACTTCTTCGGGCTGTGCTCACTCACACCACTACACATGCACCTGCAAAGGAGAGGGATAAAACAGCAGGTTTGTGGTCAGTGTTGTAGATATGAATCATCTCATTATTTATAGCTATTGCTGATACCCGTTAATACAAAATTTTCCCTTACAAAATCACTTCAGATAAATGTGTTGCGAGCAGAGAAGAAGAATCAGTTGGAAGGGAAACACACACAGTGAATAGACAGAATTGTATGGGAAACACCCACTGGGAAGATGTGAAATTTTTCCCTTTATTTAAGGCGTCTGGCAGAGGAAAGAAAAGGGTGGTGCTCCCATCAAGTGGATGCTCCAAGAACCACAGGAAAAGGACCTAAGCCATCACTACAGAAAACCAATTCCTCTGTACATATTCTGAGGGATGAGGGTGCCCAGAAGAACCCCTTGAGCACTGGTAACACACACAGGAGCCAGAACTTCAGTTGTAGCTATTCATACCAAAAGACAATCCTAAGAGAAAAATTACAGAAGCAGCCTTAAGATGCTGCTGCCTACGTTAGATATCCTGCAGCCTTCTCAGGATGCGGGAGAGGCCATACAGGGCAGCCATACATGCAGAGAGCTGACAGGTACCTACCTGCGCTCCGCTGCTCTGGTCATCTGACAAGTTGTCTGGGGAAAGACTGAACAGGTTCCACAGTGTGAAAGGATTCAAACTACTATTGCAAGGAGGGATGAAGAAATCACTTTCCTGTGATTTGCTATTCTAAATAATTAGAGCAGCATTACAGCAAGGGATCAAGGCTCCATTTTAAGGAGGCAATTACCAAACTCAAACAGGTAACCTTCCAGGTTACTTACGAAATCAATTCTTATTCCAGACAGCTGCATGCAAATTAATGTGCAATTGTGTTGCATTGCCATGAAGAGTACCATATAGCCTGGAAAGGTAAAAGGAAAAAGGTCTTTTTGCATACTTTTGGAGCTGAGGGGACTGATCTTTAGTTCTGGTGCTGTTAAGCCATCCCTGTAAGAGGCATAAAGTATGTCTGGTTTATAAAGACACTTCTGAAAAGCAGAGAACTTTCTTTTGGGGTGTATCAGATAACAGATATTTTTATAAGTTGCCCAAGGAAGACGATATCACTGCATTTGTGCAAAAAGCTCTTATTTGGAATCGAACAATTTGCAGAACAACTCCAAAACTCTGAATAAACACAAACCTCAAAACTCAACAGCAATCTTGTCCAGATCAGTTGGCTTCCAGACAGTCTTGTTGGCAATTTCCTAAAGGATTCTTCATTAAGGAAAAATCTGTCCTGAAAATGAGTTACCACCTTACAGCATAATTTCTAGCGACTTTTTTGTGTATGACAACAGCCAGAATGTAACTTGTTATGCGTGATGCATAATGAGATCACATTCAAAATGCACTTGTGTGATCATGTTGAGGCCATGCAGCCATTTGAATAAAGTTAGTCCAACAGGCTTATTTCCCATGGGCTGTGAAAGCAGTTCAGACTGGGTCTTTCAGTGCACAGCCTGCTCTGAGACTAGAAATCATTCCAGCCTACGACTTTGCTATATGCAAAGTTAACAAGTAGCGAGAGGAAAGACTTGAAAACTGCCTGACAGCAGCACTGGCACTGGGGAAGACTAACATAGCCAGGCACCACTGCTATTTAGATGCTTGGGAATCCTGGGAAGGATTTGGAAACAGGTGGCTGGGAGGGCTGGGCTGTGGCTGGAAGGTGCAGGCTGAGAAGGAGCCCTGCAAATGGGCTGAGGGCACATTGCAGCCTCCAGCAAAAGCAGCCTGGGCAGGCACTGGATGTCTACTGCTCTGGGGGATAGGGGCAGGCAGAGGAAAGGAGAACAGTCCTACAACTCCAGCCTTGCAAGAGCAGATTCCCTGGAAGGGCAGTCTCACAGCCCACCCATGGGGCAGGGGCTGGGAATCACCCGCAAACGCACATTCCCAAACTGAACAAATAATTAACTGCCTAATTGCTTTTAATTAAGATCTTGACTTATCCACTACTCCAGGATATGCAGATGTTTGGCTGCTGGGATATATCAACACACCTGAGCACTGGAGGCGATTCGTCTCTTGGCTTCATACCTCAGCAGAGGGGGGCTCCCATCCTTCAATACCTGCACATCCCAGTTTATGGCATTGGCCATGTCTACAGATGGAAGACTTTGTTGTTAATAATATCTATGATGCTGCCTTGGTAGAGATTTTTATATGCAAATTTCTGCACATTAAAGGTGTTGTGCTGTTCTGGCATCTTTGCTTCAGCTAGGTGCCAAAGCAGTGTGCAGTGTTTTACGCTTATGTAAGGAGATAAAGTTTTTGCCTCAAGGATATGATGTTCCAGACAGAGATAACATGATGGGAAATGACAAGGAGCATTAGAGAAGAGAGGTAGGGAGAAGAAAACAAAAGAGACAAGAAGAGAAAAGGCAGGGTACCGTCAGGGGAGGACAAGCCCGATTTTTTCATTTCAGCATATAAGATGTTTTCCTCAGGTTATCTTTCCTCAGGATCTTTAAGTTATTTTTCTTGATCATCTTCTCATCATCCACTTCCTTAGGACCATATTTTACCTCCTCTGCACACATAGAGAAATCAGTGGGTCTCATACAGAGGATGATGCTACTCTGTTAAAAAATGACTGCTAAAACCCATCCCTTAAAGAGCAGGAATTGCTCAGTGCAGAAAAGATGAGATTAATGATGGAAACTAGAGGTGACTGCAAACAAGCTTATCCCTTCAGTTTATCTCTTTCTCTTCTTTTTTGGTTACTGTTATTCAGGCTTGTGAAGTACAGTATCTCTGACCTGAAAACATCTATAGGAATCAATATCTTCAGCTTGAACCAATAACTCCAAGGACCTTACAGCACCAGGCCTGTCTGACCCAGCGTGGCTGTCCACCCCTTTCTGTCCCACACTGCCTCTAATTATAAGTGGCTCTGTAAAATTGTAATTTGTTCTGCAGTAAAGTCATCCAGTATCAATTGATCCAGTATCAATGATGGTAAAGCTGTAATAAGATTGGTACTGAAATCCCTCTTCAGCTGGGATTGTTCAGCCTGGAGAAGAGGAGACTGAGGGGGTACCTCATTAACACTTTTAAGTATTTAAAAGGTGTACGTCAAGAGGATGAGGTGCCACTTTTTTCTGTTGTCTCAAGTGACAGGACAAGGGCTAATGGACACAAGATTGAACACAGAAAGTTCAACTTAAACAGAAGGAAAAACTACTTTACTGTGAAGTTGAGGGAGCCCTTGCACAGGCTGCCCAGGGAGGGTATGGAGTTTCTTTCTCCAGAGGCTTCCAGACCCACCTGAATGCGTTCCTGTGTGACCTGATTGAGGTGAACCTGCTTTAGCAAGTGGGGTTGGACTACATGATCTCTAAAGGTCTCTTCCAGCCCTACCATTTTGTAATGTGATTTTGTGATTCTGTGATTTATTCCTTGACATAGGCAGTCCTATTCAGATTGCTTTTCATTGTTGATACCTAATTCAGGGATACTTATGCTGTTGGGCCAAGATTCTGCTCTGATTGATGAAAGACAAAATACCCTACAACGGAATAGCCTATTAAAACACAACTACAACGGAACTAAAACTTAAAACTTCCATGACAAAATAAAACCCTGAAAGCTAGTGTTGTGATGGAAAGCTTGACACATTTGTGTTCATGACGAACAAAAGCCCTTATTTTATAGCCTACCCAATGAAAAACCCCTGCAAATACATTTTGTCTTTCTCAGAAGTGAGACCTAGGAGATACTAGTAAGAGACAAAAACATTCAGAAATGCTTGATGTATTAATTTTAAGTACATGTTGTCCTGAGAGCTTTACTTTCTTTATCACAATGCCCTGGTGAAATTGTTTTCTGCAATTTATGCTCAGATTTTCTGCTACAATCATTTTACAGCAAGTCAAAGTGATGCAGTTGTGACAATGTCATACAGAAACTTCATCGTGTTATATCATGTCAAATACAACATATATTCAACAAGGTTGCCATGGACATCAGCTCACAGCTACTAGCACATCTTAATGTAATCATAACACAATTTGATTTAAAGTAATTATACATTATTAGCACATTACATTAACACTATAGCAGAGATACGGTATGTGATTTCTCCTTTGTATGATGGACATTAACTGGAGTTGTCTTAATTCTTTGCAATCAGCATCAAGTCCTTATGGAGTTATGTTGTTAGACGAAGTGGCAGAAGAAAGGCCAACACCACCAGTTCCAAGCCAGGTGCTCTAGCAACCTGCTGCCTTCTCTGTGATCTTGATGCCACCACAGAGCTCAGAGAACTCCCTAAACCTCTAAACTACCCAAAGAGGTTTGGGACGCTGCATCACTAGGCAGGAGAGTCTTGCAGGGCGTGAAGGATGGGAAGGCATGGGATAGGGTGGGACGGGGATGGGATGGGATGGGATGGGATGGGATGGGATGGGATGGGATGGGATGGCTGTACCCCGATAGGATGAAAGCAGGGAGTGCATCCCGGGCTGCCCGGAGGGGCTGCAAAGAGCAAGTCAGGGAGGAGGAAAATATGCTGAGGAGGAGAGAGGGAAGGATGCTCGTCCCTGCGAGACTCCCGTGCCGCGGGACGGTCAGGGACCGATTTCCCCCTCGCCGCCCTTACCTGAGCTGTGCGCCTTTGTTCCTCCGGCCGACGCGCCGGCAGAGCCCCCACCGCCCGGCCGCCGGTCCCCGCGGGGCCATCCTCCTCCTCCTCCTCCTCTTTTTCTTCCTCTTCTTCCTCCTCCTCCCGCGCCTCCCCGGCGGCACGGCGGAGCCCCGGCCCGGCTCGGCCGCCTCGCAGCCCCCGCAGGACCAGCACGGCCGCCGCTCCCAGCACCAGCGCCGGCCAGAGCAGGGCCAGCATCCCCCCCGGCAGCCCCCCGGGCGCCGGCTCCCCAGCACCCAGCGCCGGCCGCACCGCCGGCCCCAGCATGGCCACTGCCGGGGCCGCCGCCGCACCCCCCGCGCCGGGCTGGGCTGGCCGCTCCGCTCTGCCGCGCACGGAGGGGTGACGGAGGGGCGATGCCGGAGCCTCGCTGGTTGCCGCAGCCGGGAGCGGGCCCTAGTGCGGTGGCAGGAGCTGTGCCGGGCGGGGGACCGGCAGGTCGAGGCGGAGGATGGGGACGGGGGGGCGGTGCGGGGAAGCGAGGGGGGAGCTCCGAGACGTCGGTGCTAACGGCAGCCTCGTTGCGAAGGGTTTGGCCGTGAAGGCTGTTGNTACCCCGATAGGATGAAAGCAGGGAGTGCATCCCGGGCTGCCCGGAGGGGCTGCAAAGAGCAAGTCAGGGAGGAGGAAAATATGCTGAGGAGGAGAGAGGGAAGGATGCTCGTCCCTGCGAGACTCCCGTGCCGCGGGACGGTCAGGGACCGATTTCCCCCTCGCCGCCCTTACCTGAGCTGTGCGCCTTTGTTCCTCCGGCCGACGCGCCGGCAGAGCCCCCACCGCCCGGCCGCCGGTCCCCGCGGGGCCATCCTCCTCCTCCTCCTCCTCTTTTTCTTCCTCTTCTTCCTCCTCCTCCCGCGCCTCCCCGGCGGCACGGCGGAGCCCCGGCCCGGCTCGGCCGCCTCGCAGCCCCCGCAGGACCAGCACGGCCGCCGCTCCCAGCACCAGCGCCGGCCAGAGCAGGGCCAGCATCCCCCCCGGCAGCCCCCCGGGCGCCGGCTCCCCAGCACCCAGCGCCGGCCGCACCGCCGGCCCCAGCATGGCCACTGCCGGGGCCGCCGCCGCACCCCCCGCGCCGGGCTGGGCTGGCCGCTCCGCTCTGCCGCGCACGGAGGGGTGACGGAGGGGCGATGCCGGAGCCTCGCTGGTTGCCGCAGCCGGGAGCGGGCCCTAGTGCGGTGGCAGGAGCTGTGCCGGGCGGGGGACCGGCAGGTCGAGGCGGAGGATGGGGACGGGGGGGCGGTGCGGGGAAGCGAGGGGGGAGCTCCGAGACGTCGGTGCTAACGGCAGCCTCGTTGCGAAGGGTTTGGCCGTGAAGGCTGTTGCGAGGGGCGGGGGTGCCGTGTGCCGGAGGAGGAGGAAGGAGTTGATGCACCGAATGTATCTTTTCGATGGAAGAATGAGAGGAGTAAATGAAACGCGAGCGCGATGCGGGGCAAAGCAGCAGAGCTGCGGGCGTCAGCGCGAATTTGCGGGCAGATGTTTGGTCGAAGACCGGGACACACACGGGGAATATTCGCAAGGGATGCATCTTTTGCAATATTCTCCAGTCTAGACAGAGGAGGTTTTTGGAACGTACTTCTGCCCTCAGGCGCCGCTACGAATATGTCATTACTGAGCAACATCCCTGTGATGATTGCAAGAATTACCAGTGTAATGCAGCGCGTGGTGTGTTCTCATCTGCTGCCGGTCCTCGGAGAAATAACAGCTTATCACCGCTTGCAGAACGCTGAGCAGAGTGTAACAAACCTCTTCGCTTTGCTGGATGGAAAATTTCTCCACTCAGTTAATGAATAAGTGTAGGTGATGCTCTCAGAAAGTCTTTTTTTTTCTTTTTCAAAGTCGTGGAGTTGCTTCTTCTAAAATGACAAGTTGTATTTTACCTTGGCCAGTGTAGAGAAATAAGCAGTACAAGACAATGAAGGGAAAGAATGAGCCCCTGATTCAGAAGTGTGTCCCTCAGCATGTTTGTGTCTTGCACCCGGCGCAAGCTCAGTGGGTCTAACCAGGGCTAAGGAGGCATTTCTACAGAGAAGGTAGTAACTAAAGCTTATTTAAATTGAACAGCGTAAAAAGTCATGTTTGTAGTAAACCCAGAGCAGATAATGGGTTGGTAAGGGAACGGATTTTATCTGTCTTTGCTTTATTTCACACTCAGGAGTGCTTGCTCTCTCATGAGTGTGGATCCAAGCGCTGGAGCTCAAATCCAAACACATAACCTGTGCAAGAGACAGCAATGGGGAAGGCTCATTATCCACCCTTCCGTTGTATTACCAACCCTTCAGGGATGAAAGATTTATTATTACCATGTCCTGGGCCTAATTCCCATTCATCCTGAACAAGTCTAGGTTTTGAAAATACAGGATGATTGTCAATAAAATGATGTGCTGAATGGTTTTATGGGGAGAAGCAGATTTTGGGAGGGAGGGAGAAATGCTTAATGAATAGAAAAGAGCCGCAGGGGCATGGTGGTACATAAAACGCTGTTGTTGGGATGCAAAGCTTCTGTTTAAACATGGATCCCACAAATTACCTATTTTCTGTCTGCTTGTTTTGTCCTGCGTATCTTCTAAAGTTCAGCTTTGACTAATCTTGTGGTCTAAAACCTCAAAAATGTCAGGGTTTCTGTTCCTAGCCCTGATACTGATTTTGTATGAGAAAGTGCCTATCATGTACCTATCTGAAGCTCTAAGCTGGCATCTGAGCAGTAATATGCAAATATCAGGGAAGGGGTGGGGCGAGGGAGACCCTCCCCTGAAGCTAAAAAATAGCAGTTACATGGTTAGTTTTATGACATTTTAATTTGATACTTGTCTTTTTACCTTTTCCTGATCTTGATTTCTCTCTTCATAAAATGAAAATATGTCTCTCCAGGTCTGAGATGTTAAAGAACATACAATCTGTAACTTGGATCATAAATACATATCACTACATTCAGCTCATCTAAATTAGTTCACTTTTCTTTTTCACAGTGAAACATAAGCCGAAGGACATTTCAGGAGACAGCATTTCTTAATTGACTTATGAGATTACTGCTTTACTCTGTTCCTTTCTATTTCTTGTTTTTCTTTCCTCCACAAAATACAGACAATTACTGTAGCAGGCCTGTACTGGCGGGTTTTTTTTTGTTTTTTTTTTTTTTTAAAAAAAAAATGGCATTTTTTTACTTTCAAAAATGACCATCATCATATTAGACCTTTTTCCTAGTATTCGCACAGGCTTATTTAATGGTACATCGCTTGCAGTACTGGTCTATGAAAACAGCCCAAATTATCATGATGTCACATTATATGGAAAGGCTGAAATCTTATTGCAAGCCTAGAAGACATTTTTCTATTTATGCATGACATGAAGTAGTTGTAAAAGTCTGATGGGGGGTTGTTATTCATTTAGACTCAGAAAGTCCAATAATCAGGAGCTGTAACCACTTACCTGTTGCAGACTAAAATATAGTATATGTACACTCACCAAATAGTGCAGTTGCTAATGCCTAACGGTCCATATTTGGACCTGTCTGCTTCTGCATGCAGAGTTAGTAATTCGGGGTGCTGAAATAATAAAAGTAGGCTTTGGGAGTTTTTCTGGGGAAAAATCCAGTTTCCTTAATGTTTAAATGTTTCACAACAACAGTTTAATGTTGACAAAACTAGATTGTAATTGGAAAAAAAAAAAAAAACAACAAAATGAAACAGCTTAAAATCTTGTTTGGGACAGTTTTCACGGTAAAAGCAAACCAGTTCTTTAGCTGAAATTAAAGCAACTTTTAGTTCCAATTTCTATTGAATTGTGACAAAGGAAGTTTTCTGAAAAAGTGGGGAACAAAATAATTGTTTTCATAAATTGTTTTAATAACATTCACGGAAATTATAAGGTCTTGACCTAGCGTGTTAGCCATAGACTGAAAGATTCATCCACAGAAGATAATTACCCTACTCTGACTCTGCTTGTCTTTAATCAACAGCAACAGATCTAATAGAAAAATTAGTGATTTCAAGCATGTTGGGAGATCTAAAGAGGAAGCTTTCAAACTGCAAAACCGTCTCTTGAGGGGCAACGAGAATCCCCCCTTGTCAGTATTTAGAACTCTTTAATCAGTTTCCCTCATGTGGCAGTTTGGAAAACTGTAGCTGAAACACAGGCAGACAAGTTTTGTCTCTAACAGCTGCTCAGAAAGTCTGGAATTAGGGAACAGAATGAGCTGTGTCTGGCCTACTAGAAGTGAAGGGTGCTTACCAGGTTGTTCGGAACAGACCATTATAAAATTACAAGGCTTTGTCCTCCCCTCTCTGAGACTATGGAAGCTTGGTGTAATCACATGGAAAGCAATGGCATTCTTCACTGGTTTAAGCAACATGGAGCAGCTCTTTTTTCAGTAGCCAGTTCCTGAGCCCTCAGTCTAGAGCTGTTGCTAGTGAGCATTGTGCAGACACAGGCAGGAAGACTCTCAGATACAGCTGAGATCAAAGCACACGTCTCTGTTTCAGGCATTAGTGGGTAATGAAATGCAGAGAGAGCAAGGATGTGTTCCCCTGGGCAGCAACTCCTGCCGTGGGGCCCTGCTCCCAGCTGCCATCCTCTTGCCCTGCTGTAATGAAGCTAATTTACAGGCTGAGATGATCTCACAACCCACAGTTTATTTACAGACTCAAAGCAATATTTAAACCAAATCCTGAGGTTCGTCTGCTGATGTGCAGGAGATGTGTTCGTAACATATTTCTGTAATTGACAAACTTTTCCTATTTTTCCTCCTGTCTGAAACCCAGGTGCACTGAAGACTTTCCATGGACACATGTGAAGCTGATGAACAACTGAGCTTCTTCTAGCTTATTGATGAGAAAACTGAGGAAAGTGCTAGCTGCATGCCTGGCAAAAGCATGACAATAAGCAGTAATGAGATAGGACTGCTCCATCTATTCAGAGTGCTCAGCTCTTTGCATGGCTGCCCATGTGACTGGGTATTTGCCATTAAATGGGATGAATAATTCCTAGACAAGTTGATATCTGGCCTATCAGCCCAGCATTTCCTTTTGGCATCAGCATCTGCTTTGAGGAATGCAGCTTTATAGATTTTTACTAATTATCTAATAGCTTTTCAATCTCTTGTTTCAGTATGTGGAACTGACATTAATTAATTGCAGATCTTCGGCATACCAATTGCAACTGATTCCCTTAGTAAATGTGTTTAACACTTGCCTTGGTTTCCTGTACATGATTCATTTGGTTTGTAAGTGATCCATCTTTGTTTGCTGTCAAAGTCTTTGAGCTGGAAGAGGACTTTAATCATGTTACTCGGCTTTTCTGAATAGGGAGAAGAAATTGAGTCAAATAAGCACGCAATGGTAATGGCAGTCAAAGAAGAACCATGACCTGGGTTTCTTTCACTAATAAAAAGTTGTGTAAGCTTCAATTTCCCTTTCATTATCGTAAAGAACATACTGGAAACGTCTATTCAGTCAAAGAGATGAAATTAAAGCAAAGAAACAAAAATATCGTGAAAAGAGAAAAGAAGGCACTTTCCCAGCTTGTGCATTAATTAAGACCAGTCAAAGAAAGCTGCTTCAAAAGGAAGGAGGAAGCCAGTGGTGAGCACAGCTATGGCTGCTTTTAATAGGCTGTAGCAATGACGTGCATAGTAGACAAAGTCATAGCAGGCATTAATGCAGTTCAAAGCGTACAGAGAAAAAGTTAGAAGCAAAACTGAATTTACTGAACAGCAAAATCGTTTCACTAGCAGGTTTGTCAGCAACAGTATGGGACAAAGGAACTTGTTTAGCACAACAGGATCATCTTGAGAACTGTAAATACTGCTGGTTTAAAGATAAAATCAAAGGCCTTGAGAGCAAAGCAGAAGCAGGCATAATAATGTGCATTGTTGAGCTTCCTGAAGGTGAGGAGGTTTGCATCCCTGTCAAACAATTTGGAAAGGAGCTGTTAAGTGCCCCAGGTCTGTCTTGCACTCATAGCACCCACTCTTCCCCTGGATAAGTGCCTGTGCAGAGCTGCATGAGTATACAGCAGAACTGGTAGTTTTTCTGCACACCCCATCAGCAATGAAGATTTGTGAACTTGGCAGGAGAATTTAATCCCTTTCCTCTACAGAAAAGCCGAGTGCAACCTACAACATAATATTATAACTATTTCACACGATAAAAAATGGCTTTGTCTAGCAGCAGAAGACAGGACTGTTATTATGTTCTCTAGATGCATATTTGTTCTCAGTGCTGTTTAGCCTGTGTCTCTGATCCAGCTGTCTGGAAAACCCACTGGTAATTTTCCATTTCTTTTGATAGGCAGTTCAAACTCTTGCTTAAAAAGTTTCCTAGGTCCCTTCATCAGAGGTCAGCAGCACATGTGCATTTTTTCAAGATAATGAGGACTACAGGAAGTCTTATAAAATCAAGATAAGTGTCTGTCCTTGCCTTGTTCAATACTGGCATACAACACAGTGAACACAAGGTAAATTAGTGATGACACAGAGTTTATTGCTATCAAAACCAGCATTTGGAGAGCTGCAGCTGACACATTGGAGAGAAGCAGTCATTACCCTCAGGGAGCCTTCAGTGTCAAAAATGTTTGAATACATATCCACAGGTAAAGGTGTGGCTTATGCCACAGTGTTCTGACAAATGTCATATTCCCATGAGATCTAGGTATCAAAGGCCACAAATTTTTCCCTAGGTGTGCTCACATAATCTCTGTATCTAAAGAGGATCTTCCACTTTGATCTGGAGATGTGAAGATCTGAAAAATGTACCACATCCTTCATGGTTTTTTCTCATGTTTAGTCATCCTTCACATGAAAAAACCTACATCTTTTAGCTAACTGAATGTTGTCTAGTTTCAGTTTCCCACCACTGATTTCTATGACTTTCTCTAACAGAGATATCCTTCTCACAGCTGTTGTACTCCTCTTGAGGAAGTGCTTCAGTGTCACAAGTATGTTACCTCTTAAACTCACTTCTGATAAATAAAAATATATTGAATCTCTTTATAGTTTCACCAAAAGTCATTTCCATCAGGTCTTATTTGGAGGCTCATTGCCCTGACATCCCCTTTCTGTGTCATCATATGGAGAGCCTCCTGAACCTAGTCACTTAGAGAATCATAAAACTTTTTTAGTTGAAAAACACCTTTAAGATCAAGTCCAACCACTAACCTCACATTGCCAAGCCCACCACTAAACCACCTCCCTCAACACTTCATCTACACAGCTTTTAAATATCTTCATGCATGGGGATTCCACCACCTCCCTGGGCAGCCTGTGCTAGTGTCTATCAGCACTTCCAGTAAAAAAGTTCTAACTAATCTCCAATCTAAACCTCCCCTGGTGCAACATGAGCCCATTTCCCCTTCTACTAAAAGCACATTTTCCTAGCACATACAAGGCATAATCATTTTCGCTCTTTTATTCCACCACAGCACATAGGTTCCTACTTCCTATCCAGTTTACTAAGTTCAATTCAAAAAAGTTTATTGCATTACCAGAGCAAATGATATCTACAAGCTAGCAGGACTTGTTGGTTGCTAGAAGATGACTGCCCTGTGTTTGGTTGCTCCCTACAACACTTGGTCTACCTTGTCAGCTCAGACAAATCTCATCACAATGCTGGGAAGAAGAAGCAGCTTAATCTTTTTGTGATTAACTCGCAATCTGGAGCAGTTACAGATCTTTTTTTAGGATCCTGAAGATATTTGCATAGGCTGTTAGCCTTGGTCAATATGACAACACTAGCAGACAAAACCCCAGTGCTTTAGTGTTACTCTCAGATGGTCTGTCCCATTGTATCTGTATGGCAGGCGTGATCAATGGATTTAAATTTGCTTCTGTACTGTTCATAGTATCACTTTCTGTAATGAAAGGTTATTATAAATGCATTTGATTTCTTATATTCTTGCCATATCTGATCAGAATAAAAGTAGATTATTGAGGCTGTATTTACATGATGCTCTGTAGGTGCATGCCTATTTTTTCTGCTCACAGTTCACATGAGGCTGGTTGCCCAGACCTGGATTGTATTCAATGTTTTCAGAATGGAGGCAGAGAAATTGTGAGTCTGTCTGCGAAAGACAATAGAAAAGTACCTAGAACTGGCCCATCAGCAGAGTTAATGCTCCAGAGAGACAGCCATGAAAGCTGGGGCAAATCATGTCAGCACAGGGAGTCAGACTTGACACTTAGAGGGCTGCTTTCCCCTAGATATTACCTGGTTGTAGATGATTTATTGCTTTATCTTCTCTTTAATCCCAGGTCTCTTTATACCAGAAGATCATAATTCTTGTGAATTGCTGTTGAGACAAGCCAAAAAAATTCCAACTTTGTGGACTGCTGTGATTTCCTGAACCCACAGAAGTTAGTGTCCGTTTCCTAAGTGTCCTATGAGAGAACCCTGTGGGCTCAGAGAGCTTGCTAGCCTTTGTGTAAGACAAAATGCATGGCCTTGATTCCTTCAAAGAAGATATCACAGAATAGGACTGCATCTCCTGTGTGATTGGAGTTGTCTGGGATTGAAGAGGTAGCACAAACATTTGTTTTGTTGAAGGCTCTGTCCTATGAGCAGCCAGATTGAGGGCCTGGAGTCATCACAAAGAAGCTTACAGATCTGCCTCTGCAGAATAAATCTCTGTTAATGACTAAGCCCTGCGTTTTTTCAAACTACTGTTTTTGTGTAGATTCCAGGCTTATGTATCTGAGTTGTGCTCTGAGGATCCAGCCAGAGTCAGAGAAACCTGTAGGATTTGCTGGGGTTGCTGCTCCTCTACACACCCTTTGCAAAAAAAAAAAAAAAAAAAGCAGCCTCTAGGGATGAACTCATCATTTTTGTCTCCTTCCATAACCCTGAGAGCCATGATTTCACCACAAGGCATGAGACAATGCAAGCAATGACAGCAATGATCTCACATTTTATAATTGTCATGGCAACTATATTGCAACTTAGATCAGCAGCATTGAATTTCTGGGATTATCGCTCTTAAAAAAATGACATAATTTAGTGTTCAAAGCCATTCCACCACTCTGTTCCCTCACCACTCTGCCAGCCACACCATATAACAGCATTTTGTGTAGCAGTACGGTTGGAGATTCACCTGCATAGGGTTACTTGTTTCTGCACATTTCTTCCGAAGTCATACAGTGTTTCAGAAGGGAGGGCTGTGTTTGGCAGGTGTTTTTCAGAAGGGAATATCTTGAAATTCTCCGAGCCTCTACACCTTAGGTTCCTTTCATATAATGTATTCCTAAATTTACCATATTGAGCTTAAATTCACTATATAAGGCATCTCCAGAGATGAGATGGTTCTTTTCTCAGCTGTTAATAACTGTGCTGTCAGCAGCTTATTCTGATCCTTAGATATCATGCGAAACATGTAATTCAAAACATGCAAAACAGGGAAGTAAAATCTGTTTACCCAGTAGGGATCAGAAGGAGTCCTATTTTTAAGCCTAGCTCAAGATGTGGGTAGAAAAGTGTCTCAGGAGCAGGAAATCCAGACTGGAAATGGTAGGCAGCCAAGTCAAGGCAGGACAAGCTTTTGCCTCAGCTGTGCTGCTGCTAGGCAGAGCTGTGGTGGCCTCGGGTAAGGCAGGAGAGGGGCAGGCAGCCCAGATTAACCTGCTGAAGAGAAATCACAGAATCACAGAATCATTTGGTTGGAAAAGATCTTTAAGATCATAAAGTCCAACCACTAACACTGCCAAGCCCAATACTAAACCATGTCCCTCAGCATCCCATCTAACACAGCTTTAAATATCTCAAGGGATGAGGACTTCACCACCCCCCTGGGCAGCCTGTGCCAGTGTCTAACAATCCTCTCAGGGAAAAAGTTCTTCCTAATGCCCAATCTAAACCTCCCCTGGCACAACTTGCGCCCATTTCCTCTCATCCTAGCACTTGTTACTTGGAAGATGAGTCTGACCCCCACCTCACTATAGCCTCCTGTCAGGCAGTTGTAGAGAGTGATCATGTCTTCCCTCAGCTTTCTCCAGCTGAAACACTCCTAGTTCCCTCAGCCACTTCTCATCAGACTTGTTGTCCAGACTCTTCACCAGCTTTGTTGGTCGTCTCTGGACACACTCCAGCATCACAATATCTTCCTTGTAGTGAGAGGCCCAAAACAGAACACAATATTTTAAGTGTGACCTTACCAGTCCAGAGTACTGGAAGACAGTCACTTCCCTGACTCCGCTGGCCATGCTATTTCTGACACAAACCAGGATGCCATTGGCCTTCTTGGCCCCCTGGGCACACTGCTGGCGCATGTTCAGCTGGCTGTCAGTTAACATCTCCAGGTCTTTTTCTGCAGGACAGCTTTCCAACCACTCTGCCCCAAGCCTGTAGGTGTTGCATGAAGTTGTGGCCCAAGTGCAGGACCCAGCACATGGCCTTGTTGAACCTCATACAACTGGCCTTGGCCTATTGCTCCAGCCTGTCCAGGTCCCTCTGAAGAGCCTTCCTGCCCTTAAGCAGATCTATGTACCCACCCAGCTTGATGTCAGTTGCAAACTTACTGAGGATGCACTTGATGCTCTTATGCAGATCCTTGATAAAGATGTTAAACAGAACAGGATCCAACACTCAGCCCTGGGGAACACCACTGGTGATCAGATAACAATTGGATTTAACTCCATTTCCCACCACTCTCTGGGCCTGGCCATCCAGCCAAGTGTTCCACACAAAGCAGAGTATGTCCATCCAAGCCATGGGCAGCCAGTTTTTCTAGGAGGATGCTGTGGGAGACTGTGTTGAAAGCTTTATTAAAGTCCAAGATGACCAAATCCACAGCCTTTCCCTGATATGCTAAGTGAGCCATTTCGTTGTAGAAGGAGATCAGATTGGTCAAGCAGGACTTGCCTTTCATAAAGCCATATTGACTGGGTCTGAACTTTTGATTGTTCTGTATGTGCCTCACAATGGCACTCAGGATGATCTACTTCATAACATTTTCTGTCATTGAAGTCAGCTGACAGGCTTATAGTTCCCAGGATCTGCAGTGATGACTGAACTCCTGGGCCTCTCTTCGGAAGGAGGTTGCTTCCCATCATGGCTTGAGCTAGCTGAAGCCCTCACAGTCAAAAAGCTAATTCTGTGTCCTGCTTACAGCCTTCCTGTTTAATTAGTAGTTCTACCATTGATCCAAGGCCTGCTCTGAAACCTCCTGAAGTCAGTGAAACTGTGAAAGGTCTTTAGTATCACCTAACCTTTTAACAGCTCTCCTCTAGTAAGCCTAAAGTTACAGGTAGAGTGAAGGGAAGGCAGCTCCCGTAGAAAAAAAGGTTGGAGTGGATGGCATGTCCTGTGGGAAAGCCTCCAATCCTGGAAGAAAATGCTGGTCATTATGTCAAGGGTCTCTGTTGACACTTCATCATGTTTCCATCTGAAAATAAATAATTTGCTGTTACAAGTGAGTTCTAAGATGGTTAAATGAAACTGAGGAGGGACAGCAACATTAGCCACATTTTCAGGCTGTGAAAGGGATTTTTTAAAATTTTATTGATATTTTTCATTTTACTTTTCAACTAGAAAACATAACCTTCTGGTTTACGTGCTGCTTGGGGGCTGTGTTCACCTTCTGGCTTCACCGGGTAACTCTGGCCAAGCCATTTCAGCATTTCAGTTAATGGTTCTTCAATCACATCCTTCTTCTGCTCATCATCTCAGATCAGTGTTCCCCAAACTCCATCAGCCTATGGGCTACAAGGGGCAACAAGTTTTCCAGGCAACTCCACCCTTTGCTCTCCTTGTGAGCCTCATTTTAACTTTTGAATTTCATGTGCTTGTAGGTAACATCACGACAGGTTTTCTCAAGCTGTGGTCTAGGATAGCTAGCTGAGGGATGTTTCAGTGCTGGAGCTGTTGATGTTAGGATGGACACCTAAAGCCAGGTATTTGGAGGAATGCTGCTGTTGTGCCAACTGTGAGGATTAATGATGCTTAGTGATCTGGGAGTTCTTCATGCTGTAGAGAGAACAATAAGCATCAAAAACTGCATCTTAAAAAGATGCTTCATGTTGAAATTTTTAATTTGAAATTAGATTGTTAAGCCTTTGAGCTCAGAAATGCTCTTGCAGAGGATGTGGGTTCCCCTTGTGAGGAATCCGACTACCCCAATGCACAGCCGTTTTCAGTTTTCCCAAAGTGGTATTGCTTTCATGTTGTCAGATAAGAGATACTTGTGGTTAAGAGTCTAATGAAGTTTCAATAACATCTCTGTTGTTCACTCTAGATTTTAACATCTCTGTGATCTCAGTAAATACTGGAACTAAAGTATAATAGAAGGCAGCGGTTGGAGTTCATTCCTTGTTCCTTATTCTCATGTCCAAACAGCTCCTCTGAGATGCTGATCTACAAACAAGAAGGATTTTCAACAAATTCCAAGAACAAAAGCTAGTATTTCATTTAAATTCTCAGCTGATGATTTTCAGACTTGTTTATCACACTACTGACCAAACTATCACTGCCTAATTTGCAGCAGGACCAATTAGGCTATTTACAGTTCGATGGCAATGTGCCTGTGCTGCTTCCAGATCAAGAAATGTCTTGTTTGGTACAAGCAATAGGGTCTGCGCTGGACCACTTGAAAAGGTATTCTGTGCTGTATTGTATTCGGTTTTGGGCCACTCACTACAAGAAGGACATTGTGGTGTTGGAGCGTGTCCAGAGATGGGCAACGAAGCTGCTGAAGGGTCTGGAGAACGAGTCTGATAAGGAGCAGCTGAAGAAACTGGGAATGTTTAGTCTGGAGAAAAGGAGGCTGAGGGGAGATAGGATCACTCCCTACAACTACCTGACAGGAGGCTGTAGTGAGGTGGGGGTCAGTCTCTTCTTTCATATAACAAGTGCTAGGATGAGAGGAAATGGGCACAAGTTGTGCCAGGGGAGGTTTAGATGGGACATTAGGAAGAACTTTTTCCCTGAGAGGATTGTTAGACACTGGCACAGGCTGCTCAGGGAAGTAGCGGAGTCCTCATCCCTTGAGATACTTAAAAGCTGTATTAGATGGGATGCTGAGGGACATGGTTTAGTGGTGGGCTTGGCAGTGTTAGTGGTTGGACTTTATGATCTTAAAGGTCTTTTCCAACCAAATGATGCTATGATTCCATGATTTTATGATTCTATGCTATGTGAAGCCACCAGCAGACAGTATTGCATTTGCCTTAGAGACTGTGCACCTGATACATTCAATACATGATCCTGTCTGAATGCATAAATGAGGGTCAGGGCATCACAGACTTTTCAAGTGCCATTGCAAGAGTCTGGAAATAACTCTTTGCAAGAGAAGGACTTGAAAGCAGAGCATTGCCTGTAACTCCAGACCTCCTGCCCAGCGGAGACCAAATAACACTCCTAAGTCAGATGAAAGTT
Source organism: Urocolius indicus (assembly GCA_013401255.1). Classification (NCBI taxonomy): domain Eukaryota; kingdom Metazoa; phylum Chordata; class Aves; order Coliiformes; family Coliidae; genus Urocolius; species Urocolius indicus. Next base: position 546,169 of record WBNH01007450.1, read on the forward strand.
TTTGAGCCCTAAGCACAGGACCACTGTGTGCTACTTAAGAGAATACATCTGTGTGATTAGAAGCACTGCTGGAATAACTGTGTTACTAACTCATATACCAAGGCAGCTTCCAGACAAAAGCAGGCAGTACCAATCCAGTGAGCCATATTTTCCTCACCTCAGAAAACACTTCTGTGATCAAGTGAATTTCTTGAGTCTTGGGGATGGCAGAGGCACTGATAGACTAAGCCATGAGACATCCAATGAAGTATCTTGGTTTTAAAGGATTTCTTGGGACCCAGCATTCCCAGGTTGCTGAGGGATGCTCCCTACTGCCCTTGAGAAGCTGTGGTGTCCTTCCCTCCCTGCATTGGGCCAGCCTCCAAAATGCCTCTTCACTTCTTCTCACTTCACCTGGAGTTACAGCCTCACTCAACAGCAATTGCAATGGTACCTAGAGTCAGCAAATGTGCTGGGAAGCTGAAATGGCTCATTCCTTAGTTGTCTGTGCAGATTCTCTGCTCATGGAAATAAAGTGCAGAAAGGAGGTTCAATCTTCTGTTAAAATTTAATATTGCAGAACACATCCCTATATTGTATGTGTGTCATGGCACCTTTGATAAAATTACTTCTGAGCAACAGGGACAAAAGGAAGCCCTTACATACCCATGCCAAAGCAGAGCCCTTCAAAACAGTAGAATAAACAATTCTCGGAAGATTGAAGCCTCCGATGGGGACAGCAGACAGGGTCACCCTGCAACACAGTCATGCGCAGTCAGGCTTGAAGCTGGCGGTTGCATACTGTGCAGACCCAGGGAAATTTGCAATTCCAACAGCAGATGGCATGGTCCTAAAACTAAAATCAGCCTGCGAGGCAGCCACGGGGAAACATTGCCTGGGCTAAGGATGGAAGAGCTCTTGCAAGAGAATCCTGGGGGATGAGTCTACCGATTTGTCAACATAAGCAAACTGGTTTTGAAATAAGTGTATTTTCACTTTAGGAGAAACTGTTTCTAAATTAAATTGCATATATGAGACAATCTTCTAGCAGTGGAGTGTAGTTTAAGACTCTCAAGTACAGCTGACAGCTTAAGTGTAATTATAAGTTTTTTTTACTTCCATGCCTCATAAAGAAATCTTTTAATTATCCTTGTATGATCTTGAAACAATTTGTGGTGGCCAAAGACACAGAGGAATTCTATTTACTGGAAGGAAAGTGAAACTTCAGAATGATTTAATCAAATGCTTATATCTTAAATTTGCTTTGATGCAAACCTAACCCTTTTGTGTTTCTTAGCCATTGTCCAGAATCTTATAGAATTAGTCATAAAAAAGGTGTTCTGTTGTGTTTGGAATTTTATGAACTAAATGAGATCTGAGTGTATCAAGCCCAAAGCCCCCAGCCCTGTGAGAAAAGCAGTGTAGCAGACATGGCACCTCAGTTTCATTAGTTTCATTACTTTTTCTACAGACTTGCAGAATAAAACCTAAAGATCTTCCCTCAATAAGCAGTGTGGTAAGCCTGGATGTGGAATCCAGGACAACCATTTCATGAATGGAATCAAGGAATTAAGAAACTAATCCATCCTTTTGATGCACTAAGGAATCGCTACTGGAATTGTCTAGTGGTTAGATCAGGAAATTGTGAGTCAGGGCTTCTGTTCCCCTCTCTGTTAGTGAATCATTTCCTCTTCTTCAAGTCCCACAAAACACCCAAGACAGAATCTGTCCCCAAGTAAAACAAACTCTTTACCAGGTTTGGTCCCCATGTAGCTCCCAGACTACTGCTTACAGGTGAAGTTCTGAAGTCTGTTAGAACTGGAAAGCTTTAAACATCAAAAGAGCAAGATGTGTTGTGGTCCTGTACATGAATTTTCCCTCTGCAGGTTTCACAGAGCCTGGAGCTCTGTTATCAACTGCCCTGTGATAGTACATGGAAGCATCAATCTCAGCATGGTCCTCATTTTTGTAGATGTCGTAGAAGTAGACTTTTCCAGTGCTAAGAAGCACAGAATTTCTATTAATAACAATTAAAGGACTGGAGCGTCCATCTCGGTTAAGGATCTGGTGATCTTCTTGCAGTTAGAAGGAGGCTGCTGTATTCAAAGAGTGGTTCAACCTTCAATTTTTAAATCTTTTCCTTAAGGTAGAATGAATTGTTTTCTGGAGCTGTCTGTCTCCACTGTTCATAGAAAGAAATGTCAAGTGGTTTTCCTCCTAACTTACTGCCTTAGTTCAATGCTTGAATTGGGCACCCTCGACCTCTGCTGCAGGCGTCAGACTACATCAGGCACCAAGTCCTTAACAAAAGTGTCCTTGTTGCCATGTTGTACTTTCACCAACTACAGTTGCTGCTGCTGTTTTTACAGTTGACACACATTCCCTGACATCACCACCACTGCACACCAAGGACTGTTGCTGCTCTTCTGTTCCATTAGACCAGGAACCAGCATCTTCCCAGAGGAAGTCTGTGGCAGGCAAACAGAGAAACAGTGCAATGCTTTACTGCCCAACACACTAATCGGTCATCCTCTCCCACTGCTAATCAAGTAAAGAAAAATATGTGCTCTGAGATAACAAGGATTAAAGGTTTTGCAGTTATTTCTCACAAGGATTCCAGTCATTCCCATATTTGCAGTAATTCCCAGAAGCTTATGTCCCAGTTGCCTACACAGGGAGAGTAGTAGTCTTCAATGTTCACAGGAACACAAGTTCTGAGTCGAGTAACTTTGCAAAAATGTCTTGAATGTTTAGGATTCTTCTTCCAAAAATATCTGTCTGACACAAGAGGAGATTAATTTTACCTAGCTGCCGCTTTCTAAAAGGCAGGCTGTTGAGCAGGAACCCTCAATAACCAATGGAGACAGAAGAGTAATTTCAGGCAATTAAAGAATGAAAGAAATCATGCCTTAAACAAGGGAATCACAATGGTCTATTCTTTTCTTCCTCTCTTTGTCTTAAAAACAATTAAAACTGTAATTTTCTCTCAGAGAAAACAATACTTTGTTTCATTTTTCTATAAAAATTCAGTTTGTATTTGCCTAATACTTTCCCATTAGCATGTTTTTTCCTACTTATCTGTCATCAGAGGTTGTTGTGGTTCAGGTGTATGAGTGTAGGTACCCACATTGTAGTTGTTTACATCTGATCTAGCTATTTTAAGATTTGCTTGCAAATACTTTTACTGAATGATACTTATTATGCCGAGGTAGAGTCAGGCTAATGAAAAGCATCCCAGAAAGACTTCTTTTTCCTCATTAATAATGAGAAGAGCCTGGAGTTGCTAGTTCTGCTATAGATATCTGCACTGCCAATGTATAAAACTGGAGGGGATAGATCTCATACAAAAAGCTTGATACTTTAAGCCCCTGTTCAGCAAAGCACTTACTGACAGCACAAAATGAAGCCTGAGCTTAAATGCTTTGCTGAACTGCAGCCTCGATTATTCACTGGATGAAAAGACAGTTGTAGGGGATCATAGCAGTTAGACTTGCACGAGGCTTATGTTGGATTTCCACCATGCAATCCTACATACCGTTCTATTCCCCTATAGAAAACACCTTTCTTCATTCAATTGCCTCCTCCAAACACATTTATTGCTGACCCCTCCAGAGTCTCACTGAGTCGCAAACATGGTGTAACCCAAAACTTGGGCAGTCAAGCAAGTGGCACTGCAGACTGCCAGCACTCACAGTTCTTCAGCACCAGCTCCCACCTTTTTTTTTTTTTTTCTTCAATGTTTAGCATCAAGTTCTTCACTAATTAGCTGAAAACTGTGCTTGAGAGGGGCAAGACTGCATAAGTATGTGGTGATGGGATGAGCGAGCTTCATGTATTTGAGGCTTGGTTTGTAAACTACTGTTGTGTTGAGGCTTGTTCTGTTTAACATCTTTATCAGTGATCTGCATGAGGGCATCAGCCTTCAAGTTTGCAGCTGACACCAAGCTGGGTAGGTATATAGATCTGCTTGAGGGCAGAAAAGCTCTTTAGAGGCACCTGGACAGGCTGGAGCAATGGGCCAAGGCTAATTGTATGAGGTTCAACAACGCCAAGTGCTGGGTCCTGAGCTCGAGCCACAACTCCATGCGACACCTATAGGCTTTGGGCAGAGTGGCTGGAAAGCTGTCCTGCAGAAAAGGACCTGGGGGTGTTAATGACAGCTGACTGAACATGAGCCAGCAGTGTGCTCAGGTGGGTGGCCAAGAAGGCCATTATGGCATCCTGGCTTGTATTAAAAATAATGTGACCAGTAGGGCCAAGGAAGTGGTTGTCCCCTTGTACTTGGTGCTGATGAAGTCACATCTCGAATGCTGTGTTCAGTTCTGGGCCCCTCACTACAAGAAAGCCGTTGTGGTGCTGAAGTGTGTCCAGAGACGGGCAACAAAGCTGGTGAAGGGTCTGGAGAACAAGTCTGATGAGGAGCAGCTGAGGAAACAGAGAGTGTTAGTCTGGAGGAGACTGAGGAGAGACCTGATCACTCTCTGCAACTGCTTGAAAGGAGGTTGTAGCGAGGTGGGAATTGGTTTCTTCTCCCAAGTAACAAGTGCTAGGACAAGAGGAAATGGGCTTGAGTTGTGCCAGGAGAGGTTTAATTTGGATATTAGGAAAAATTTTACCCCCAAGAGGGTTGTTAGACACTGGCATAGGCTGCCCAAGGGGGCGGTTGAGTCACCTTCCCTGGAAGTATTTAAAAGAGGAACAGATGAGATGCTGAGGGACATGGTTTAGTGGTGTCAGTGGTTGGATTCAGTGATCTAAAAGGTCTTTTCCAGCTAAATGATTTCATGACTCTGTGATTCTATGCTACTGGGAGTAGGTGACCAGAGCTGAAAGCCTAGCCTTATCAGGATTTCTTACACTGGCAAACTCTAGGCTTGGAGGGTACAGGTCCAAGCACAGGTGCTGGTACTCATGGCGAGGTGCTGGCCGGGGCCACTGTGCTGTCTCATTTGTCACCTGAGCATATCCAGCCTCCAAATGTCCTCCATGTCCTGTCAGCTCCTCCTGCCTACCGGGAGAACCTGGTTACAGGAGTAAACCTTGAAGTTAAGCTAATTACTTTCATAGTCTTGCATCTTTGGGGTAGAGACCTAATAATCTATTTTACACAGAAAGAAGTTACTACAGTCATCTCCTGATCTTGGACAAGGCTTTGGACAAGTGCAAATGGTAAATAATGGTAGAGATTTATTATTAGTTATTATATATTGCTCTCATGTTCTGAAGATGTTAGAGAAGATGTTAAAATATTCCAATCAAATTGGCATTCATTGTTTATGTCTATATGAGAAGCTGAGAAATGAAATGGCTAATCTGAGAAATCAGCAAGAATCACTGCTGCCTTGAGGACATGCAGAGTGTAGACTAAATGGAAACTACTAACTGCAGAATTATAGGGACACCAATGTGATATGTTTTCTACCCTGTTACCAAAATTTAGGCTCTGTAGTCTCTGCAGTTAAATAAAAGCAGGGGAAACACAATTCTGAGTATTGAGCAATACTAGTATTGGTAATCATAGGCACCTGAATTCCACTCTTAGTTTCACACAACTAGTTAACTACCTAATAAACTGAGTAAGCAAGTTAAACCCAAGAGTAGCAACACAAATATAACTGAGAATTCACTGAAGTCCAGTGGTTGTCATTGCCATTGGCAGGGTGACTATGTCAAAGGATGAGAGAGACTGGGGTCAGCATTACTTGAAATAATCAGCAATTTTCTGGGCAAAAGTATATTACATTTCTTCCTGTAACTGACTTCCATTTCCTTGTATTGAGTATTTATGCCATGTTAACTAATGGAAGTACGAGTCATTATCAAATACACTTTCATTTCTTTTTCTTATATTTTCTATAAAATGAATGGTTGCAGATGTCTGTGTGAAAAAATTCAAATCACTGAGTCTCACTCCAATCACGCTGAACAGCTTTGGAAGATAATAAGGCATAATGAAGTTTCTGGTTTTCCCTCTTGGTGATACATTTAGAATTTTTAAATGTGAAAAAAAAAATTTTCTTCCAATTAGTCCATGTATCAAGTTTTTATTATTAGGTTTTTATATATTTAGCAATAAATATCATATTTGAATCTTTTATCTACCTTTTATTTGCAGGAAACAATGTCAGTATTCCCAGCAAACTACAGGCAGGTAAACAGATGCATGTATGCTATAACTTTCTGAAATTCTCTTTGGTAACATAAATAAGTGGGAGAATCTTTCTAGTGGAAGTAAAAATGCTGTTACGTGATTGCTGAGAAATGTTTATTTAATCTCTTTAACAAGTTTTCAGGAAAAAAAAGAGTGACTAAGATTTTTGTTTGTTTTTCTCTTTCATCGTACCATGTAGGAATTAAAATATCACTGCCAAATAACCCATACAGATAGGTTTAATTTTCCATTACTCTAAAGGCATTACCAAGGACAAATTTACCTGCAGTTCTTTTTTCTGATTTTCAAGTGTTCAAAATGTAATGAGTACTTAAAAGCTACCAGCAGTGCAAAAAAAACCACCAAACCTATAAATTCAAGAAAAGTAATTAAACTCCCTGCTTGCGTAATTCACAAGGTTTCACAATTCTTTAGCATTTCTCTTTTATATAAGACAACATCTGAGTCAGAGACTTCAACACATTTTGTTATAAGCTCATTTGGTGCACAGCCCCTGTTTGCTTTCTGGCCATGGTCATAAGATGATCTACATCCAATTAAATCTCTCGGTCTGTGAATTAGATATTCATTACACACCTCTGATGACTGTGTACAGCAAAGTTGCATAATATCTTCGTAAATCTTATTTGAATGAATGAGTCGTTGTATTAAAAAGTGATGTAAACCTTAGTCCTGCCCTTTCATATGTTATACTTCACTACACACTTCCGAGAACTAGCGGCTGGGGAGATGAGCCTCCGCTCTCCCCACAGCACCCCGCAAGGTAACAACCAAGCATTTGGGGTCATACTTTGACTCAGTGGTTATTACACAAGCAAGGTAACACTTAAGGAGCCAGAATTTAGGCAGTTTATGTGGAAGCTGGTATTCCCTCGACATTTATTTCGGTTTCATAGTATTTATTTTGGGAGCAATAAGGTTTCTGCCCACAGAACAAAACCGTTGTAAAGTCTAAAAATATGATTGTATGCACAGCAATATCCTGGCACTATAAATATAGAGAAAGTCTATTTTTGTGTGTGTGAATTTATGGCGTGTGCATTGGCCATGAAACGAGAGTTCTCATGTGCATCAGTGCATTGCGCTGCCATTGAAAACCAGCATGCTTAATTCTCAGATGGGGTAAAACTTTTCCTTTTGATGACACTGTAGAGGCAGGAATGAGCTTTAATAAAGTAACCTTGCTTCTTCATGCTAGTCTAAATCACAGGCTCCAGCAAATTGCCCACCGGACCACATCATGGCATTACATAAAAATCTCATCTTCAGTGTTCCTCAGTACATTTCCAAGGGAATTGAAACTAATGCTCACTGACCTGCCTTTGGGTGTGAACGGTGCTGAAAGCAGTTACAGCTGTTGACAATGACTGCTCAAAAACCTGTCCCTCGCTTTTCACAAGAGCAAACAGGCAGAACAGATAAAGGCAACGATTTCAGCTTGTCATCCTCTGAGTCTGCAGGAGTGGCAAAATAGTCATAATCCAGCTGATATATCTCACAATAGTGTAACTGATATCAAGCTCAAACAATTAAATATGCATTTATCTACAGGTACATGCCCTGATACTGAGCTCATGACATTCATTAGTGGTTTTTTCACTTCCTTGGACAGTAAGAGCCTCAAAACTGGAGAAGTATTTTGTCTCGCTTTCTTCTGGAATCAGTGCCACTTAGATAATTCTCCTGCCACCTCTTTCTCTGTCATCAGCCTGGTGAGATTACAGAGTGCACGTGATCCTGCTGACTGTGTTCCTGTTCATAAACTTCTGCCCCATGTTGGTCAGGCATTTAATGGGAAAGTAGACTTGCAATGGAGTTCATCCCCCGAGGAGACAAGCTACAGCCTGGCAAGAGCTCTGACAAGAAAACTGATTTGTTTCACTGCAGGAGAAAACCGCTATGTGTAAAGATCAAAAAAGAATATAAGTGAGGGAGAAGACCCTCACCTATTCCAGTACAGCCAAATAGTCAAGGTCCTTACTCCAGATGTGGTGAGAGAATGTGGAAGCTTTTTACACTGAGTTTTACAAACAGTACTTCTTCTCTTGGGAAAAAAAAAAAAAAAAAGAGAGGAAAAAAAAGAAGACAACTGCATAAGAAAGACCAAATCTATTTATAGATACAAGTTATGTTTGGGCAAAAATATTGACCCTCAAAATGCAGGCATATTTTTTTAAAAAATATTACATTGGTATTTCTTCGTGGCGTTTGCCAAATGTGACTTTTCTCTTTCACTGCAGAAAGGCATCTTGAATTTTAAAATTACTTTATATTTACAAAAGAAAGTCTTTGAAGGATTAAGATCTATCTCCCCCAAGAGCCTTGAAGCATTTTGTGTTAGATCAAAAATATCACAGATAGTAATGAAAGTATTTCTTTTCTCCAGAAACTCCAATTTTCTGTTTCTTGCTTCAACCAAAGCCAAAATTTCCCCTTTAACTGTTCATTCCAACCCCCGACTAAATAGGAATTGCTTTTTTTTTTTTATACCCAGATCTAGACAGATTGAAGGTCGAGTCCCTGTCCTCATGTCCAGCTGTTTGTAGAGAGGACATTTGAACTCTGTTCTAGGCAAAGGTCCCTGACACCGATCTGTTAGCTACCTTTGTGGAATAAATTTCTCCCGTGTTAAGCAAAAAACCCTCTTGTTTCTCCCTCTGAAGAGAATACACATGTTCTAGCAAATAATATTGGTTCATATTAACCAAAATCTCCAGATACAGCAGGTTCTGGAGGAAACTTTAAACTTTCTTGTGGTGTTTTAATCCCATAGGCAACTAAACGCCATGTAGCTGCTCATTCACTGCTTCCCCTCCCAGCAAAATCAGGAGCAGAGTTAAGGAAAAAAAGTAAAACTTGTGGATTGAGATGAGAGCAGCATAATAACTAAATGAAATAAAATATAATAATAGCAATGATAATAGTAAATATAATAATTGTGATGAAAATAAAAAATAACAAAAGGAGAAGAAATAAAACCCAAGAAAGAAAAGTGATGTCCAATGCTCTGACCGGTGTCTGAGCAGTGATCCACCCTTCTCTGCCAACTCTCCCCAGTTTCTATACTGGACATGATGCTCTGTGGTCTGGAATATCCTTTTGGCTAGTTTGAGTCAACTGTCCTGGCCATGCTCCCTCCCAGCTTGTTGTGCATGTCCTCACTGGCAGAGCATGGGAAACTGAAAACTCCTGCACTTAGGATAAACATTGCTTAGCAACAACAAACATATCAGTGTGTTATCAGCATTCTCACACTAAATCCAAAACACAGCCCTATACCAGCTACCAGAAAGCTACTGCCAGGGTATTTGTGGAGTAATTTCTTTTCCTTTCATATTTTGCCAAAGGAAGAAGTTGTAACAAAGGTGGTAAATGAAGAAATTGTGTCCAATATTGCGTCCAGTTCTGGAGCCCTGAGTTCAGAAGGGCCCTGAGTTGTGGGAGAGAGTTCAGCACAGGCCCACAAAGATGATTAAGGGAGTGGAGCATCTCCCTTGTGATGAAAGGCTGAGGGAGCTCTTTAGCTTGGAGAACAGGAGACTGAGGGGTGATCTCATTAATGTTTATGAGTTACATAAAGGGCGGGTATCAGGAGACTGCAGCCAGGCTGTTCTCAGTGATGTCCAATGACAGGACAAGGGGCAATGGGTACAAGCTGGAACATAAGAAGTTCCAAAGAAACATAAGGAAAAACTTCTTCACTGTGAGGTTGACAGAGCACTGGAACAGGCTGCCCAGATGGGTTGTGGAGTCTCCTTCTCTGGAGACATTCAAAACCCACCTGGAGAAGTTCCTGTGTGACCTACTTGAGGTGGTCCTGCTCTGCCAGGGGAGTTGGACTACATGATCTTTCGAGGTCACTTAAATCAGAAGCTTTTCACAAATACCTTGCAAATGATAACTTTATTCAGCTAAGGCAAACTTGCAAAGCCTGGGAGTGTGCGGTTTTCTCAGAGCTGACTGGATTTTGCCCTTCGATCCCACTTTGGCTTCACATTGTAAAAATGCAGATGCTTAGGAAATTGCTTCCAGGTGTTGAGTGATCTGAGTTTCACAAAAATAATAAACCTCGATCTGGGATAGACGACTGTTGTCAGCATAGGATCTTTAGCTTTGCAGAAGAGAACTGAAATGAATCTTTTTGCATTCACTCACTGCAGCTGTAGTGCACTTTTGGTAAGTCTCAGAGACACTCAGAATTGTTCAGTTTTCTGAGGCAAGAAGCTCTTGCATTACACATTGAACACAAGGCAGATTTGGGTGTTTTGTGGAGATATGTGAACCAATGGTAAATGCTCTCATTTGGATCCTGCCTCTGAAGTTTGTCTTGGCACTGTGGTACTCGACATGGAGGAAGACATCTGTTTTGGAGGTATAGAGCACTCGTAAAGCTACATAGTGTCTCTGTACAGTGACCTGCAATGGAGACCTGCCCTTCAGTTCTCTTTGGACATCTTGTGAACCGAAAGCACCTAATCTTCCTGCCTTGATTTCTTCAACTAGAACAAAGGATAATACCATTACATCTTCTCTTGAGGGTTCTCTGTTGGTTGATTTATGAATAAGTTTGGAAGTCTTTATGAAAAGGTTTGCTATAATGCCAGTCTTTTGTCCCATGTCTCCCAACAGACCAAACTGCACATTAGGGAGACCTGACGTGCACAGTGGTAGCCCAGCAATTACTGGTCAACTGTCTTTATGGCCCATACAGTAATAACTGTGCTGCTAGGTTCAACAGTGATGGAAAACATGCATTATAAATGCAGTTTCGCTGTAGAAATTGTCTAGAGCCTGTTAAGCTTTAGTTAGAGTATATAGGATGTTTTTCTTCTGTAAAAAGCCTGAGGGATAGTTTTTGTTTAACACTCAGGAGGCAAGAAATGCTTCCAATGCTTGGAAATAGTGAAGAGCATCCTTCTGGGATCCCTGAGATGTGACACTGAATCTTGCAATGAAATTGCACTTTTTTGTTTTCCTATCATAGCAGATGCAGAGGGGTAGCAGTTGGGTTTCTGTACATCATCACTGTCAGCAACAAAACACATTAACTCAATGCTGATAACGAGCACCAAGTGAGTACTGGAATAGGAAGCTATGTTGACATTGAAAAGATCCCAGTTATCAGGCTCCTTGTTGCCTAATTGCAAGGGCTGTGTGGGAAGTGCTGCTTCAATGTCTACCCAGTATGGGCATGACTGGCGGGAATACACTACTCCTATGGAATGTCAGTTACGGCAGGAAACAATTACCCTTTCTGAATATTCAAAATATGTCAAAACATTCTTCCTTTTTCCCTTTTAGGTCTCATCAAAGCTGCGAGAGTGTCAACATCGTTCCACCTACTCAGAGGCAGCTCTGGAATATCTGATTCACAGGCACTTCTCTTGCTCGATGTTGGGTCTTGTGCAGCCGTAACCAAATCAAGCCTTTGCAAGTCATACAGGCAAAAATAGGTTTTGCCAACCAAAAGGTAGAGTGATCAGCATATACCACCACTACATTCTTTTCCTCTCCTTTCCAAAACAGGGTGTCTGTGTCCAAATTTCCTGTAGCCTTAGGCTGTGCTCACTCCCACACCATGTCTGCGAGAGGGCTAGTTGGCCCAGGCTGACAGCAAGTGAGAGACTATCCTAACAATTTAATAACATACATGATCAAGTTCTGGAGTTTGGGCCTGAGTCCTGATATACTAATACACTAGCCAATATAGAGCTAGTGAGTAGCAACAACAGGATCATCCAGTCAACTGATCTGATGGTATATCATGGACTATTATGTCTCACCTTGCTTCCCTTTCATAGGGGTTTGCCTAGGGCATCTCTACTAGGAAGACAGCCAATCTTGATCCGAAAACATCAAGAGACAGAGAATCCAACCCTACTTTTGGTAAGTAGTTCCCAGGATTAATTGCTCTTACTATTAATAATGCATGCCTGGGTTTCTTTGTATGAATTTGTTTGGCTTCAGCTTCTAGCCGTTGATTCCTGCCATGCTTTCTCCACTAGAAGAAGGAGATCTTTTGCATATGGTATTATCTTGTTGTGGTGGTACTTGTACACTTTAATCAATTCATGTCTCCATCTTTTTGATAAGGTGCACAGAGAAATCCCTTCCAGGCTTTCACTAGAGAGAGACATTTTCTCTCATCCTCTCTCCAGCTTTTCCCATTTAAAATATGGGCACCAGAACTTTTTACTATGTGCCAATATTAGTCTTACCAGAGCAGTAGGGAGAGATAAGATCAGCTCCCCACTCCTACTCACTACTTCCTTGTTCATACATCCATGAATCACATTATCCCCTTTTGCTCTGCACTAGGAGCTCCTGTTGCTGCCCTTAAATTCAGTTTGCAGTCCTTGATTTCTGTGGCTGCTAGCTATCAACACAACAGGATCCATTCCATGTTCCTATAGGGGTGCTTATGTTAAAAGGTATCTTTAAAATCAGGTCTTCTGCACTGCCTGTGTTATGATGTCCTTGGAGAGTGTTGCAAAGCCAAAGCCTTGAGTTGCTCAGGTAAGGTTATTTGATGTGGAATGAAAAAATAAATTTTAAAAAAATAATAATTGTTCCTTAGAATATAAGTGACAAACACCCTTGATATTGATAGGAGTGGGATCGGCTCACGGCATTTGTTCACCAATATGAACCTGTGACTAAATTTTCCAGGCCTACAGAGGGTGAAATCCATGCTGCTCTAATCCTTTTTTCATAGACAAGCCTTGTAACTGCTGTAACCAGTGAACACATGTTGACTCCTTCCCACTGATACTGACAGGATTTTCTTTAAACAAGAAAAAGAGCAAGTCTAACCTGTCTTTCCAACAAAGATTTTCTGCTCATTAAAATGTGAGAGCTGCTGCATGGATTTAACCTTGATAGGCAGAAAGTATCTCATTCGTCCCAAAGGTAAGTGTAGTCTACGTGGCAAAGCCAAAATTGTGAAGTTTTTTCAGTCAAATCAGAGCTATTCTTTGTAGGACTGTGATTGTGCAATCATCAAGGCATTTTCATGCTGGCAAGAAAAGACACAAAGCAAACTAGTCTGATGCATTTTAACAGGACTTTAACGTGAGTGATCCTTACCATTTTTGATCCTACTGCTTTTGTTGAGAGCTTCAGCTCAGGAAAAGATTTCAGGATTTGACCTGTGCTGGTGTTTTCTGATGGTGATTTTGAGGATATGAGGTCAAACTGATGTCACAAGAAGAAACCAGTCTTGTGGGCTTGTTAACAGGGAACAGCCAGCTAAAAGTCTACAGGTTCTTGTGGCTAGCTGAGGCTTACAGTGTATACTCAACTGTAATTCATATTGATGCTTGAAAAAAGGAAAGTACATTTAAGTTCATGTGAAGCTGTTGATTCCCATTCACAATACACTTTCTATTATAATGCAGGAACTCCTAAACTCTGCTATTAAAACAGGACTTAGTAATTCTGAGGAATGCTACCATTTGTGTCTGAAGCTACTTTTGAAGGCTACCTGTGATTAGTGCTCATGTAACTGTCATTGTTGGATGTTCACATGAAATTATATAGTTATTATTTCACATTATTTATATTATGTGCCTTGCAGCTCTTGGGAGAAGGGACGCTTCCCCAAGTCCCATGAGGCTCCTGGTGAGGGCTGAGCACAAAGTTGGGGTGTTTGTGGAGACTTGTACCTCTGCAAGGTGCATCTCACTGTGATTTATGCTTTCCCAGGTCCCTGCAGCACACCCAGTATGTGAACACCTCTCAGTGATGTATTAAACTAATCAACTACCTGTCAAATGCATTTCAGGAAGAGAGTTCATCCCTTTTTTATATCCAGTCCAGCACATTCCCATGCAGGCACATTCTCTCTGCACTTCCTAAATGTTTAAAACAAGTAAGTAAAATCAATCCTGTTTTATATAAACACAGCAAGAACTTGAACAGGAAAATCTGTGTTAATAAGAGTCTGGCCACAAAGTATTCTATAAGCAAAGGGTGTTGTTTTTTTTTTTTTTCCTGTCAATGTAGTCCCAGTTGTGCTGGTGGCTGGGTGGCAGTAAGGTGTGTTAGCCCGTGGGAAACCTGGCCCAGGGAGTTCCCAGGCAGGTGAGTGAAACAAGGCCATGATGCCTGGGTATCTGTTGGGAGATAGGTTGTATATCCCAGTCCACCAAACACTATTTTCCGAAGTCCTGGTATCTGCTCAGAGTTTGAAAAACAGCTAGAAATAGTGGTTGGAGTCCTGAGTTACTTGAAAAACTTGGTGTGATCCTCCTCTGAGAGAGAAATCAAAATGGACAAGTGCAAAATGTTACCTACTAGCCTCAGCCATGCCTTGGAAGCTGGCGTCTGGTATTCATATATGGAGGCAAGAAAAATCTGGCCAGTAGAGGTCAGATGGGAATTTGATCAGTCTGAGAGCTAAAGGTGTTCAGAGATAGTTTGGCCTGACACTCTCTCCTGATATTTGAGGAGTACTGTTTGGTGTTAGTGTGCAGAACAGGTCTGCATGCCCTTGAGCCATTTTAGTTTACTGCTGTCTGCAATTATATTTTCATCACTATTATATTTGTGTTGTTTCACTTTCTAGAGTATATTTTTAATGTTAAATGTCATATTTTGAATAAGTGATGAAAACAAGGCTATGTCAAAATACATATGTATATAATCTTTCTTTCTTTCTTTCTTTCTTTCTTTCTTTCTTTCTCTCTCTTTCTCTCTTTCTTTCTTTCTCTTTCTCTCTCTCTCTCTTTCTCTCTCCCTTTCTCCCTTTCTCTCTCCCTTTATTTCTTTCTTTTTCTCCCTTTCTTTCTCTCCTTCTCTTCTTCTCTCCCTCTCTTTCTCTCCTTCCTCTCTCCCACCCTTTATTCTCTCTCCTTTCTCATCTTTGTCATTCTGTCTCTTTATTTCTCTGTCCCTTTTTTTCTCAGCCTCATAGGCCTGTTTTGTGAACTTGGGTACACTGAATGACATAGTTACACCCACAGATTCACCCTCCCTAAAACCATTCGCAGTCAGGCTTGCTGCTGCATGTTTCTCTCCTTTCTGAAGCTGAATGAATTGAACAGAAAGAATTGAAACAACTTAGATTTTCTTCCTAGGATATTTTGACTGCCACAATAACTGAGAATGAGTTATTCTTGTAATTGTATTCTTCAGATACAGAGAACAGTATACATTGTGCTCAGAGGTGGGAAACCTGTGGGTGTTCCAGTGAGTCCAGGCACTGAAGGGGTTATTCTGGCATCCTGACCAGGGCTGGCCCAGCGCCTGGACACCCACCAGTGCACAGCTACAGCTGTGCAGCCTTTGGGCTTGTAGTGCTTACAGTGCTTCTCAAAGATTTGCTTGAAAGTAGCCCTGAAGAAAATGAGAAAAGTGCGCTAGCCTAAGCATACACTTTTTGTATCTCTAAGTGACAGGCACTGGTAAATATTGTAGCTAGAGGCCAAAGTAATTTACTTCTTGTGCTCACGAAAGAAGTGAAAATGCTTCTAATTCACAAGGTAGTTTCCTTTATGTTAACTTCCACCATATCTGTGGTTCTTTGTAGAAGTATTTACCAGCAATAGTTTTTAAAATCTCACGGCCCACTTGTAGGGCAGCTATTTCCCTCCTATTTCAGCAGCTTTTTTAAGGCTGTAGGAGATCTGTTTTTCAGGAGAAGGGTACTCAGGCCAGGAAAGAAAGCACAGCCCTGTGTGAAGGGCTGCCCTTGACAGCCATTTGCAGTTTTCATCATGAGCATCATAGCAAGAAAGATATTTACTCAATCTAGGTTTCCCTTTTAAATAATGTTTTGTTTATGTTATATAATTTCCTGACCTCAAGAATTAGAAGAATTAGGAGAAATTAACCTGGAAGAGTAGATCTCCTGTGAGGTTTTTTTTTCTGCTGCAAGTCACACTTTCTGAGGGAGAGTACACGGATTTTTGTCTCTTAGAAAGTAAGGTTGAATACAACTAGGAATATCATATCTTGACATTTTAGAGCTGTAGCAACATCAGGATGAGGGGGGAAAAGAATAGCAAGACCTGTTGGCTCCTGGTAAGTTGGTAAGCAGCTCTCATTGCAGGGAGTTCAAAGAGGAAAAGCGGGTAATTCCTGCTTCCAAATGCCATACTATCCTTCTGAAAATGTTATAATATGTATGCATTAGAGAACTGCTCACAGATCTCAGTCTGCATTGGGACTACTTTGTGTAAGTAAGTGAGAGAGAGTCTCTCCTCTGGAGAGCTTGCAGTCCATATGGACAAGAGAGATTGTGGCTAAAGGAGGAAGCAAAGTCACCACCAAAGTGATGTGCCAGTCAGCCAGGACAGTCCTGCCATTTTGCACTTCCAGGCTGGCCTTCTGAAAGGTGTGCCTGAAGAACATGTGAGGTCTGATGGACTTGGCTAGTAATAAACTCCTGGTTGCATGTGAAGGTCTTAAAATTGCATTTCTAATAAATACTTCAACTGTTGGCTTTCATGATCCAGAATTTTGAATGGAGATAGAATATTTCAATAAGGCTCGTGGCGGTACCTTATGCTTCCACCAACAAAGGCTGTAAATGTGTGTGAAAAAAAGGTAATATCATTTGCAGAAAGAAATGCTTCAGTAAATGCCTAATTACGCCATTTAAACTGTGCTTGCTGGAGCCCTGGGCTATACTCCACTGCTTGAACTTTTGTAAATCCTTGACATTACAGCTATTTAAATCTACACCAAGAACATTGGATCTGTCAACCAAAGAGGGAGACTTATTGTCCAAAATTAAAGATGCATGAAGTCTCAGATAGTTTTTCACTTTCAGTTGCTGTGCTTCAGTGTTGGACAGTTGATATGAGGGATCCAAAGCCCAGTTTCAGGATCGTAACCTTTACTTGCATAATACACAGGCTAGGTATCACTAGTACAGTATGTCTGGGTCATGTAGGTACAACGAGGATCCACTCTGCTCATGATTTTCTTTGTAATTTAGGGCTCTGGAGCCAGTCCTGCAACCAGAACAAATCAGTGAAGCCCTGCCAGCCCAGGTCAGTATCTGAGTTTCAACTAAGTTGATTGTAAAAATTTCTAGTAAAATGCTGGAATCTGTTATCTGTATAGAGGAGATCTCCATTGTAGTGCAGTTCTCAACATCATTCTAATTCTTTAATACTACTAGAAGAACAATTTGCTTTCATCATTTAATAAATACTCCTAAGCTGTCTTAAAGCTGGTAACTTCTAAGGTATTCTTAGAATAATATTTTCCTGAAAATAATCACATGGGAATTGCTATTCCACCTTCTTTTGGAAGAAAAAAAAATTATGTAAGAGGAGATGATCAAGTAATATGTCAACAAAAGAGCCATAATTGGCCATAAACTAAAGGAATTTTGCCTAGATCTCCACATAAACTCTTTCATCTTCCATACATTTATAGAGAGATTAGGAAAAAAATCAAGTTCAGAATAAGTGTTTTTTCCAATACTCACGTTAAATGATGCTTTTTCAGTCAAAACACTTACTTGATCTCAATTTATTAAAATTGAAATGAAAGGTCCTTCCACGAGACTTGCAATAGTGGGCCCTTGCTTTAGTGGCTGTAAAACAAAGTCAAATACCCTTGGACACTTAATACATCTTGACATGTCTTTTTTTTTCAGGAGAGATACAGTATTTTGGGGATGCAAAGTAATATCAACTGTCTTCCTAGAGTTCCTTGCAGATGGAGAGTAAAGATAAATGTCTTCACTTCCTTGCATGGTTTAGGGTTGCTGTGTGCTGTTTGAACAGCTGCACTTGTGCCATCCCTGAAGGTGGCTGCAAGTCAGTGGAGGAGGAAGCAATCCAAGTATAGAGCATTCTAAAGTGACAGACAAATTGAGTTATTGGGGTTTTTCCACTGATAAATTGCTTGCTTCTCTCAGTGATACTGAACATGCTGTCATGACTGAAGAGTTTCAGCAACTCATCATAGTGCTCAGTGAGTCTGTCGTGTAACAGAAAGGTTTCTCTTCCTGTCCTGGCTCAAATTTCCTAATGTACAAATCTCTCTAAACCCCCTTTAAAGCCCCCAAAAGGCACACCTCATGGAGCATACTCTACTGCTTAGTGGCTTGGGCAATTTACTAGATACAGCTTTCCTGCAGTTCCCTAACTGGAGAATTCCTGCAAAACCATTCGGTAAATACATGATACGTAGCCCTTTCTTAGAGGGCTTCCATAAAGTAAAAACTGTATATTTGTAATTTTTCCCCCCATATTTAGTAGCCTTAAAGGTGTAACATTCAAAGGCAGTATTTATTGCCAGATTCCTCAAGTGATCCAAGAAAGCATGATTTCTTACAGGAGAGGGATGTGTCTTCAGTTTACTGCTACAAGGTTGAAATCTGGGTAATTCCCAGCACAGTAAGCACTGGCTGGTCCTGTGCCATCACATTTTCCCTCTTTCTGCAAATCTAGCTTAAAACTGAGTCTAAAAAATGGCAAAGCCTCCCTTCCCCTTACAGGTATAGATATCTGTGATGCAAAGAATTTGTAGACTCCAAAATCATTTCCACTATCTGAGGGAACCAAGTGAGCTGCACAGACTCTCAAGGGAAAAGTGAGCTAGAGAGCTAGACATCACAACACAACATTTGCTGACTTCTGAGAGTGATACAGACTACTAAATCCTGGGTTTAATCCAATCATCTTAAAACTTGCAGAAGAGTAATTTTTCTGTAAACCTCCTTCGGTCAGATATAAATCGAATTTTCTACATGTACAGTGAATATTTCTTCACTTTAAAGAAAGTGTGGTTGTGTAGGTGTCGTGGTTTCTGCCCATCAGGGAACAAAAGACCACGATTAGCCTCAAGTACCGAAGACTTAAGGATTGCCAAAGGGCAGGGAGAGCTTAATTGCCGCTTAAGGTGCAGGACAAAACAGACCAGGCTACTCGGCTTGGGGAAGAAAACAGAAAACAATTTAATACCAACNCTGACTTCTGAGAGTGATACAGACTACTAAATCCTGGGTTTAATCCAATCATCTTAAAACTTGCAGAAGAGTAATTTTTCTGTAAACCTCCTTCGGTCAGATATAAATCGAATTTTCTACATGTACAGTGAATATTTCTTCACTTTAAAGAAAGTGTGGTTGTGTAGGCTACGCAGGAAGACATGGGGAGGCTTTACCCTAAAAACTTATCTGAGGGTCACCAAAAAAAAAAAAAAGAGAGAAAAGTTCCAGTTTTAAGAAAAGCGATAAAACAAAAATACAACTGTGCAGTCTTTTACAGTCCATTTCACATATTTTCACAGACCATGTCAACCTAACAAGTCTGCAAAGACTTCAAAGTCATCTATGGTGTACCCTGGTAAGTACTGACAGCATAAATATTATAGATATTTAATTCCTGTCAGAAGAATTTTAGTATTGGATCTTAAATTAATGAAAAGTCTAAGTTGAAAGCCTTAATTCAATCACATCTGCACTTCAAAAATGTTTTAAAATATGAATCTGGATTCAGATCTGAAGTACACCACTATACCACCAGAGTGGACTTGCTACAGCTCCCAGCGTAAATGCCTCATACACTTAAGAATATAATGTGATTTAAATCAGCAACTAGAAAACAAAGCAAAGGGTATTTCTCAAGTGGCTAACATAGATAGATTTGAGGCATTTTATACACAGAGAGAAATATTTTTATCTTATTTTTCAGTATTTTATTTATTTAACAAGTAAAGGGCTATTTTGCATCCGAAAAGAAAGCTAAAAAGAGAAAACCAAGCAGAGCTGACCAAAGCTGAAAAACAGGAAAACCATTGGGGAAAGAGAAAAAAGGAATTCTGGTTATTTTACATAACAGATGGCAGCATAACAGAAAGCAGCTGATGTTGGCAGCCTAAGGGAATTTTCCCGTGTCAGAAGAAAAATAAAATTTTGGATATACAGAAACCCCTGTTAAATGAGTTTCATAAAAAGAGTGTTTTATTTACATATGCATGTACGGATATAGATGTTTAGATGTATACAGACTTGCACACAGTTGTATAGACATCTGTGTTTGGAGGGAAAAGAGATTAAAAGTTATGGCAGATGTGTATTTTTCTTACCTGCTACATTGTGTTTATTGGTCCTTTCTTTGGAGTACTTGGTTGCTCTCCTTCTCTACCAAAATCAGCCTTTCTCTTCTTCCCTCCAGGACATTCTACATTTTCATCTGTATATTCATTTAAGTTCCCATTTCCCTGCACTCTCTCCCTCCTATACCTCCATTTTATTCTGCCACAGAATCATATGTCCCATATACATTGCACCCTTCTGCCACTATCCTTGTAAAACCTTTTTCCATGTTACTCTCCCGCTTGGAAACACAGTTTGTCCTGTAAAGCAAATATCACCCAGTATACACTAAGCATGCCAGGGCACATCCTTCAAATAAGAAGTGCTGCATCTCATCTCTCTGACCTGCCTCTACATATGCAGGGGGCTTTCAGGGTGATTTTTGTTATCTGTTTGGACCAGAGCCACCTGTGCATCTTGCCTGGGCAATTTATGGCTCACTCTTGGTGACCTTTTTACCATGACATTGGATGAAATATTCCTAGTGGTGGCATACCTCTCCTACTCTGCACATTCCCAACTGGCTTGTCCCTTTACCAACCATACATATCCATCACACTAGGCTTTGGATTTACGACAAGGTTAAACCAGACCACTAAGGCAAGCAACTTGATTTTCCTCAGCGTAATGTCCTGTGGAGACAGGTATGATAAAAGCTGAGATATCAGAATCTGAATATCTTATCTGACCAAGATACACAGTGTATAAAGGAAAATAAGTTGCAATGAGGAAGCTTTGAAGAAAACAAGACAGAAGAAAGAAAGGAGAACATTGAATAATCTAATGCAACAGGATGGACTAGTGCTGCTTGGAGGTTGATGGGCTCAAGTAATTTTGGGCTACGTGCATATGGATGTCTGTCCTTGTGTGCAAGGGGTTTGTGGGCTTCCATTTGGAGTGTAAAATAGATGGCTGATCCAGCATCACTTGGCCTAGAACTGAACATACCTCTGTTATAACTGTTAATGTAAGGAGTAATCACAGAATCTTAAGGGCTGGAAGGAACCTCAAAAGATCACCCCCTACACTACTCTCTAAAAGTTCATTTCCCAACCTCTATTGCTACATGGGGTTATTCTTTCCCAGATGCAAGACTCTACACTTGCCCGTGTTGAATTTCATTAGATTTCTCCCCACCCAACCTTCCAGCCTGTCCTTGTCTCATTGAATGGCAGCACAGCCTTTTGGTGTGTCAGCCACTCCACCTGGTTTAGTATCATCAGCAAACTTGATTACAGTGCCCTCTGTTACTTCATCAGGGTCATTAATGAATATATTGAACAGTACTATTCCCAGCACTGACCACTGAGGTACTCCACTAGACACAGGCCTCCAACTAGACCCTGCCCCAGTGATCACAACTCTTTGCCTTCTTCCCTTCAACCATTTCACAATCCACCTCACTACCAGATCATCCAGCACTCCTAAATGGAAAGTTCTTTTTCCATCCAAGTCCTAAGAAGTCATCTGTTGAATGCTGTGCTCAGCCTCATTTTATTGCTGTGTGACTCTTATCCCAGATCTTCCCTGTTACTGAGATAAAGGAAGGGCATAGGGGGTTATTGTAGCTGGCAATTTCCTCACAACTGTTTTGTAGTAGGATTTTTTTCTCAGTGGTTAATTTTTCCACTCACATTGGTCCCCTTTTATATCACCTCTTTACTGTGTTATTTTGATGTGGTTCTTTTCAGTTTAACTGCTCTTAATGGAAAATTACTTGGAATCAACATTTTGCTTGGTTTTGAACTATATTGTGTTTATCCTGCAAACAACCAATTCCACTAAAAAAGTAGCTTGTGAGCAACAAAGTGATCACACACAGGACTCAGAGACTTTTAATTAGTGTAACCTAAAAGTTCAGTGTGTAGCAAAGAGGGCTAAAATCAGGACATTGTACCTAAATGTACATTTCAAACTATCTTTTCTACTAGCTCCATGACATCTTCCTCAAGATATTTTCTGTAACTGAGACCAAGAGATCCAAGGAAACCCTGTGAAGATCACTGCGGAGCCGGCAGGCCAAACTCATTCTGTGCGAGATGATCAGGTTGTCATTGTGATCGTATTAGGCTGGTGTGGGATGGTGGTCTCTGGGGATTTTGGTTAGAACTCATCTTCAGGATAGATAATGAAGGGGATTACAGACTATTCCTGGGTTAACACGAAACCACAGTAATCTGTATTACCTCCGTATTAAAAAATTTAGGAAAGTTGGATGAAAATGTTGTTAATTTTCTGGGAAGGAAGAGATGAAAATATGGGATAGATAACTTTAAAAAGTGTTTCAAAAAAAAGCTAGCAAATTCACTTACTTTAAAAAGTTGAAGATCAAATTCTGCTCTTAAGATACAATATAATCACGCTAACTTGACAGAGTAGTTTATGGTAATGGGAACTGGTGAGCAAGAGCCAACATCAAGCGGCCTTGAGAAGGCAAGTTTTTGGTGAAAGTGGAAGACCAGAGATCAAGTGGAGCTGTAGATGATTTAGGAAAAGGCACAAATAAGAAAGGAAAATAAAACCACATTTAATTAGAGATATTAAACTAGTAAACACCTAGGACTTCTCAATGCCTCAAGGCCAACAGCATGGGACAGTCAACACGCAAACTGTTAATCTCTGGTAGCGACTAAAACAAGGTGTAACAATCAAGCTGCCTGCTGGGAATGGTCCTTGGTCCATACTCACTCCTGAGTAATGGACCTGGCCAAATGTATGCCAGAAATCATTTGAACAGTTTCAGGAAGAACTATTCCATGGGACTGTTTATTTTCTCATAGAGATTATGCATCTCTCTCTGTCTGTGTATCACAAATTGATTGGTGAGGCTTAACATGCATCAGATTCTAACTTCACCACACATTCCTGCTCAATAATGGACATTAGATATTTCATTTTTCCAGAGTACATACCACACATGAATCCCTTCAGGCACAAATTCAGTAGGTTGGTCTCTGCATGTCATATACATGAATTTGCAATTAGCATATGTCAGCTGACAGAGGATCAGATGCAGAATTCAGCACTCAGAGGTGCTCTGTGGATTTCTGACTTCTGGGAAACTCTGGTCCATAAATCAATGCAGGACTTAGACACTTACATATGAGCAATATTTTGTTTCTGACATTTAGAGCAGCACAATTCAGATGCATACTTTGCTTCAGCTTTTCCAGAAAATGCAGTCAACAGCAAATTGGTGGCTTGATCTTCTGTGAGGTGAGAAGGTGAAGCAGTTTCTGCACAGTAATGAGAGGACTGTTCAAATGTTGCATATCTAAGGTAACAAACCACCACTACAATAACAGACATGCTAGTAAATGGAGACCTAACTGTAAAGAACTGCAATATGCACTGATGGACGATATGATCTACAATCTTCCCTTAAAGCAATCCCTTCTAAGATGTGAGAAGCTAGACCAAATACGTGAAGCTTAAGTGAATTCAAAGGATCTGATCCTACTCCATATTTGCCATGCTGTTTAAGGCTGTTTCACAGAATCACAAGATCACTGGGAGCGGAAGATTATCTGGCCTAATGGTCTTGTTCAGAGCCAGGTCAGAACTTCCATATCCGACCTACATGTTAAATATGTATTCGCTTCAGCAGTTCAACTGATGTCCGCAAAGATCCTTGAGATCCTTGAAAGGAAGGTGCTACATAAGTAAAATGCACGGGAAAAATATCTATGCAACTCTGGTACCTGCAGGCTTAAGTGTATGTGTATATGTGTGTGTGTGTGTCTATATATATATATATATATATATATATGCATGCATCCTGAGAATGTTTGCATGAATCAACACCTTTTACATAACTTCTATTATGGTTTCTATTATTATTTATTTCTTCTGTCACAGTAGAGGTCTAGGTTACAGACTCAAGCTCTTTTGTTTAGTCCTATCTGGATCCTCAGCACTTGCCATCCTGTATACCTTTGGTTCTCTCAAGATCTCTAAGCAAAGGGATACCTTTTCTTCCTGTTCCTGACTCCACCAGCATCCCCTCACTTACATTTACTGGGGAAAGATGCCATCAGTCTTTGATGGAGCTCAAGTGAATTAAATGTAGCCTGAGTACGCTGCCGATTTGGGTGAACAAATAAGACACAGATGACAGACCTTAATGAAAATGAGCGTAGCCAACAGCACAGTGCCCGTCATCTCACACACAGGAGCAGCTGAGCTACCTCAGAGATTAAACAACCTCTGGAACAGACACCACTAAGCCTTTCTAAGCTTGGACCTAGGTTTTTGAGATGTAGCCTAGTACCTAGGGAGAATAAGGCCAAGATTTTTTTATGCATGCTATTTGGTTTGACCCCATGTGGGCAGAGACAAGTCCTGAAGCTTGACCATATGGCCAAATTTATGCAAGGCACTGTGATGTTTGGTTCACATTTTTATTTCACTCTCACTTCTAAAAAGATATTGTGAACCTGGCTTCTGTGTGGGAATGGATCAGATGCTGATCATTTTAAAAGCTAATGTGTTTGGAAATGGCACCCATAACCAAATCTAGAGATCTGCAAACCCTGCTCTGTCAAAACAAATCACAGTGCAATGCATAGGCCTTTGCAGAATACAGTAATACCTGGAGTTTATTTTTTTAATTTACTTTTTCTCATGAAGATTGAAACATAACCTTACACATCTGATCAGAGTGAACACCATTTGGTGTGCTTCCTAAAGAAAATCTCTAAGTCTATTGAAGAGCTGCAGAAATAAAGGTTATAAAGGCTGCCATCTGGCCGTAGAGGTCCACATGTGTGCATTTGAATGGGATGGGAGAAGAATGAATATCATTTTCCTGAGCTACTGCAGAAGTTTTAAACAGTTCTCACATTATACTCACCAGCTGTCATCATGGCTGTGGTGCAACATCTGTAGCACTATCAGTCACGAGAATAGTCCCTGAAATGAGGAACATTGTAAATAAAACCAGCACTAGAAAGCTTTCAAAGCATAATAATCCTGCCTTCTCTATACAGATATTCATGAAACTGCTTGCTACAGTAGTTCATGCAACAGTGGAGAACTTGATGTCTGTGATACTGCTTGGGAATATGGGTGAAAACAAAGCAAGAATGCAAGGAAAAGGGCAAGTAAGCAAGGAAAGCCTTCCAACTGAGAACGGGTTTAAAGGTGATGGTTCTAAACCCAGCCAGCAGTTTGATGACAGTTTATGGAACTACCACATGAAGTCAGTTGACCCAGGTGGTCTTGATTTAATTTTTACTGAAAGACTTGAGAAGACAGTTGTGACTGACCCTGCCAAGTCAATGCAGTACAGCTGAGCCTGGTTTAGGGGTAATGAGTGAAGAAATGGCAAATACGACAGAAACTGTGTGATTCTGAAGCAATAGCTCTTTCTGTTCTTCTGCTGTGTCATCTTCCTGACTTCTCTATTTCCTTTTCCTTTGCTTAGCCTCAATGAGTGATGCTGAGTTATTTCCAATATGTCACAATTGTCACAGATGTTGTCTCCCAGTTTGTTTCTTATATCCATTATTATACCCGCTATTAATGTGCACTAGAATGGCTGCCTAGATAAATCTCTTCTGATCTTCTGTATAGATTGGATACTAAGATCCTTGCTTTATTTAACATGTTTAGACACATCTATGTTCCTTAAATATTTTTTATCTCCTTCCTGATAAATCATAGTACATTCTCATCTCCTAATAAAAGATCTGTTCCATCAAATTAAGCAAATAGCACTGAAAGCACTAAAAATTTGAGTGAATTTGTCCTGCAGAAAAAGCAGAGTGGGTGAGATAATTGCCCTTCACGATGTCTAATTCTAATGTGAAATCTGAATTCTTATTTCACATCTCACTTCCAGAGCTCCGCAACTGCTGTTCTCAGAAACAGAAGCTGTACCAACAGAAAAAAAAAATGGAGAAGACAGATAAGTGATTTTGAAATTTTATTAAAAGCTGAAAAAAACCCTCCACAGATGAGCAAAGGAATAGGTATTGTTCCCCCTATGACCATCATTTCTCTGCTCTGATATTGTCATGATAAAGCCTAGTCATCATCTGACACGAGTAATGCCAAATCTCCTTGGGAAAGGACAACCCCATGTGGCAGTCTTTCTACTGTCATTTGGGGTTATCTAGTTGGTCATCTCATGTTGAAACTCTCTGTGGCCAGTCACCCAGTGCCAAAATCCCCAAACTTACAGTTTAAGCCTCTATTTCAGCCTACACTTTAGTCAACTGAGACATCCTGTGAGGTTTAAACCAGAATGAGTAAGTCGGCTGTCTCTGCATCCTGACTCTGCTTTGGCACAGTGTTTATGAAAACATCCCTCTGCTCAGAATATGTCACCCTAGGGCACGTACAGCCTGAGGACAGCAGGTCTGACATGCTGGTAGGATAATTGGAGCTCCTCCGTGCAACTGTGGCTGAATCACAGTCCCCTTCCTCCAAGGAGCAGGAAAGAAGTTGAACTCACACAAGGGGAAGCAATTTGGATCTGCAGGGTGTTAAGGCAAAATATGGGAAAGTGTGATCATCTATTGAAATCACACAGCCTTATGCCATTTGGTGTATTACCAGTCATGAGCACGAGGTAGGCAAACTTACACTTTGAATACACAGATTCAACTTTGTATTTGGATGCAAGTATACCCAGTCATACCGCTACCAGGCAGGTAACCAGTATCTCCTTCTAGCTTCCATCGGACAAGTCTGGATTACCAAAGTCCCTCTTGTCAGGCTTCTTCTTTCTTCTCTGCCCTGCTGCTCCTGCTTTTCCACTCACTGCTCTGCTATTTCAAGGCCTTGTGTGTAGGTTTGCTTTGAGCAGCTGCACTTTGTTATTGGTTTTGTTGTGATAGCACCTGAACTCCTGGCCATAGACAAGGTCTCTGCTGTCACAAACTGCTTCACTGGTTTTTCATTTCCAGGACTCATTTGGTTCCTTGAGAGGCTGAAGGATCTGCAGGTTTTCTGAAGGAAACACAAATATAAATGCCAGGACACCACCAGTCTTTTCTGTCTTTTGCACAAGCTTCACAGAAGCCGCACCAGACAAAATTATATATAGTCCTGGGCACTGCTTGCTTTTGGTTTGGACCCAGTCATTCCGGTTTGCCTCTGCCTTGAGGTTTCATGCTTCCAGCTTCATTTAAGAGCCAGACCTCTCCAATCCCAGCTGTGCTACTAACCCCCTGTGTGACCCTGGGATGTGTCAGCTTCACCATCCACAGAAGGGAGTTTCTAGCTCCTGCTCACTTCCATCCTCTGGGCATTGAAAACACTGATTAATTTACATGTGTGAGAAGCTTTTCATGAGCAGAATACTTTATAAATGCTAAGTGTGATTAGGACGGTGGAGACAATCTACACAACTTGTGCATGAGGTTGTTACTTGAAAGTCTTTGAGAAATAAAATGATGACAAACATGCATCAAAATGCAACCTCTTCTTGGGGGGGAAAAGAGAAATGGGCAAGTTGAGAGGAGAAAAACTGCAGAATCTTTCAGCCTCAGAGCTGCCTGAGCCACCAGCTCTGGACACAAACATGAGAGCTTGCCACAGGTACCCGTTACCCCTGTGATTAGAGGCCTGAGGAGTAACTGAAGAGGGTCTGGGCCTGGCCCAGGAGGTGTCTGAGCATATGTGAAAGGGGGATGGTGTGCACCCTTTGCCTGTGGCAGAGCAGTAGACTCAGATTTCATGGAGACTATAATTTTGCCTGCTGCCGCTGCTAGATCCTAATAACCAAACCGAGCAGGGAATTTTTACGCCATCCGAGGCATTCCTGATCCCCCTCCACATCTAGTGAAAACTTAATAGCGTGAGAAAATGCCTTCCTGTAGCGTGTTGTAAACCACATGCAGAACAGGAGCAGATGGAGGGGGGCTGTCCTCCACCCGACAGAGGGGCTCGCCAAGATGCTCCCTGCTGAAGGATGGAAGCAGAAAGAAACTGCAGCTTTGCAGGGTGTCTTTGGTCAAATAAGGGTGAAGCCAGCAGAAATTGCAGAAATCATGAGGCAATAACCCTTAGTGCTCTGAGGAACATAAGTAAAAGGAGAAGGAAAACTACTTTTCCGAAGCCTTTCCCCCCATACAGATGGTAGCAGTTAAGATTCCTGCAGGAGCCAGGAGCTGCAAACTTAACACATCTGGAAGTTTCCTGATGCCTGAAGTCAGGCCGTGGCAAACAATGCTCGCTGAGCTGCGCAGGCTTTGCTTGGGTGCTTTTATTGCACTTGGACCGATTTCAAGCTCTGCTCCATGATTAATTGCACTTTTAAAAATAAAGTTCAAAACACTTCCCAGGAAGTTTGGGGAAGGCAGAGCACTTCAGTGGCACCAGCAGCTCAGTGCAGTGTTCATTGTGGCAGCCCCAGACGTAGCTTGCATTAGTGACAGATTCATCTGACATAGCATTTTACAATCCCATTTTATCATGGAGAGAGTGCCGAGAGATACAGTGTTTCTTCTCCACCCAGCCCTCTCCAACATCTGCCAGTCACAGCAGGGTGGCAGGCAGCAGGCTCTCTACCCCCATCTTGTTTGTGCAGCTAAGTTTGGGGCCAGGCCACCATTGTAACTGTCATTTGCCCCATGGAAATTCTGGTAAGGAAGAACCTTGCACCGTTCTAGTGTGCTCCTGCCCATCTGTCCCAGGGAAAGCCTCACTCTAACCCATGGTTAAGAAAAACCAAAGAGAATCCTGGAAGGCAAAAGACATTTCAGAACACTGGAGCTACAGTAATAATGGAGGTGCACAAATAACACCGCCTAAGAGGAACTAGTGTAGATTGAGGAGAGATGGGGAAGCCAGGGTCATGGTAACTCATTAACACGTAACAAAGGGGTCTGTAAAGGGCTGTTGCACATTCCTTACAACCCCTCTGGGGCATCTGCAAGAGGTAGTGTAGATTAAAACTCACACATTCACAAAAAAAGTTCCCCAGCAGCCAGTCACTCAGGTGTACAAGACATGCAGGAGGCTGTTTGGCACTGTCAGCAACCAAATGGGCTGCAGGAGCTGGTGAGATTCCTGGCTTGTGATGTTAGCTCTGTGCTATCATTCTCCTCACTGGAAAAGACAGAGGCTGTTTTTCGTACAAAGGTTAGCAGGATACACAACAGAAGATGTGCTGAAGGACTGTAAAATATTTCAGGCAGACAGCAAGTAGGGGAGTAGAAAGCTGCAGGCCTCATGTGCCTGTCTTGGCAGTCCCTGCAGGTGGGACAGCACAGGACACGCAGGCTTTGAGGCTGGGTCATGCCGGCACGACACAAAACCCACGGGCACTGCTGCCGTGAGGAATTTCTGGTGGGAAAGAGGCTGCAGATGCATGAGAATCAGACAGCAGACTTGTCATCTGTGGGCCTGTGGTGGGCTCTCAGTATCCCATGGCTTCTGGCATCTACCTCCTCTATCTGGTATGTCTGAAAAAACACCCAGACCGGTAACCATCGTCAGGCGCTCTGTTGGTTTGTTTTACAGCACATACAGAGTGCTGCTCCCTTCCTCCTCCGCCCCCTTCTCTTGCTCTACGCAGCTGACTTTGCATCTTGTCTCAAGTTGGGACCTGATTCCGCAAATGATTTAACTACCTGCTAAATTTTAATACACCGCGAGTCATTGTGTTGCAATCACAGCTTGCTGTATGTAAAACTCATCACGTGTGCCAATGCTGGCAAAGGGCTGTGTGCTCTGCAAGGCTGGGATGGTGGCTATGCCTCCCCTGCAGCAGTTGTTTGAGAGAGAACTTCCAGACTCCTACCTCCAATGCTTTTTTTGACTATGACAACACTCAGTGAGCAATTTGGGTAGGCAAAATCTGGGCCGCTGTTTGCAATGCTACCGTACTATTTCAGGCTTTGTTTGCACCTCTCATCTCTTTTGTAATCTCAATTTGATTCTTTGTTCCATCCACAAGCTCTTTGCTCACTTTTCACAGGGCACCAAGCACCCTGGGGCCAGGTACAGGCCAGTGTTTGGTGAGTATCCACAGGCTGGTGCAGCCAACAGAAATACCATCAAAGGAGCGTGCCTCAAGCTGGCCACTGAAGAGTACAGCATGTATGGAAGGCTGCGTGGCCACTGTTTGCACGTAATAGTTTTGTCATTACAGAGTGGTTTATTTTTAGCTGTTTATCCATCATAAACAGATGCCTTATCAAGGTAGAGGTCTGGAGCATACAGGCCCTTGGACGAACAATGCTCCTTCAGAAATGCTTTCCTCCTGTAAAGGATCCAGATAAAAAGACTCTCATGCAAGGACTTACCCAATTCAACACCACTAAAAGACCTATCTCTCTGCTTTCTCTGAAAATCCCTGGGCTGGATTTCCTGTGTTTGTCTGGCAGCAGGGTTGCACCACTGAGGGACACCTGCCAGAAGGTACCTGCTGTGTGTAAAAGCACAGAATCATTTTGGTGGGATAAGACGTTTAAGATCATCCAGTCCAACCATTAACCTCACTCTGTCAAGCCCACCACTAAACCATATCCCTCAGGACCCCATCTACATGGCTTTTCAATGTCACCAGAGATCGGGACTCCACCACCTCTCTGGGCAGCTGGTGTCTAGCAACCCTCTCAGTAGTGAAAAGTTATTCCTCATCTCCAATCTAAACCTCCCCTGGAGCAGCTTGAAGTAATTTCCTCTTGTCCTGTCATTCATTATGGGGGAGAAGAGACTGATCCTCACTTCGCCACAAACTCCTTTCAGGTAGCTGTAGAGAGTGATCATGTCTCCTCTCAGCCCTCTCTTCTCCAGACTGAACATCCTCAGTTTCCTCAGCCACTACTCATCGGACTTGTTCTCTAACAAGTGTAGGTACAGCCCCCTGCACAGCTGAGCCT
Organism: Urocolius indicus; assembly: GCA_013401255.1. Taxonomy (NCBI): domain Eukaryota; kingdom Metazoa; phylum Chordata; class Aves; order Coliiformes; family Coliidae; genus Urocolius; species Urocolius indicus. Next base: position 577,214 of record WBNH01007450.1, read on the forward strand.
GGGGGTGCTGCTGCATGGCCAAAAAACCACCAAGGACTGGTCTGAAACCAGGGTGCTCAGCTGTTAGGTTATTTCTCTCTGTACTCTTTCCTTTATCCGCAGCCCTGAAGGCATAAGTCTCTGTTGATTGCGGCTATATTGTATGCTGCTTTACATATATATCAAACAATAAATTAACAAGGAAGGGATTTTCCTGAGACAGATCAAGCTTCTTACCAGAGGCTTATATCAGCAGTCACTGTATACATGTAAAATTGCAGGTGGAGCAAGCCTGCACATGGAAATACCGTTCTTTGCAAGCAAGAAATTACCATGCTGGTGTGTTTTTTCTGTTTTTCTTTCCTCTCAGGAATTTCTTTTTGCTTCCATGCTTTATCTTCTGACTAAATTTCATAGTGCATGGAGCAGAGTTTGTCTGGCTGTGCTCCTGGCTGTCATGCACCCTCCTCTCCCACCGCTCACCAAAGTCCCTGTCACATGTCTCACCTGTCAGTCACTAACCCGACTGCCTGGTCATGCTGCGGCTTGTATGCGATTAGTGCCTCTTCTGATAGCTTATTTTTTTCTCTCCCATGCTCCTTCTGATTCAGCTGATTCAGACAGCTGATGGCCTCCTCGCTTGCTCATGCTGCCGTTAGTCACAGCCCTGCTGTTAATGCACCACCCTGCCAGGGATGGGGAAAGGGCAAGAGGATGGAGGCGAATGTTTGGTAATCAAGGAGTGAGTTGAGGGAATCAGCTTATGATTTCATGGTTCAAACTCTGCTGGTACCATCTGCATTTCACACAGGACGTGCTAAAAAGGGATTCTGGAGCTTTGGGGATAAGCATGAGTTGTGAGCACCAGAGCAACAGAGAAACAGGCTCTGCTAGCTATGTTGGAAGGTGAGGAGCTACTGAGCAAGAGGTGTTTAAGCAAGTCTTTGAGAAATAAAGTCATTTTTAAGCTGACTGGAGAGAGCTGCTGACTCTTGCTATGTGGTGGGCTTCAGATGAGTGGGGTTGGCGTAGCTGTGGGTATCCATGGCACGGGAAGATGCCATTCCTGGTCTGTTTGCTATGGTGGAGATTCTCTGCATTTGACCAAGCTCAGGGCATGTAGCTTCTTCAGCAGCTGGAAATGCCTGTGTTAACACATGGGCCATACTGGGAGGGCCTCATGTTGACCCTTAAAAGCTTCCCTGATGTCCATTACAGTTTTTCTCCTCTCCTGTTTTCAGGAAGTTCTGCTGCTTTTTTACCAACAGTGATGAGAGTCCTCCCACCACAGCACACAGAAATGAGATATCCAAACCACACACTTGCTTCTTTCTTTTTTTAATGTTTACCTGGGATTGCAGCCAGATGGGCACTGAAAACTGGTTTCTAAGACCACAATTTGGGACAGTGATAATCTACTCTGACCTCCTGTGTAGCCCAGGTCAGGGAGTTTAACATGGTAATTCCTGCAAGTGAAGGAATTAGTCTTCCTGGCTGTGCTGCTGAACTCTGCTCAGCCCAGCAATTTGTGGTTGAATTAGGTATATCCAGTCTGAAGACTGAAACAATGATGAGTTTTTGTCTCCCTTGGTGGGTAAAGTTCTGGTTTGTTGCATTAGATTTTCTCCCCAGCTACATTCAATAGACTTTCAACATTTAAATTAGAGGAACTATATCACAGTTGATAGAGGCATAATTTGGATGTATACAAAACTATTGTGCTACTAATGGTTTAATCCTGCAAATTCTAGAGTAAAAAGAACAATGATTACAACTATGGTGATTTCCTGCAGATGACTGCGAGTTATTTGTGCACACAGTTGTGATTCAGAGGCTGTAGGAGGTGGGTGCAGATCATACAGAAGGAAGTTTGTGACTTCCTCCTCCACTTCACTCCTCTGACCCTGCCTCTCTTCTACCTACTCTTCTGATATTATTTTGGTTCTATGAAGCCTCATAAGGGCATACTGGCTATGTTTCAAGGGATATCCACTTGTGAATACTGGGACAGGTTCTCCCTTAAGAAGTGATTTTAAAGTGCAGCATTTCCAGCAGAAATCTGCTCCAGAGACTGCTCCTTGCCTGCCTCTCAAGATTAATGAGTTCATATGGAAACACATCACCTTGGATATACAGCCGTATGTCTGTGGTTTGTATGTATCTGCACACAAACTTACATGAATAATATATACAAACAGACCTCTCCATATACTCGAGTTGCTCCAGTTTGAACTAAGAATTGTAGTGTCTCATTGTTTCCAATACACATACACACACATAGGTATACACACACATACCCACCCCCTGCCACGAGAGAGACAGCAACTTTCCCTGTTTCTCTGCCAAACACAGGGAACTCTCCATGCCTTGTGCCTTTGAGCAGCAGGGAACAGGTGTATCCATCATGTTGGGGCTGGATAGATAAAAGTGCAAATGTAAAACAAGGCTATCCTAATTGCTTGGGAAGGCAGAAAAATCTCTGATTATACAAATCAACACACAGGACTTAATGCTGCCCTTAGTATAGCTATGGTCTGCTTTGGAGTCACTAGCAGAATTTAGTTCATAGAGCGAGCTGGTAAATTTTCTTCTGCTCTCTTCTAGTTGCAGATTCAGTCTCCTACCTGCATAAAATTCCTCTCCTTTCCGTAAAACCATGGCTGCATGTTACTTAGCAGGTCAACAGTGCTCAGTCTGTGGCCTTTGGTATCTGTGCGAGCATTTGAGAAAACAAGCCTATTACCAGTTTCTTTAAGCAGAATTTTTCCCTCCATCAAGGCCAGCAAACTGTGAAAGGCTGAAGCCCTCTAGAGTGGTTTTAAACTTGCAGGTCGAAGAGCAGAGAAACACCCTACAAGAAAAAAAAACAGATGAGGGATGAATAGTGAGTGTCTTTTGCTTACATATTTATCCTTTTGCTCCTTCTGATTCTTAATGTCATTCTCCTTTCTGTGAACAAATGATATGCGCAGGTCTCAGGTTATCTGTATCTATTAATAGAGTACAAGGAAACCCTGGTGTGTATACTCTGGCCAGTATGTATTGATAGTGATACATATACGTATATCACACAATATTGATAATATGTATTGCTTATGGTATATTTTAGTCCATAGGCTCTGCAACATTCAAGGAAGGGTCATCTTACGGAACTGAGAATGCTTTCCCCCTGAAATCACTGCTTGTAGCTCACTAATTAAGAAGCTTTCCTTAAAATGGCAATCTCAATCTGGAAACTAGTGATCATCTGGAATGGGTGCAAATTAAAACAAGGCTGTTTTGAGTTTGGGGGTTGTTTTTGGCATCTGATGGATTTATCCCATGTAGAATAAGTTGGAACTGGAATCCTTTTCGGAGGTCTGAGATCACTACTTTGTCTCTTCACACAATATATTTTCTTAACAGGGTTTTATTTTCTCTAATATCAAACCCATGTGAAGGAGCTTGTGGAGACATGCTCACATGATGAACCTGAAGAGTCGAGGGGAAAACCCAACTCAATAGAATTGCGTTTGTAATGGTGCAGAGGCTCAGGTAGAAACTATGGCTGCAGGATATTTTGACTCTGTACCTGTTTTTCCTGAGGCTTTGCTGGTCCCACAGGGTAGCAGAGCTGCGACTGACCTGGAGGCTTCTTGAGTCCTGTTCTTGTTCCTGATGGCTGAGTCATCACTGTCCACGGTAACTCCACTACTGCAGGTTGGATTGTGGCCTTCACACCAGACTGTGTAGTGCATTATCTCACGAGCAGCTGTGTCACCATCAGTAGTGGGCACTGCCCTGCTCAAAACAGGAGAGTGAGCACACTGGTAACTAAAACCTCCTTAATACAGCATAACTCCTCCTCCTCAACCCATGCCTGTCTTTACACCCAGTCTAGAGAAGAAAATAAAATGTGAGGGTTTTTCCTAATCTGTTTCCCTACCAGCTGTAAAAGTTCCTGTCCCACCACACTCTAACTCCTGCTTATTCGTATTTGTTGTTTCTTTCAAGGTGACAACCCAGCTGCAAGGTTGCACTTATCCACAGCAACACTCATGGAATCCCCACTGGAAGTAAAAACATGCTCTTCTGCATCAGCACAGCTGAAGAGGCACTGAGTTGCAGTGGAAGGCAAGAGCAAGCCAGGGAAGATGCACATGAAAGGTCCTTTGGAAACCAAAAAAGCAGTATGCAGGTGCTCACTGCAGTTTAGGCAATAACACTTCAATCAACACATTTCAAATATATGCTGGACAACTAGATATTGGACGTGAGGAAATGAGAAGATAGAATCATAGAACAGTTTAGGTTGGAAAAGATCTTTAAGGTCATCAAGTCCTACCATTGACCTAGCACTGCCATAGCCACCAATAAATCATATCCCTCAGGACCTCATCTACATGTCTTTTAAATATCTCCAGGGCTGGTGACTCCACCACTTCCCTGGGCAGCCTGTTTCAACACTTGACAATCCTTTTGATGAAAAAAAAATTCCCAATATCCATCTAAACCTCCCCTGGAGAAACTTCAGGCAATTTCCTACTGCCCTATTACTTGTGACTTGGGAAAAGAAACTGAGCCCCACCTCACTACGACCTCTTTTCAGGTAGTTATAAAGAGTGATCATGTCTCCCCTCAGCCTCCTCTTGTCCAGGCTAAACATCAGTTACTCCTCATCAGACCTGTGCTCCAGACCCTTCACCAGATTCGTTCCCTGCCTTTGGACACACTCCAGCACCTCACTGCGTATTGATATTTCACACCTCATTGCACCGCAGATTACTCAGTAGGGATCTCCAAGGGGAAGTTATAAACTGTTCACACCCTGCTTGTTACCAGTCCCCATGGCAGTATATCCTACAGATGTTCTTCACTAAGATTAAGGATTTAGCCTTCTTCAAGAGAACTGTTGACGGGCACTGTGTATAGTCTTACCCCTCCGAGATTTTCATGGCCTCATGTCCCATATGGTCACAAATGGATACATTCATTGATCCTCAAAGCACAGACAATTCTAAAAAAGCAAGACCATTGCTTGTTCTGCCATCATAGAGTTTTGTCAGTTTTCAGAATGGACGGAACACCAATTACCATATTTTGAGAGAATCATTTACTCACGGTCTTTGAGTCAGAAATGCTGCAAACATGTTAATAAAAGGATGGCAAGATATTTCTCAAGCCATGCCAGCCACTGTGACGGCAGCTGGACTCTTGGTTTTGGGATGCAGCAGCACCCATCTCTATAAATAACAACAGTGACTCTGAAGAGATCCTGAAGACAATGGGTTCTAGAAGGCTTTCTTCTTCTCTCTTTCCAGAACATTGCAGTATCATATTGTACCAGAGCTGCAGCCACTGACATTCTCTAGGGATAGGATTTCTGCCAGAGATTTGGAGACATACTGATTTCCACTCCAATTTTCTGGACTTTGTGACCTTATAAAAAAAGCAATCAGCTTTCTTGCAAGAGAACAGGGCTTTGCATTACTGCAGCATTTTTCACTTCCAAATCACTTTGTGAACATTGCAGTGCATTCTCACAACACACTTCCAGGGAGCTGTGTATATGTTTTAGCTTAATTTTACAGTTTAGTTAATCAAGCAAGCAGGAAACAAGTTTCTCATCAAATCTCCATTTTCTGGCACTCACGTTAGACCCGTAGGCACAGTCTCATCCTTTGTCTGACTTGGGGTTGGTTTCTAATCAGTCTGGGATGGCACTCCTACAGAAAAACAACCTAGAGAACAATCTGGCAACAAGCCACAAATGCCAACATCATGCTGTGCATCGTGGTTTTACCTTCAAGTGTATATGTTTAACCTCTATCCATTTGCAACCTTCTCCTCTCAGCCCATGCAACACAGTGCATGGCATTTTGCAAATGCAACCCATCCACTCTGACCAAATAGCTTATCCTAAAGGTTCCTGCTGCTTCCCTCTCATTTATAGCCACACAGGCCAACACAAAATAACCTTGTGATGAAATACGGCCGTATTAATCTCTCCCAAAGCATGTTTTCAGTTGTCTTTAACTGTATACAGTCAACGGTGAATAACAGGTACAGACATCAGAGAAGCAACAGCAGGATGGGTGGACTGGCATCTGGTCACAGAGGTGAGCAAAATGTCCCTTGTGCTGCCTGACTGACACTGGGAACCTGGTGCTCCCACCCATCGCACACTCTTTGGAGGATCTAACTAATTTTTATTGACTGCACTGTGTCACATGCCCATCCTGCGTCAGCATATTCATATGTCTATATGCAAAGCTTTAAAACTTTTAGTTCTTTTTCTTTTAGTGAATCTTTTTCTTTTAGCGGACATCTGGCCACTGCCTGAAGCTCCCAAATAACCTAATTTTTGACCAAGTGCACTCCCTTTTTACATTATGCTGCCCTGTGATTTTCATGGTGGTTGGAAAGCAAAATGAATCATCAAGGCTACAGCTTTGAGTCCCACCCTAGTTGTTCGTACCTCCTGGTCAGGACACACTGCAGCAAAATGCACTGGGCTCATTTTCATACTGCATTTCCCAGAGGCCTTGTGTAAATAAAGGGCTGCAAAACCCTGATGATTGTTCCCAACACTTTCACAAGGGCAAAACCCAGGAGGCTAGAGTGCTCCTTCTTGCTGCCTCCTGTATCTATGGCATTTTAACAGAGATTTTGAACAAGGCCAATGACTTACTTCAAAGGAAAATCCCACCCTGGGATGGTAGTTCCTGGTTGTCTGAGTCTTTTTAATCTGAACATCATGGTCTACCTGCTGAGAGGTTAAATCCATAAATACTATCCAGGTTTCTATTTGACCTTCAGAGGCCAAACATATGAAAACCTGACACTGCTGTTGTCCTTGTTCATGTACCAGTCTCCACAATTGACACATCCATATGTGTTTGTACAGCGTAGAAGACAAATAAAGGCTGGATTTCCCAAACTGCAGCCACAGCAGAGTCTGCGAACTCACAAACATCAGTGGAAAACTTCTCCACATCAATGGATTTCTGGCTTATGGAACATCAGTTGCATGTCTGGATTTCCTACTGCTGTTAAGAATTATGGCTGTAATCCTACATGAATTGTGTTTTAGTTGTTTTAGCTGCAGCTAACCATCAGGTGGGCAAGACAGCGCAAGCCATGCAGGCTGAGCTAGTCTGTGATCTCACTCCATTACACAAGAGTTTTAGGAGCCTCAGTGGTGTAACATTGCACAGAACAAACTCCAAGGAGTTTGAGGGTTATAGATAGTCCCAAAGAATTATTTTGTGTTGCGGAAGAGAGAAATGGGAATGAAGAGGAGTTCAAAGTCCAGATTACCATAAGGCCAGCAAAACACATTCCTGCAGCCTGACAGCGTATGAAGACATCATGCTTGGCTTGTTTCCTTTCCTCTTGCCTTTAGCAGCGACAGTTTCAGCCCTGCTTTATTTATGCTGCATCAATATCTCAATAAAATGTGACTATGGGGCCTGATCCTTACCTAGTATGTATCTCTTCTGGTGCTGGCATGTCTGTGTGAACACCAGCCAGAGCTCAGGTTGGCAACTGTCCCAGGCAGGGAAACTGTATTTCCATTGCATTATCTCTTTTATTTATTGGCTTTTTCTTCCTTGGAAGAACCAAGGACCTGGAGATGGGGTGACACTGAAAGAGCAAGAGAGAAAACAGGGCTCTGCAAAATGGACTTCCCAGTCTATAACAAGAAGGTGCAGGACCAGTACTTTAACTTGCCTCTCTCAGGATTACTGCCCAAGACACATAGAAGATATTTTGTTCTCCTAGCCTTTGTCAGTCCTTGTGTTTCAGAGCTCCTCTGCTGTTTCAGGGCTGACCCCTGCTCTTTCCTTGCTGTTGAGTATGAGGCTGGTTTTGTTCCCTGGCTGATGTCTGCACTTAACTCTGCTGTCTCTGTGTATCCTGTGCTTCCTCCCTGAGGATCTTGTCAAAATGAGACAACTTGCTTTAGATTGCTGCTACTAACATCCATTGAGGAGCAACTACTAAAGTACATGAGCCAGCTGAGAGCACAGGTCCTTAGAAACTTGAGGGGAAAAAAGAAAGTTGAAAAGAATTTTAAGAAAGCTCATTATTCTAATAATTCAGATTTAAAAAAGTAGTAATGTTAGATTTGCTATTGTGCCCAAAACATTGACAGGAAGGCTAACGCATTGCTCGGCAGGAAAACTCCTTGTAAACCAAACAGGAGCCCACATGTATTTTTTCATATCAAATTTCCTGACCCAGCATTTTAAGCAATTTCTATTTCAGGATCTGATGGGCTACAATCAGAGATTACTTCTATCTACTGCATAACATCAACATTTTTTTAATGCAGTTTGACTGGATTTTTGATGATGTCTCATATTTTTACTAAGCTTTGCCCTCTGCCATGGTGAGCACAGTTTTTAAAAGAAATCTCACTCCCTTCTGTGTGGTCAGCACTTTGCAGAGCTTTCGTGTTTACCAGAACATGTTCCTGATGTCCCTTTTGTACCTCCCTGAGAGCCTTTGTGCAGCAGCCTCCTACAGTTGTTTAGTTATCTGTATACTTTTCTCCTTGAATCAGATGACTTCTCCCTTCCTAGACAGATTACACAAACTCTTCCTTACCCAGACACTGTGAGTCTTTCCACCCCCAGAAATTGCCACACAGGTCCTTGCCGAGCCTCCCTTTCCACAAACTATACATGCACAGATTTCTTAAATTCTTGGTTATCTTCCTTGATCCAACTACATGTCAATGACCTCTGTAATGACATCAATGTCATTCTGAATAAGTACAGCTGGAATCCCATTTAATGACTTTTCCCTTATTATATAAATAGAAACATATACTGTTGTCCTTTGTGGGTGGAACAGTGGAATTACCATGATGGGTTTTGTGCCCCGTTAGCAGCTCTGACCTGGCTTAGCACAGATGTCTTGCTCAGCATTTTCCATGGACAGGGTGAAGGTGAGCCACGTACACAGAGCTCGTGGGTTTGTGTCATGTGTAATGAGACAGGAGAGGATGGGAAGGAGTTCATGCCACCTAACTGAGGTGCTCTAGTTATAACCTTAATTACCTGGTCTCTTGCTCTAATCCCTGTTTAACTTAATTCCCTTCCTTCTGTCAGAGGGATATGCTCATTTTTCCCACATCACTCCCTACAACTCTGGTGCAAGTACAGCTTCCCCATAAATCTGGTGACCAGGCAAAGGCACAGTACATCTTCTCAGTATGGATCATCTTCATGGGTGTGGTAACAGAAGTGAGATTCCCAGGCTCAGCACAATGAAATCCAGTGGAAACAATGAGATCAGGAGCAGAAGCACATGAGATTCATTCCAGTTTTACCAGTAAAGCATCAGCTACTGAGTCAACAGCCTTCAGTTTTCTGCACAGAACAATTTCCTCCAGCAGATCATCTCCTTTATGTCCATACTGACCTTTCTCTTAAAATTTCTCTCTCCATGTGAAATGACAGCCTATCTCATGCTGCTTGTTGTGGTCAGTAATACACATATCCTTAAGAAGAAATATATGCTTTTCACTACGTTTTTTACATTTATTAGATCTGAGGACTGAAGCCTCCTCTCTGTGATATGGTGTGTGTTATATCTGCAGTGTAGTACTGCTTTGTTAATAACCAGGAGTGACTTCCAGGTTGTAAAAGTACCTCGAAAGATCATCTGGTCCAGCCTTTTGTAAGAATTGTAACTAAGATGAGACTCTCTAGCACTCTGTCCAATCATATCTTCAAAACCTCCATCAATGGGGGCTCTCCTATGGCCCTCTGGAGGTTGTTTCAGTGACTGATTGTTCTCATCATAAAAAATTCCTTTCTTATATCATAAAGAAACTTCTCCTGGTACAACTTATATGCTTTCTGCCTTTTCTTTTCCATATGGCTCCTTGTGAAGAGAGATAGTTCATCCTCTTTGTCTGGAATAGTGTGATGAGATCCTCCTCTGTCTTTTCTTCTCCAGGGAGAAGAGACTTAACTCCTTAACAGAGAGAAGGGATTTAACTCCTTCAGTCTTTCTGCAAAAATCCTGTGTTCACAGTGTTTTCTGCTAGACATAGTATGTTTACACAGGATCTCCTTGCTCAGCCCATATTTACTGCCCATGACCCTGCCATTCTCCCATGTTTATACTCTGTGGCCCGTATTTACATACTGTGACATCTGAGGCCCTGCTGCCTGTGTGTGTTTCTGGCTTCCAACATCTGTCACCCAATGTGCTTTTGCTCTCAGGTTCAAAGTTTTAAATGAGATTTAGTCATAAGTTGAAGATAAAAAATGCACAAGTGAAACAAGACACCCATATCCTTGAGTACTTCTGCCGATGTCCTTGATATGAATTGATCTTTCCATCCGCCTTGATATGCAGCCAGTAGACCCTTTATACTGTGTGGGATGCAGAGATCAAAACAAGCACATTTAGTGACTTGATTTCTAACAATATTTTGAAGTTGTCTTTTTCGAGTACATCTCCTAAATTCTCTCTGGCTATACTTTGAATTTATCTCATTAGAAACATGCTCTTCCAGTCATGCCACTGACATTGCAAGGAAAGTTGCTGCCCTCAATTGGAAGCTGAAACATAATTTGAGCTGCCTAAACTAACATTCACACACAGGCAGAGTTAAAACTCTCAGATGTGCATTGACCTTTTTAACCCAAACAGCTCACAAAAATTCAGGATCTTATAAAACATGTCAGTTACAGGCAGAAAACTGAAGACGAGTTCAAACATTTTTATACCACCTGGTTTGCTGCGAGGAAGTACAAAATCTTACTTCCCTGGACAGAGGAGCAGTAAGTTACTGTTCATGCACAACTGGCTTTATTTTAATCACAGTTCCCAAACCATCTGAGCTCTTCCCAGTTTTTCTCTCCTCTGTCCTTACCCCAGTAACATATGGCTGTGATTTCTCAGGCTCTCTGCTCACTTTTCCTGCAGCTTCAGAGGCAGGGCTCTCTGCTGCTCAGTCTGGGGCTCATCCAGAGTCTAAATGACGCCTGGAAAAAATTCTTCACTGGGATCCATCAAATTCCTGTGTTATCAGTGTCTTTCTCTGTGCTTACTTTGGGCTTTTGAGGCTTCTGATTTCCTAAAAACATTTCACAGTTAACAATTGCTGGGGAGGACATACTGGCCAGGAGCTTTTTTTTCAACCCCCATCACAGCTTTCTGGTTTCACAGCCAAGCTGCACAGTGCCATCCCTTTTCTCCTGCTGGAAATCTATTGGGAGAGGCTGAAGCCAAGTCTCGTCCAGCATCCCATCACTCCACAGTTAGCGCCAACCCTCTCGAAGCTGCCAGCCCAGGTTCTTCTAGACCTGCTGCCCCTGCTGTTTTTCCTTAATTTACAGTTTCTATTTAAATGCACTCAATCTGGCTTTTGAGGGGACTGAAAATGAGTAGAGATCATTCACACAAGAGGCAGATCTAACACAAGCCTCCTACAATGGGATTTGGCCAAGACAGGGCCAAATGTTTTGTGAAGCCACTATAGTGGCTGGGGTGGATGCCCACAGCCCCAAGCACTCAGTGAGCAGAAAAAAAAACAAGATTTCAATCAGATCTAAGCTATGGTTATAGCAGAGATAATGACCCATACTTTAAAGAGCTTGAATTCATCAACATTTGGAGTGTGCTGCACTGTCAGACTCAGTTACAATTGTTATACATCGTCTTACTATTCAACCTAACTCACAAATTGTGTCTTTCCATCCCACAATGATTAGGAGACAGACAGCCCTGCAGCTCAGGTGTGCAATGCCCAAGGGCTGCAACCCATGGTGTTGCTTCCAAGGCTGCAGAACATCTGCTGTCAGAAATGTATCTTTTGTTTCCTCAAAATTAACCTAGATAAAGTGTGCAGCTATGGCTTTTATTATGCCTTTTTTTTTTTTTTCAAGCTATACTTGTGCAAAACCAATGCATGTGCTGTGATCAGACCCGTTTCACTCTTGCTTTTGATAATTTGAGCCAGTTGAGCTTGTATTTCTCATTGGAGGTATCTTTTTCTCCAGTGCTCAACTAATTCCCATGATGCATTTCTTGACTTCTCCAGCTTGTCATCATATTTCAGAAAGGACACCAGAACAGCAAGAAATTTTCCAGGATCAGCTTCATGCAATTAAGGAGGCAAAAAAATATCTTCTCTGCTCCTGCTAAACAACTTCCTTGCCTGTATAGGCAAAAATTGCTGTATCCTCCTCTATCACCTTGGGAAAACATGTTGTGATGCTTGTCACACGGGACTCCTAAATCCTTCAAGCATTATGCTTTTCATAGGCAGCCTCATTATTCTGTGGATGGTCATTCTTTGCTATGAAATCTGTAATTTTGCATCTCTGTGATTTTAAATACAGGTTGTTTGAATCAATTCAATTTAGCTCACTCTCCAAATAACTCTAGAAGACAGCCTGGTCTTCATCATTAATTGTCATTCTATCAAACTTTGTGTCAACTACAGTAAACAATTTCAGCAGTGTTCCTTATATTTGCTTTCAGAAGAGTGCAGAAAATGTTGAATAGTATTGAGCATATGTTAGTCCATGCAATTCGTAATTAGATGATTTCCCATGGATAGTCACTTTTTGAGACCTATCAATTAGCACGTCCAAGCTCCAGTAAATATGTGCTTTATTGGTGTTATCAATTAGCATGTCCAAGCTCCAGTAAATATGTGCTTTATTGGTGTTATCTGCTGTTCTTATTAATTACTACTAGAATGCTAAGCTTCAAAAAGCCCTATTTACCATGACCACTCAACTCTGCAGTTCTCCCAGTAATGAAATCAAATTAGTCTGAAAGAGACAGCAAACTATGTGCTTGACATTAATGATATTTTTATTGCTTCCTTCTTTGCTGACTGAGCCTTGCTAATGGAAGCATTCTCATTACCTTGTCTGAGAGTGGTGGGATAGCTGTTCTGTACTTAGGCAGATTAGGCTTGGTTTCCATGTGTGATTGCCTTCACATGGGCCCATTTCCAGCCCTTTTGAACTTTCCAGCTTTTCCATTGTTTATCATCAGTGTTCCAAGTCTCCTTCCCCTAACTCCTTTATGGATCATGAGTGGAGCTGCTGATTCTCAAACATGTTCACCATTGGGCTATTAACAGACTGGGAAGCTATAGGAGCCCACTGTTCTGTTTCTTACCAAAACAGAGGTGTTTATGGAAGGCTTTCACTTTTTTTTTCTTTTTTTTTTTTTCTGTGAAGCTCCACAAAGGAAATTTCTGATTGCAATTTTACAAGGAAGTAACAAAGTCTGGTCCCCGTGCCAAGCTCTCCATTCGTGTAGGGTGTTTTTGTCTGGCTCAGGTCTATCTGGATATAAGCATGTTGACAAATAGGACTGGCAGAGACTTGCTGTGATATAATCTTGTGGCCTCATGATATAATCCCTTTCACAGACTGTTTAAACTAAAAAGTGACTGGATTGTTTGTTTCCCTGGGAAGGGCTCAGAGAAGATAATTCTTCTGGAAGAAACTTCCGATTTCCCGACTACCTTTATTCATGGGTAGTTTGTAAATACTTTGCTGCACCAACATTTTCCTTTTTCTTAAGCATCTTTTCCATCCTTCACATGTACTCCTGTATTGTATAACAGCCATATTATACAGCATGGTCTTTGATGTGATCTGTTAAAGAGCCAAAGTGTTTTGGTTTCTCCATGTCTAATAGACTCCCTGTTCTTCCAGCCATTCAAGATATTCTTCTCTGAATTTGTTTCAGTTTGAATTCTTCTTTCCTGACCTTAGGATGACCAAATGAGGTCTTATCAAAGCTTTGAATAATAGTACTGATATTTCCAATTTTTGTTGCTGACAACGGTTCACTCAATGCATCCTTCTTGCTTTTAAATGCCCTGACGACATATATTCATGCTTCTTGTTATGGGGTGGAGACACTAAGGAAATGAGAAAAAAAGAAGTTAAAATCCAAATACTTGTAAAATAAACCACAGACTATGATTTCCAAAACCTCCACAGTGTCTTAGGAGCCTAATCTCACTTTCATGGATATTTTAGCTCTAAGGAAGTTTTCTGTACCGTTTAGGCATGTGATGTACATGTGGCCTTTAAATTCAAATTCTGGTAAGACACTACCTGCACCTTTGGATCCCTAAAGGCCCAAACTTAAGCACGTGGAGTACTTCTTAAAAATTACTTCAACTTGTAGGTCACTTAAATACTTTTCAGCCAATTCCCTTAGAGGTCATACAATGGGCATGGTGTGCAGCTTTGAGAGCATTGTAATTGGGGTGCATCAGAAGTGACTAATCTTGACTGCATGATTCAAAATATTTAACTAATAAAAGCATCAGTAGAATCTTCCTTAAATAGTCTTATACCAGGAAGAAATCTAACAGGAGTTTTCCATTGAAGACTGAAGGGCAGTAATGACAGACCTTGGGAACATGCGTAAGATTCCCAGTCTTCACATTTGAATCTGCCCTGGGAGTTGAGTGCCCAATATTTTTATGGTATTGGCTGTCCTCTTTTTATGTCATGCTTAGCACCTTACACTTTGCAGAAAATTGTCCTTTCTCTCATTTTTCATAGATTCAAGTTCCCCCAGACAGCAGAGGAATATCCAAGGGCAGCAGGAAATACCCAAGGACAACAGGCAGATGTAGAGGCAGAGGATGGTCAGTCCACAAGGAAGATCTATGCATGCCTCAATTCATCTGTCAGGGAAGGCAACTGAGAGATATGAGATACATGTCTGTAAAATCATGAAGAGGCTCAACTGAGAATGTAAATTCAAAACAAAGTGAATTAAATGCTTTACATCTGTGACTGAGTCTCTAAACCACAGGCGTGTGTAGGCTGTCAGAGTACGTGGGGCAATTGTCATTGTATGCTGGCATTTTCCCTATGTTTTTCCCTGAGTGTCAATTTTTGGTCCCTGCTGAAAACATGATTACAGGCTCACTAAGCCTTTGGTTGGAGCTATCATCACCAATGTTTTCTATTCTTGTGTGGTGTTGGTGCACTTATGCAAAGCTTTGGCCCTACCACACTGCCAAACACACTATTTGACTGTTGACTGCTTGAAGTATCCTTATAGTATAGCGTGAATGGAGAAACATGAGGGATGTTTCAGTGGAGCTGTTGTTGTGCCTTGCTCCTGCCCGTGGCAAATCAGTGTTGCAGCAGGTCACCGGTATCAGGGACCAGTTTCTGTTTCAATTAATTATTTTCTCTTTGCTTGACTGTAGGTTTCATGCTCACTCCTCCTCATCTCTGGCTTCATGTTACAAATTAACCAGTTTTGGAAGTAGTTGGTGTTTTAAAAGTGCTCCTGCTCTGCTCTCCCCTCCCATCCATCCTTGACTGCACAGTCTCTCTCCACTTCTTCCCTGCCCTGGCACTCACCTTGAACCACAGTAAGCTGATTTGGTGACTCAGTTCCTCAGAAATTATTCCTCGTTTTGTGGGATTATTGTTCCCCTGGGTTAGCACAACAAGCTGTTTCACTGTTACTGGCTCAAGGGAAACAATAGGAGAGTACAGGAAACAGAAACAGGGGTACATATTTAATGAGCCATTGTTAGTTTGGCTCTGCATTATGAAATCTCTGAACCTATTTGAATGAAGAGTTAATATCTCTGTCCATACCACTCTGTGGAGGGAAGTTTGCTTAATATAGTCCTTTGAAAGATGATTTGGGGGAGAGGGGGAATTTTTTTTTCCCCTTTGTTTTCAGCTCAGGCATTCATTTATTAGAAACAAAGACCATTGTTAGTCATGTCTGCATGGAAAACATAGAGAAATCAAGATTATTTTAACATATGATTATTCTTAAATGAATGGTGATAACTGACCAACCCAAAATCACAGGATCCCAGAATGGTCGGGGTTGGAAGGCACCTCTAGAGATCATCTAGTTCAATCCCCTGCTAAAGCAGATTCTCCTCGACCAATTCACACAGGAAAGTGTCCAGGTAGGTTTAGAAACCTCCAGAGAAGGAGAATCTACAGCTTCTCTGGGCAGCCTGTACCAGAGCTCCACCTGAACAGTAAAGAAGTTTCTCATTGTGTTCCATTGGAACTTCCTGTGGTCCAGCTTACACCTGTTATCATTTGTCCTATAACTAGGCACTGCAGAAAGAAGACTAGCATTCACCTTTTAGGTGTTGATCTTCTCTAAGCTAAATAGCTCCAGATCTTGCAACCTTTCCTCATATGGAAGATGATCCACTCCCCTCATCATCTTTATAGCCTTCCCCTGAACTCTCTCTAGAAGTTCTCTATCACTCTTGAGCTGGGGAGCACAGAACTGGACACAGGACTCCAGATGAAGCCTCACCAGGGCAGAGTAGAGGGAGAGGAGAACCTCCCTCAACCTGCTGGCCACGCTCTTCTTGATGCATTCCAGGATGCCATTGGCCTTCTTGGCCACAAGGGCACATTGCTGGCTCATGTTCAGTTTATTATCAATCAGGACTCCCAGGTGTCTCTGCAGAGCTGCTCTCCAGCAGGTCAGTCCCCAGCCTGTACTGGTGCATGGGGTTTTTCCTTCCCAGTTGCAGGACTCTGCACTTGTCCTTGTTGAACCTCATGAGGTTCATCTCTTCCCAACCCTCAAGCCAGTCGAGATCCCAACTACAGCCTTCTGGTGAATCAGCCAGTCCTCCCAGTTTGGTGTCATTGGGGAACTTGCTGAGGGTACACTCTGTCGCCTCATCCAGGGGCTGACAATCAAACTTTAACTATGCTTGCATTAAAATATTGATGTAAAGTCTCAGCTTTAATAATGTTAGATATCTAATAGTGATTTCAAAGATCTAATTAAACTAGTTCTTCAGGTTAATAGATCAACTTGCAATTCATCTTTACGCTCTTTTCAAACAGAATTTAATTAAGCCTTATGTTACTCCTGACAAGTCAGTTAATTGTACTGTACAAGTGATGTGAAGTCCAAAGGAATCTGACAGCTTTCCCCTCCCATCATGCTTCCCTAAGGATGCAAAGGTGGCTGTGCTCCAACCTTGTGCACCTCTACCTGCTGCTGAAAGTTAGGTGACAGTCACCTAGGCCCAGGATTAAGGTGCTGAAATTATGACAAAAGAGTCAATGATGCCAAATTCAGTGTGCTTGGACTCAAGCAAGAAAAAGGTTGAGACAGTTTAGATCAGGGAATCTGGTCACCTGCAAGTGGGCACTGCTGGAACCCTGAAGCAATTTAGAAACACTTCAGTAAATGCTTCCTGGTGTAAGAAAGAGGGAGTTGGGGCAAGGTCAAAGAGCACAGGGCAAGGCCTAAACTACTAGTGTCTGTGATGGGCTTGGGCAGGACTTGTTATGAACTGGCTGGTATGAACTGGCAAGTGGCTGCCAACACTGCCAGCCTGGCACTGACATCAACACAGCGATACACTCCAGGATGCTCCATCTCTCATACACCTATTTCCTTTCCAGCCAGGAAAAGCTGCATATAGCATTATGGATATGGTTCCATACACACTCTGTCATTTTTGTCTTCAACAATTTCTTATGCCATGTCCTGTAGTTTCCCTCATCATGCTCAGTTAGGTTCCCTTCAAGACACAGGCTATTTAAGGGCCCGGCCATTTGTCTCTGCAGCCCTAACACAAGGCATAAAGCCAGGACATGGTCTCAAGAACCAATGCCATGGCATCAGTGGCTTCCTTCAACACCTGAGCGACTGCAGAAACACCACAGTTTGGGAAGGAGCCAGCAGCACACTCAGCAAGAGGTGAGCCAGTCTAGGTCTGACCTTGCCCTCACTATAAGCAGATGGAAACTCACGTCTTTCCCTTGCCAGTAGCATTTTATATCATCCCAGCATTAGGCAAAACATAAAGCTAGAGCAGGAAGGCAAATCCAGGTCTCCTTGCCTGCAGCTGTGTGTCCTACAGTGTCCAGCTGCTGCTAACTTATTTCTTCCTCCTGCCAGCAGAACATCTGCCCGACAGCAGTGGGTTACTGTAAGTTTGAGACTCCTCCAGGGAGAAGGGAGGGTGGAGCCACAGTCTTTTGGCCTATTGAAGTCAAGCAAAACAACTCTCACTCCCAGTTTCTCCAACGCCTACATTATAATCAGTGTTATCCCTGTTCTGCTAGTCATCCATGTCCAGGAGAGTGCCTAGCTCTGAAACCTGAATGCACAAGGCTTTTGAAGGTCAAAGCTCTGTATCTTCCACCATCACTACTCTGTGTTGGTTTGGGATAGGGCTAAAGAGATCTGCATTATGCAGTTTTGAGCCCCTAAACAATCTTCTTGATCTCTTCCAGTATGTGTGAAGTGATTGACCCTCTGCTCTGCGAAACCACTCTACCCTTTGGTTGCAACACTGCTGCCTGACCTTGCTGGCATGGCATGGGATGTAATGAAAGCTTACAAAAAGTATGAAGATGATTTGGTGGAGGGCACTTGAGAAGTATAAAGCGATACATAACCTGTCAAACAAGTTTCATGAAATGCTTTAAATTGCTGTGAGTTATGTAACCACACTACAACAATGGCATCAACACCAAAACACTGAACAAAAGCTAGGATTTTCCAATCTGGAATAGTAAAAAAGTGCTAAGAATTCAACCTTCTCACCCACATTACTGCATATGCAGAAGACAAGGAATCAGTTGCTGACTTTTCTGGTAAAACAGTCACTACAGTTTGCTATTTATCTAGCAAGGTACATGAGACTGCCTAGGGCTTCATTCTCTTCTTTTTCTGCATCACAGCAAGGAGGATGAGAATGGAAGGAAGGTAACCATCCCTTACTGCCTGAGACAGAGCTTTCCCTCCTCCTGTGACTCTGAGACTGAAAGACCCCATATCACGAATGACTCCAAGCAGCTGTCCCAAATGACCTACATTTCTCCCCTAATCAGAAGTCCTCTCAACTAGCCAAGTCCCCTTTGCAACCTGTTCATCTCTGTGATTTATTTTTCTCTATTCATATTTGTCGTGGTTTCGGCCCATCAGGGAACAAAAGACCACGATTAGCCTCAAGTACCGAAGACTTAAGGATTGCTAAAGGGCAGGGAGAGCTTAATTGCCGCTTAAGGTGCAGGACAAAACAGACCAGGCTACTCGGCTTGGGGAAGAAAAACAGAAAACAATTTAATACCAACTAAAACATAAAACCCCAAAAACCAGAACCAAAACAAAACAACACAGAATGGTACAGAGATGAAGAGTCCGACCAGCCCTTTAAGACCACCTGCTCCCCACCCCTCTCCTCTTCCCGGGCTCAGAGCCCTGATCCCGGTGTTTTATACCTCCGTCCCCCCTGAACGGCCCAGGGGGGCAGGGAGTGGGGGTTTCAGTCAGTCCGTTCCTGGTGGCTTCTGCCGTTTGTCTAACCTCAGGGCAAGTGGGTTCCGCACCAGTCCTCCTTGCAAGTCCGTGAGGTACCACACACACATGGCAGCCCTGCACGGGCTGCACCGACGCACATTTGTCCCAAAGCCCTGCACGGGCTGTACCGATGCTCATTTGTCCCAAAAGTTGCTGCTCCTCTCTGCCTCTCGTGTGGGGCTGCTCTGCGGTGCACAGGCTCTCCAGCATGTCCTGTGCCATGACCGCCTCCCCCACACAGTCTCTGGCCCGTCCGGGCACACTCACATGAAGTTGCTGCTGCTGATCCATAGGTTGCAGGGGTACCGGCTGCACTCTCACCACGGCTTGCAGAGGGGTCTCTGGTCTGATGCTCCATCCTTCCTCCTTCTCCGACTGTGGGGTCCGCATGGTCGCCTCCATCTTGTACCACTCTTACACCTCCTGCCTGGCACCTCAAATTCCCGTCCCTAAATAGTGATCGCAGAGGCGCCAGATTGGCCCAGCCAGGCCGGGGGGTGGGTCTGAACCCAGGAGTCGGGGGAGAGTCTAAAAAACTTTTACCGGGTCTTCACTGCAACCCGCTCCCCCTGTTACTAAGCAAAAGCAACTCCTTGCTAAACCATGACGATATTAGACTGATTTGCATTGATCAGATATGAGATGATGGAGATTTTAAAAATTTATTTTGGGGAATTAACTTTCTTGCACAGGTAATGGCTAAAATTTTTGCCTTATTGTATAAATCCACACTTTTTACTCTGACCAAAGCTTAACAATGTGTTTCTTGTCTGAACGTCTTCCTAAAAAAGACTGCTGATTTTCATCATCACTAAAAAGGGGCAGTGGCCATATAACATCAATTTGCCATACAGTGAGACATGTAAGGAGCCCTCGTGCTGAAACTACTGTCCTTTCTGAAAGTTCTGTGATGGTCTAATTTAGAAGCAGGAAATTCCTCAGAATAGCCAGCTCCCAGTCCCAGCTGAGAGGTGACTGATAAAAGCACTGTGAAATATTTCACTTTGCATCGTAGCAGAAGATTAAGAGCAGATGTGGTCTAGAAAATCAGTTACACCTAGAGCAAACACAGACTTTGGCACAGTATCCCCAGCTCCAGCAGCATCCTGCATGCCCATGCACAGCTGGCACCTCTACATACTTCTATTGCTGGTCCTGTTGGCACATGGGAAGAGACGACACTCTTCCTTTACTTCAGAGTTATTTTTGTATCTGATTGACTGTATTATATGATGACAATGTTGCAGGAGCCACTCTGTTGTGGCTGTTATCACCCAAGGGTGCAGGAAGGGCATGTGTGCATGGAGGTGTGATACATGTTCTTTGACAAACTGATAGATCTGGAAAAAACAGATAATGCTTCTGAGAGCCTCTTTGCTACACCTCTTGAAGAGTCTCTGAGACCAAAACATTATATTTGAAAGGCAGTGACCATAGAGTGTCTCAGGTAACAGATACAGGGTGGTATCTGCAAAGCTGTCAAGGCATTCTGGGATTCCAGATTTTGCTCAGGTATGTGCTGGCCACAACTGAGCACTCAGATTATCTGCTCCTCCATTTGTACCACAGCACTACAGAGCCAGAAACTCTTCAATGGGGCCATTTTGGTGCTAACTCAGGCTGTCGTGGCACTCCCAGGGATGTGTTTCATGTGTGCAGTTGTCGTCTGGGCTGCTACAGCACAAGAGCATTGGGTGATGGCTGACCCCCTGGGTCAGCCACCTGGTGGGCACAGGACCTGGGTGTCTGACAAAGCCTTCTGCTTTTGTCTTCTGCTACAGACGGTGCAGATGAATTCAGATCTCCCCTGGTCAGGGGTTGCAATGTGCACATGGAAGCTGGTAACAACACCACTCATCAATTCCTGTCTTGAGGAGATGTTTTCTGACTACTCTCAGGGACAGTCCTGCTGTTGCAAGGGGAGAAGCAGCCTGGCACTCTTTCCTGTGCCATTTGCTGCTCTTATCTGGAAATGCCCTAATCCTTGATTAGATGTGAATGTTAACTATCTCAAAGTTGAGACTGGAATATTTAGGAACATTGAAGGAACTGGACAGAATGTAGGTGTATAAACACACATTTTAAGTTGCCCAAAATACACAATTCCACTTTCCAAGGTGCCAATTATTAGGGTTTTCTAGGTACTCACAGTTCAAAGCTTTGAGTAACTCTAGTTATATTTGTTCATTAAAACATTTCTAACAGTTAAGTTTCTTTTATCTGGAGTGCCTTGAATAAGGATTCGGGAGTGTAAATTTTCATTGTGGAGTTTGGAATTTCATCCTGTCACAGTATTTTCTTGCTCTCTGGCTCTCATTCCAGGGTCTTATGCTTTGGACTTACACTGTTTACTTTCTAAGCCGACTAAGTTTTGATGTCACCCAACAGATATTTTTAAAGAATTTTATTTAGTTATAACTATCAAGTGTTTTCACAATGAATTCAAGGGAAAAAAAAATCAAGATTAATTTCTTTTCATGAAGATTACAGCCACTCAGGCAATTCTTCATCTCCTTATGACCCAGTGAATGGGAATGGATGTTTTTTGATTGCCGTGCAGATGTGACTGTCTGGCTCTGACTCACTACGTGCAGTTTTACCTACAGCCAGTGAAACAGTCTGAGTCACATGGGTAGTCACAGCAGCTGACAATGAGAGGTAGTCATGCAAAGGATATTGCAACCATGAAGGTACTGTAGGCACCTTCAGCTCCTGGTGGACAGCAGAAGCAGGGCACAAATTTATCTACATAATTCTTAATTAACTGCAAAAAGTGGTTGAGTCCCTTCCCCAATCCCCACCTCCTTTTTCCCAGACCATAAACCAAATCTTCAACAGGTATAAACTGGCACAGGCTTTTTGACTTCAAAGGAGCAACATCAGTTTGAACCAACAAAGATTCTGGCGCCATATGGCCCTAATTATGTTAATGTGAGGCCGAAAGGATGCAATGCAATAATAAAAAGGAAATACTGTGCGATCCATCACAGCTTTGGCACTCAAGGCAGGACTTTCAAAGGTATTTAGGCACCAAAAGAAACAGACAGGTGTGTAGGAGATTTTCTGTGTTCCATTTCCCCACGATAAAAATGTATTTCCTTTCTATCCCAAACCAAGCTTGAGAGTCCCTGCAAAGGGGGAGAAAGTGCTCGCCTGAAGTGAGCAGGGATAGACATTGTAGTTGTACCACTGTGGAAAAGAGAGCTATTTTGCCAAGCTGGAACTCTAACTACTTTGTCTCTAGACTTCCTACAGCTGTGGTTGCTCACAGGCTACAGGCACTTTGAGGCCCAGGGCAGCAGGATGCCAGCAGCTTCTGGCACCTAGGGAGGCTGCAAGGCATAGCTGGGCAAAACCTTGGCAGGAGGCAAGGATCTCAAGGAGATGAACGACTCAAACCAGGCTTCCTCCTCCTGAGAAGGAGTGTCTACTGCCCATTCACATGGCGTCTCCGTACAGGGCCCTTCTAGCACGTGGAGCTGCGGGGGAATATTAGGAGGAAAAGTGCAATGTATTTCTGTTCTCAGTAGACGGAAACCTACCGCACTCTGAGTCCTTCCAAGACCATCGGTATGGAAACCTTCAACAGCATGGCAACTTCCTTTGATTTTAAATCCAAACAACTAACTGCTGTTATTCTTGGGCATTTATATTACATTTCCCTCATATTTTCCATCTCATGGATGATTAAAAACAAATTATTACATTAAGATGTTTGAAGTCAAGCTGCTCTGTGAAGCACTTGTTTGTTTCAAAGTCCCCGTCAGGAATTTCCTGCTGATCTGGTTTTACGTTGTCTTTACCTAAACCGAATTTTCAGTGGGGACTGAAATAGTCCCTAAATAGTTTAAAAAGGGTTCTCCCATCGCAGCCTGTTTTCTGAAAGCCTTGTAATCATCGTCTTGCAAGGTAATGAAGCAAGACTGCTGAGAGCATACTCACATTGCCCTAAAGGAGTGGGAAACAGATTGCTTAACAGGGCAAGAGTTACATCCCACATAATAATTTTCACGGTCATTTTTCATTGTTCTGATGCCTTCATATTGGTGCTCTCTTCTAGTGTACTTACTTAGGAGTGATGCAATTCTGATGCTGTAATAGCCTGGCAGGCAGCTGGATAAATTTCCTTTTAAAAAAAAAAAACAAAACGGGTCACCGTTTCACAAAGAGCTCTCAGCATGAAAATGTGTTTGTTGGTTGCTTGCACTTTGCATAATTTTGTTCTTTAGATACATTAATGTCAGGAGGTTAGATGCAGTACCAGTGCATGGATGTACTTGCTGCACCGTGCTGCTGCCCTTCTAAAGAGCTTGGAGTACTGGGTGCTTTTGCTTTAGTTCCCACCATGTACTAATGTGTCAGGAGTACACACTACCCTTGGGACTAGCCTGAAAATGTGGAAAGTGAAGAGTAAGGTAAGCCAGTCAAAGTGTTCTCCCTGTGTATCTGAGAATAAGATTCTCCACTCTGCCTGAGCCAAACGATTTAATTGAAACAGGGCTCCTGAAAGCTGGCACATACTTGTCTGCTCTGTTAGCCTGCAGTGGGCCTCTCTGAATTTAGTCAGATTTTTTGGGTTTTGCCTGTTAAAAGCAGCTGTCAAAGTGAGTTTGATCAAAACCAACATATTTCTGAAAAATACTGGATTTTGTGTTTTGACATTTCCTAGTGAACAGCCTTCTTGTTGAGATTCCAGACCTGAGTTCCGGGCAGCTGCAGTGAAATTCAAGGCAGACCAAGTCAGACAGGTTATCCTGTATTTGTTCATGTAGAAGGTACAAACAATCCTGCCACCTGGTTGCAATAGAGCCACTTCAATAATAAGCCGTTAAATTAGTGTGAGACAAAATATCCCAAAAGACATTGCCAAAATGTACACTGCTAATGGGATCGTGACCTCTTATGATTTTAATTTCAGCAAGTGAACCCTTACAAGATGGAACTCCAGTCCTGCACATATTTGTAATTGTAACTAAAGTTACACATATAAGCAGTATTTCCTTTTTTGCTCAAGTTATTTATTAGCACAAATATTCACAAGATCAGAGCACTAACACCTAACTAATATGTTTTAAGAAAAAATAGCAACAACTCCTATGCAAGTCTTTATAGTTTCTGAATATTTCTATAAAGCACCTGAGCTTCCTATATCCCACGCAGCAGGGAGTAACACACATCTGCCTTTAAAAATTCACAGGACTTGTTGACTCATACTCAACTGAGAAAAAAAGGTGAAAAAAAGAATTATAGTAAATTCCTCAAATATTTACCAGGTGAGTCATCAAAAACAAGACCTTAAATAGGCTCTTATTTCCACAATCAGGTATTTAAACAGTGGTTTGATGCTGGACAACAGCACTGCTTATTGATGGTTTTTTTTTTTTTGAAGATCAAACCACAGAGTTAAGTCCTTACTATGGACCAAACACCTACATTTAGGGATTCATTTGGAAAGTTTTCATTGCTAATTCCCTTATGTTTGGATAGAGGATGCCCATCTAATTAGCACAAATGCTTTGCAAAGCCCGGCTATTGTGTTCTCATTAATTCTTTAACCTTCTCAGGTCTATAAAATGCAGACAAATTCTGCACTGAATAATCACTGGAGACCTAGACAATGACAGTCTGTTGTTACAGAGCATAAATGTATAAGTCTCTTTTGCATTTCCAATATTTAGCAACCACTTTCTTTTCCTCTGCTTATGTTGTAATCTCTGCAGAGAGCCCTGTGATGAAATCCTCAGCACAATTAAAGGATTCATGATGATTCATCCAAAATAGGGATAACTGCATGGACTTAAACTGAAACCAGAAGGTTTTTCCCTAGCATAGACTTCTGTCAAGAATCAAACCTTGTCTCCTCACTTGCCTCAAGGCTCCTAAGATTTGTAAACCATATGGAAAAACGTGGGCCAAATTTCAGGTATCTCTAATCTCAGTGGGAGACTGAAGTTGAATCCAGACAAAACAGGAGTTTCACTTTTGGCTCTGCTCCTGAAAACAAACAAACAAGATATTAGAGATTTTACTTGATTTGACATGGATCACACCTTCAAATCTGTCACCTGGAAAAAGTTAAGGGCTCCAGTTAAAGTGAGAATAAAAGGGCTGGAAGGAGTCTAAAAATCCAGGATGCTGTGTTATAGTCACCACATTATGTAATTTATGTATTAATTTTCATGTTAAAATCAACTAACGTTTTTGCCCTTGCAGTCATACTGGAACACTAACACTGGGATGAAGGTAAAGTTGCTGTGGTCTTCCAGCCTCTCTCCCTCGTGGCACGTGGCATCTTGAACCAGAGGTAGTGACTTTGCATTTGATATCCACCATGGATTTTTTTTTTCTTTTACAAATTGGTTCAGCCACTTTGGAATCATGTAAAGATTCAGCATCCGTAAGGTCCAATGAAAACGATTTGGGTTTTTTGTTCCAATGCACCTTGTTCAACTACCTGCTGAGGGGCTCCTTCTGCAGCATTCTTGGTAAAAAAATCAGGAAAGCTCTTCTTTGTGGACACCGAAAGAGAATTTTTAAGCTTCAGGCCATGATTTGTACATTTATGAGCCCCACGGAAAGGGCAAAAAATTAAAGCAAACAGCATTGGAGGGAGCCTGCAGAGCAGAGTGAGAAGCCTGCTAGATGCCGTCATGTGAAGCTGCCCGGAGCTCATGGGAGAGCAGACAGTGTCTAGGTTGCCTGTTCCAGGTCCAATGTAATGTGCAGAGGCACTCAGAGAAAGGCGGCAACACCAGAGCTTCTCTAAGGGAACAAATCAAAGGTCAGGAGGAGTTGTTTATACTGAGGGGCAATGTTAGCTGGAGAATAATTGTTTTCAGACTGCTCTTGGAGAAAGTCTTTTTGACTGCTCTTAAACCATTGCTTTTAGGTTGACCTCTACAGGTTCTGCCTCTGGTGCTGTTCTGCCTCTTTATTACTTACTGTTAGTAATTGTAGCCTGCAGCTATGGGGCAAAGGGGCACAAGGGAGAAATAAAACTTGGGAAGAGGTAGAGAGGGAAGGGCTCTTTTTGACAGGCTCTGCTGAAACATATTCTGTGCTGAAACGGGACTCATTCCTCTCTGCCGAGTGAGGACATTGCAGACTGACCTGAGGTTCTGCCCAGAGATGAGACTGCTGGATGGGCAGGAGGGGCTGGGGTTGATGTAGGTTCACCACAAACCACCAAGAGTAAAGTGAGATGGTGGTGCAGGTTGGTTAGAAGGGTAAATGGCAGCTTGGAGAGCTCAGAGGACTCAGAGCTGTGGGGGCAGCAGCTGTGAGAGCCTTCTGTGTTTGCTTCTGCTCTGCTCAGGCAGAAGTAAAGCCCTGGTGCATCCACTGGGCCTGGCAGTGGACTGAACACTCCCCAACAAATTTGAGTTTGTTTACAACCTTCAGATCCATTGTATGCACATTGGTAAGCTCCAGTTGCTACCAAGATGGTCACGTCATCTGGTTTCCCAGGTGTCTGCATGTGTGTGTGAGGAACATCTAAGTGGCTGAGCCTGACCTGTCTGGATTGGGAAAGGGCCCCAGCCAGGAGGATTTCATCATTTTGAGTCAGTTTGATGTGCTGATGTGCCATGCTGCTGCATTACAGCCCTTTCTGATGTAGCAATGAAATCATAGGCACACACTCTTGTTGCAAGCAGCTCTGATATCATCTCCAGCAGTCTGCACTCCTCTCACTGATGGATGTTATGGGGTCTGCTGTGCTGCTGCCATGCATTTTCCCCCAAGTTCCTCAAATGTATGGGCTGGGTGACGGTCTGGTGTCACAAGCTGTCAGAGCCAGCTTTGCCAGAAAGAGATCAGGGAGCTCTCAATGAGCTCTCCAGGAGATGGTGTGATGCCCAGGCTGCCCAGTGAGACAAGGCCTCCCAGAACCTCACTGTGGGAGGAGACGTGCTGCAGATTTGCAGGGCTCTGTGTGACTTGTGGGGAGGCAGGGAAGGACTGTTAGCTGTCTTTGAGCACAAGTAGGGCACTCAATACATGGGAGCCAGGTTCAGAACAGGTGACAAGAGGCAATTTCTAAACTTAGTGAATAGCAAATGTGTGGCACCTCTTGCCAAAAGGTCCATGGATTCAGGGAGGCTGCAGGGCTTCACAGAGAGGCTTGAAAAAGAGTTTTGCAGAACAGGCTTAGAAAATCCCTGATTTTGGGGTAGCTGGAGGCTGAGAAAGTGCCTGAAAGAAATGTTGTGTACACTCACACTGGCTTTACTCTTCCTTAGGTGTCTGTTTATAACCATAATTCCTATTTTTAATGCGAGAAAACAGAATAGTGACAAAGGAGAAAGGAGGAGGGGGGCAGCAACAGGGTGAAGTGAAACCGCCATTCTGCCCCCAGAGCCATCCCAAAGTCCTCCATTGTGAGACATACAGTGAAGTGTGGTGGAAAACCAGAGGATGACCTTGTCCCCAGGGTCCTTGGCTGGGCTGTGTCAGTGGTAATGGGGGTGACATCCCCACGATGACAGCTAGAGAGGTGCAGAAGCAGCAATGCTTTTTGCAGCTGTGTTGAGCCCTAGCTGGATCTAAAAAAAGCCCTGTGGGCAATTGAAAGGACATCTCTGGAGGTTTCTTCATTACTAACTGGAGGCATCAGAGGATGGTGTTTGCCTCTAGATGGGAAAAAAAAAAAGAAAATCTGGTGAAATTCCCAGGGAGGGCTCTCTTTTCATTACTTCTGCAGTTTACCTTAAAAAAAAAAAACCAAAAATCCAATGTAATGTAAGCTGCAAGCACTGCCATTATAAGGAAAAGTGGCAATAATTCTGTTACAGGAACAGCACTTTGCAATGACATTGCTCCAGCATGCCACATATACGCTGTTTAACACTTTGCCAAAGCATAACTCAAGTAAAACAGACTCTTCATTTTCTAAATGGATAGGCTTCTGATCAGGTTTCTGGTAGCTACAGCTGTAGCAGCTTAATTAAGACGTGTACACACTTGTGTGTTTTTTGTGTATGTGTACATGTCTCTAAAATGTATTTTAAATCTTCCTATATGAAAGAAAATGTCTTTTGTGCCTGGATGTGGAAAAAACAAAGGTCGTTTATTTACTGGACTTGTAATGGCTGCAGTTCCCAGTAAGACAAGCACAGACACTCTTCAGAGGCTCCCAGAATCAAGTTTTTCAGTTTTTCATTTCATGCTTGCTAATTGCACTGGGCAGCTGGCTCCATTTAAGAGGTCAGTATTTTAAAGTTGAAATGAGGACATATTGCAAACTTTACCCCACAGTTGACCGTGCTATATGCTATACATATCAGCTCAGACTGTTAATCATAGGTGAGGGTTAAAGAAGACAAACTGATATGACTGCAGAAAGACATAGGAGGCTATGGCCAGACAGAGGCTTAGAGCTGTAAACAAAGTGTCCCAATGAAGGATGTACATATTGCAAAATACATTAGCTCAGGGCATCCCTTTGCACTACAGCATGGAATAGAAGCAAACATATGGTTTCAGGTAAGGAAATCCTTTAACACCGTCAGGACCACTCGAATGACTTACTTGCTCTGTCTGGAGGAAGATTCAGACCGACTCTTCAGGCAGGATCAGGAGGTCTGCACTCACAAGTCGGGTGGATGCTACAGGAGTGTCAGTGGTGCAGGCACTGAACACACAACCTTCTAGAGGTCCCTGTCAATCCCTACCATTCTATGATTCTATGACTCTCAGCCTTCTCAGGGCTGTTCCCAGGCTGCAATCCTGCCCCTGGTGAAGGTATCGCATGCATAGGGGCTTCCTGCAGCATAGAGGTGTCTCAACAGACTGAGTCAGTGGAAAGGTGGTCTGTGCCCCTGGATGGGATGCTTAGTGGTCCTAATTCAATCCAAACAATACGAACGCATACACTACCTTGGGGGAAAACCGGGAAACTGTCTTCCCAGCTTCAGCTTATGGGTCAGATGGTACCAAATGCCAGGTACTTTGGGTTTGTTTTGTTTTGTTTTTCTTATTACTCTTATTTCTGGTAAATGCATTCAATAGACAAGTCATTCAACAATGGTAAATATTCCATACAGCTTCCACAGCTTCATTTCATATGCCTCTGTCCTGGTTTCAGCTGGGATAGAGTTAACTTTCCTCCCAGTAGCTGCTACGTGGCTATATTTTGGGTTTACACTGAAGAGAATGTTGATAACAGAGGGATGTTTTGGTTATTGCTCATCAGTGCTTGCACAGCATCAAGGCCATTTCTGCTTCTCACCCTGTCCTGACAGCGACTGGAATAGGGGTGGGGGGAGGCCAATGTGTGCACAAGAAGCTGGGAGAGATAACAGCCAGGATAGCTGACCCTAACTAGCCAAAGGGCTATTCCATACCACAAGACATCATCTCCAGTACAGAAACTGGAGGGGTGAGGGTGAAGGGGGTGAGGGTGATGGGGAGGGGTGGATTGCTGCTCAAGCAGCAGCCAGGGGGTGGTGAACAATTGCATTCAGCATCACTTCTCTTTTTCTTGGGTTTTGTTTCTCTTAATTGTTGCTATTATACTTTATTCTTCTGTTATTCTAGTTCAGTTTAGTTCTTGTTCTTATCTTAACCCATGAGTTTTGATTTCCTTTTCCGACTCCCCTCCCCATCCTCCAGGAGATGTGGGAAGAGGGGGTGAGTGAGCAGCTGTGTGGGTATTTGGTGCTGGCTTGGCTTGAACCACAACAGCCTCCACCTTCCCACCTACTTTCTGAAATTGTGCAAGTACATTAACGGATTACAGAGTTAAAACAAAAATAAACTATTTGTCCTTCATTGAGACAGCTCATATTGTAGATGATCTAGGTGTGGCACAATAAACTGCTCCAACAGAGTCTGAATCCAATTTCACCAGTTCAGCCAGTCATGCTTGCTCGGATTGAAGGTGGTACTGTTTCTACTACTTAAAGAGGCTGCTTGGCCCTTGGGAAAATGGTAGATCAGGAGGACCAAGGGTGTGCAGCTGCATTCCCATTCTGTTTAGCACTGTCCAAGGAACTGGTAATGCAAAAGGAATGAAAGAAATCAGAATCTTCTGGTAGAATTAATCCCTTGAGGATTTCCAGTCTGGAAGCAAGGTCTGCCTGGGCTGTATAGGAGGTGAACGCAAGTGTTTAGTTTGGAGAACTGAAACTTCTTGTTTAAAAATATTATTTTTTCATTCCATTTGCTTGCAAACAAACAAACAAAAAAAAAAAAAGGAAAAATAAAAGCTTATTGTGAGAATTTAGAGCAAGAACCAGTTATAAATTGAGGCATGCCATTTTTTCCCAAGCCTCAAAGGACTGAAAGACTAAGGTACTTTTAGTATTTAGACCTCCTCCACCAAATATATTTCACATTGTTTTCAGTGAAAATGCAGTATAATCAGAATCATTAAAAAAAAATCAAAACCCCACAGAACAGTTTCATTTAAAATCAATTTTTTTACCTGAGGGGAAGTGTTTTGAGGGGAAGTTTTTGCTACTAAACAACACTTATGCTAGTAAATTGCATTGTCAAAAAAAAATTGTTAGCAGACATTGGGGAAGGAGGGTTACCTATATTTAGCATCTGGCCTGTAAAACAATTTGATATCAAGAAGGCTGATGATTTTCTCTCCTGTCCAAAGCTACAGGGGAGAAAGTTGTCTGTGGTTGCCACATCCTGTAGGGAGGGATGTGGAATAAGGGATCCTGAAAAGTGTCTTGCTGCCCTCTCAGCAGAGAGTTGAACTGGCCCAACTCTGAGACATACTAGGGGACGCTCTGATGAAGAGCTGCTGCCTCTCAACCTTTGCTAGTATTGAAAACATCTGTTCAAATTAACACCATTATTATCTTCCAATGGTTGCCACTTTACATATGCTTGCAAAAGTGTCTCTTGAATCATTTGAGACAGCTAATGTCTTGAAAAGCCCATCTACTCTCTGGAGAAAATCAGATAACTATCCAGCCTTGGATCTTGCCGCACCACACTTGATGCCTCAGTGTCATCAGCAATCTCAGCAGAGACAATCCTCCCCTTTCCCAAGGCTATGGGGTGGTACCACCTCAACCTCAAAAAGCAATGATGTGAGAAAAAATACTGGCTCTGTATTGTACCTGTGTTAGAGGTTATATCTTAGAGGCTGGAGGGAGTTGGCAGAAAGAATTGAAGTCATGTTATTATTTATTCCTACCTGGGCCACGTGCAGAATTTGGGAGAGGATTTCTGCCCCACCCTTCACTTACTTTAGTGCTCAAAAATCACTCAAAAACCTGCCTCCGCACAGTGGCTCATTCTGGTGACATTCCTCCAAGCTTTCTCACTCTAGATATCCACAACAATCCGTTAATAAAGTATCATATCTGAGAGGCTAGCTTCAGACTCCAACACACGCTTAATGCGATTTATGCTCACGACCAGTAAAAGCAAAAAGACACCTTAGGCATTGTATTTTTTTTTCCAGGAACATCTTTGGGAGTGAAACAGGTGCTAAATCAACAGCAGGATTGCTCTGTTCCTCCAGTGAAAACACTTCTATGTACAGGTAAAACATTAATTCAAGAAACCAAATGTAAGGGTTAGGCAGTTCAAACAAAGCGTGCTTCCTGGTTCAAAGCCTAGTTCAGACCTTGATCTATAAGCCTCCAGAATTTCTTAAAAGGGAAGACTTTATTTTATCAGTTCTGACATGGATATTACAGTAAAGAAAGTGTTGGTGCAGTAATTCAAATAAATGTTTAGCATTTCCAGGTAGTGAAGGTATTTGTTGCTAAAAAGCAGTGATTTCTCTGACACACTCCAGAAGATTTTCTAATCAGAATACAATCTTGAGCAAGTGAAATACTCCTTCATTATAATATATCAATTTTTTTGCTGCAAAATAACAAAAAAACCCAAACCTGCTATGGAATTTGACTACCCAGGGTTAAACGCCACTCTCAGATATAATGGTGTAAATCTGATTCTAACGCCACTGTTGATAGAGTTACTCCATATTTGATCTGGTACAACCTGAGACTGATGAACTGGAAACTTTGAAGTAAACACGCCCCTATGATTTCAAATCTCTTTTATCACTCAGCTACACAAACTACCACCAGCAGAACACAGACATGTTACTTTGGAAGTCAAAAAAAAGCCTATTACAAAAAAAATCCCAAACCCCAATATATAAGCAACAGAGAGTTTAACTGAAGGGCAGGTATATGCTCTTGGTGTTCCCCCTGCTCTGCAGATGTAAATCTCTTTCTATAAATGAGGCTTCATACATCTCATGCTTTTCTCTGAGAAGTGAGGAGAGCTTTCTATAATTACACCCATTAGTAGCTGTCTTTTTAAAATGCTTCCAGTTTTGTAGATGAAAAATATGAGGCGTGAGGTGTAGGATGTAACTTCTATCACAAAATCTTTATTAATAGACTCTCTAATCAAGTACTGTTGGTTGTTTATTAGTAGCCTTGTCTTTGTAGCCATGTCCAATGATAGGACAAGGGGCAACAGGTACAAGCTGGAACACAAGGGGTTTCTGTAAGAGGAAAAACTTCTTCAGTGTGAGGGTGAGAGAGCACTGGAATGGGTTGCCCAGATGAGTTGTGGAGCAGAACCCACCTGGACTATTTCCTGTGTGACCTGCTCTAGGTGGTCCTACTCTGGCACACAAGTGGGACTAGATGATCTTTCAAGGTCCCTTCCAACCCTTAAGATTCTGTGATCCTGTGATGAGAGTTAAAAATACATGCAGTGGGTACTTCAGGAATAGCCAATACCTTTTACTGTCAAAATACACACATCTAGTTGGAGGAGAGACTTTCAAACAACATCTTTGACTTGAAGAAAACTCGTGTGCCCAAAAGACTGTCTGATTTTTCTATGTTTATCATTTGGTCTTATAAAAACCTCTCTCCACACAACTCACCTCAATTATTTACTAAACAAGTGCTTTGAATGGTTAGGACCTTATGTGGATGCTTAACAGAAAAAGGCATGAACATAACAGTACAATACTATAATATAGAAAAGATGCAAAACAAAATTCTGTCTCCAAATGCTGATACCTTAATGAAAACCCAGCAGCACTGTGCCGCAGATGAAGGGGCTCTGCAGCAGGATCAGGGTTTCATTTTTGATTTTCTGAGAGGAAGGCTTTTGAAGCTGGCTGTAAACATGGATGATGAGATGATAAAGGAACTAAGCCGGCTGAATAAGCTGAGAAGAAAGTGCAAAGTTTCTCCCCTTAGTCTGGTGTCATGGTCCAAACTTTGTCAGAACAACAGTAGAGCTCTTTGTCTGGCTTAGCTGAGTCACACAATTATCTCAATAACAGGGAGTACCTAGCAACAGCCTTAATAAACAGCCATTTATTTGATTAATCAGCCATTTTGAAACAGGTTTGGTAAACACTACCCTTTCACTTTTGGATTATGTTATTAACAGAGCTGCCCAATGAAGCTGCACCTCACGCTATGAATAACCTCATGAAACCACAGATGTCCTCCCCAGCTTGGGCAAGTGGGCTGAGTTTAACCTGACACTTCTTGCCCATGTGGAAGTACAGAGAGAAGGTAGGGATCAGCTTAGTATTCATCACGGGTTTTCTGGCCAAGGGGTTACAATGCAGCTGCTGATGATAATGAGAGCTATCAATAACTGCACAAGAATGCGGTGGCTGTGAGACCAAGATAGGAAGAAAGTAGCAGAAACTTAGTTTTCACAAATGTAAACATTTGCGTATGATATTTAAGGATAATTTACAGTGGCTGGTATGTACTTTAAGTTCTGAAAGGGTTTTGAGTGCTCAGAGATTGTGAGAAGTGTTTGCAGTGGATTGGGATCTGGGAACAAACGGAATTTTTTGGTATCATAGAAGATATCAAGATTATTTCCAAAGTAACCCTTGATGGACTCCTGCAAAAGGGAGGCTGTGAAGTCGAGTTAGCACGTGTATGTATATGTGCATGTGTATATGGGTTGGAGGTGCACTCTTCATGGGAATGTTAACATGGCAGCTTTTTACTGCTTTTTGCAAGCTCTCCACACAGTGCTATGTCAGCTTCTTGTGCAGTGATGAGGGAACTGTGGCTCTTTGAGGAGCAGAGAAACTTATTTCAAAGGAAAATGTCTTTGTTCAGATGAACCTCTATTTAATTCGCATGAAGTAAATTCACTATCTACCTCAATGGTCAGAATGACCTTCCCTCAGCCTTTCTGGCTGAAACTGTTCCATTGTGCATGAAATAATTAAGTATAGATCTCTACTTGCTTTGGTACACTTAATAATTAAATACTTGTATTCTCTTCCAGCATTTCTTTTCACACTGCTGTCATAATGCCACTTACATAGGTATTATTTTTCACCACTATACCTATCCTTGCTGTTAGAGTACTGTATAAACTCTCTCTGTAACTGTGTTCACAGTCTAGAGACTGTGTCTGTCATTAAAGCAATGCAGAGTCTGCATTCAGATAAGATCCAAATCTAACCTTGCTCAGCAGAGCGGAAAGGCAGAAAAAATAGACATCTCTCCTACAAAACATCACCCATCTGCTGGGTGGAGGTGAAGTTGTCAGGTGCCTCCTGATCTCACAGCTTATCTCAACCACTCATCACACTTCTTCATGCTTTTCACGCATTTACCTTTATGCAGCATTAAGAAAGAGCAACACAAAACATTTCTGTAAAGGTACAGTAACAATAATTTCAAGATAAAAACCCACACTATCAGAAGTGGACATTTAGTACATGTGAGAGCTAACTGATCACATATTTTCCAAATGTTTCTCTAGGATTATTTATTTCTATTTTTATTATTTCTTATTTATTTCTCAGGATATTTTTTTTTCTCCAGAACTTAAATCCCGGATCATGCGAAGGTGATGTGCACTCTCCATCCTTAGAGATTTTTCAAAGCTAGTCTGGACAAACCCTCTGAGCAATCTCATCTATCTCTGAAGCTAGCACTGCTCTGGAAATATCAGGCTAGATATTTCCAGACCTTGCCTCCAACTTATCTTTTTCTAGGAATTCCTGAAAATCTGATTGCAAAACCAACATTTGATGCACCACAGAAGACATTATTCATGCCACAATATACAGTGGGCTCTGTTATAACTTCAAGTCCCTTGAACATCTTGACTTTGTGATTATTACACCCATGTTCATGTAAAGCTCAATGTGACGCAAGTAGAAGGACAAACAGCATCATTTTACCTTCCCTGAGTGTGACCACTCATTTATACGCAATTTTATTTGTTTGTACTTAACTGTGCAGGAGGGACAAGTGTAATTATTTGACCATTAAGTGTCGTTTTGCTTTTTACATTTTTCTTTGCACATAGTGTCTGGCAAGTTGTAAACAGCACCAGTCTCCCAGGCTCTTCCATGCTGCCAAGGGAAGGTTCTCCACCCTTCCAACCACAGAGCATTCAAGAGGTGTTAAACAAGACTGACTGCAACAGCAAGGGAGAACAGATGCCACAGCTTTCACAGATGCACATAGCTAATACAGGTGTCCTTTTATGGTGAAGAGTGAAAACTTTCCCTTGGAAAGGGGGTTTCTGTGGACAACATACCACTATTTGAATAAACACACTTAGTATCACAGCACGCACAGGAAAACAAATGTGTGAGGGTATGTTCTGGCTGTGACAAAGCACAAACCAAAAGTGACCATGGTGCAGGAATCTACTTGTTTCTTTTGTTCCCACCCTACAGAGAATGTTTGTAAGTGGATAGTCATGGAAATATATGGAAACAAAAAGAAGGATGAGTACGTGTGGCTGCTTTCCTAAAAGCACACAAAGGGATTTATTATAGTAAATTTAAAAGATTAAAAACAGTAACTGATCAGAGGAAGCCAGAATCCTCTTAATGACAATTGAAAATCTTTCCTTTTCTTGACCACACATCTCACTTGCAGGAACACAGTACATTTTAACAGCTCCCTTGTTAAAGATGTTTGTTCAATGCATAAAGTAGGTTATGCAAGTCAGGACAGATGTGAAATGCTGCGCAGCTTTGAGAAGTAACACTTTGGAGTTACACTTTCATCATGTGATTTCTTAACCAAAAAAAAGGCCCTAAAAACATATCACATTGAAATAAAAAGTTATGCTTTTTGTTCTATCCAAACAAATTATAATAGAATCCATGTTCAGTCAAACTTTAAAAGAAATTCTGCCAGGGAGCTTGGAAATAAACCATCAAAATTGCAGGGTGAAAAGTTTCTAAATCATAAGAGCTAGTCAGAACTTGCTACATTCCTGACTGATAAACACAAAGTTCAGCTGATCTTTCATGGAAAAAAAATACACTAAATTTCTCCTCTGGGGGTTATATGTACCCAACCTTTTCAAGTTGCATTATCACCCAATGTAATGTATTTAACTTCCATTCACGAGTCACTCTGAAGCTGTACTGTTTTTCAGCTATACAAACAATAAAAAACCAAATTCCTAGCCACAAATAAGGAAGGAATTTTGTGCATAATGTTTTCTATCAATGAAATGCATTGACACATGACTATATTGTTGCCAGTCATACTTTCATTGAAGTTGAAAAGAATAAGAGCAGGCCAATATTTGATGAACATTTCACTAATGTACTGCGTGATGTCTGAAGATCAAGTCCTGGGACAATGAACACAAGTGATTCTACCATGTAGTGGCAACTATAGGTCTGCAGCATCTTTAATAATTGGCCACAATACAACTTCCATCACAAGACGTGCACACTAATACATTAAAACACATTTTAAAGGTGAGCATAGTGCATATAGTTCATGGGAATGTAATACATACCTTATTAAAAAAAGTTTCACCATTATTTAAGTTACAAATAAAACAGTTATGTAGTGTTCATTTATGTCACAGACTCAGTATTATTATAAGCAGTAAATATTTTATTAAAGTTGAAGCAACAAAGAAGTGTAACACATTAAACTGAGAATTAAACTGGGAGTGGTGAACTCCCATTGTCGAGTTCTACCCCACTAGGTCAGCAGTGAAGTAATTTTAAAAGATGCAGTTCAGGCAGATGTCTGGGGTGTGAAATTTCTTGAGATAATCAAAGCTATCAAGCAGTAGATTTGGTCTGGATTTGGAGCCTGATCTCCAGTATGGTTTGAGACAAGGTGTCAGCTGAGCTCCTGCTAGAGATCCCAGCCTTTTTACTAGACTGTAAAGGGTTGGGAGACACGTGTATCACATGGCTCCTTCCCCATCTGGACTCAGCACAGCTCTTCTTGAGGAATGATTCTTGGGAAAAATATCTACTTGATTTCAAGCTTTATTGATAAGCAAAACTTAACTAAATACCCAGAATGGTCAGGGATAGCTGCAAG
This sequence comes from Urocolius indicus, assembly GCA_013401255.1. Lineage (NCBI taxonomy): Eukaryota > Metazoa > Chordata > Aves > Coliiformes > Coliidae > Urocolius > Urocolius indicus. The sequence goes on from WBNH01007450.1 coordinate 614,809, forward strand.
GGGAGAATTTGGCCTGTAACAGTTTGTCTTTGTCACTAATGAACCCATAAACCATGAAAATGCACTGTTTTTCAAAAACGGGAAAGTTTTAGGAATGAAACATGAAAACTACACCCAAGTTCTGTGGTTCTAGGATCACCTATGCCTATTTTGTTGCACTGGGAGGACTAACTTGAGGTTCCTTCCTCATGCCCTGATGGTTTCTTGCATGCAGCAAGCTCCTGCAGTTCCAGGTAAGTGAGATATTTATTACTTCCTCTCTTGAACTGCTGTGAGCTTGATTATATGTTGCTAATGTGATGATTTTCAATTCAGGACTTGGCTGCATTTCAGAAAGAGATGCTCTTTCTCAGTGGTCAAAATTATTCCTGCTGCCAATCTACATACACAGCAAGAAACAATGCAGCAGTGAAGTAAAGATTTCTTGATCTGAAAATGAAATGGTGAGCTTGAAGTCTTACCTCAACCCTGCCTCCATACATACCATGAAATATCACATCCTTTATATTCTGTTACACAACACGTAAAATAATGTGGTCTGTATATAGACAGAATGCAATTAATTTTATATTCTTAGGACCATTGGCTCTCTGAGCTATTAAAAAAAATAATAATTGTCTAAACCTGTGCTGAATATCACTAAGTCTGTTAGCAGCTTGTTATTCCACTACCCCAGACAAACAGTAGATCAGCAATAAATACCAATTAAAAGGTTGTTACTTGCTGTTCTGACACAAGATGTTATTTCTGAGAGATGTTGACCCCACTCCATTCTCAGCAGATTAGACAAAAAGAACAGTAGGACTTCTCTGTGCTCTGCGTGTGAGCACCAAGGTAAGGAGCCCTCCAGGGAGCTGTGAGGTTGCTTCAGGCTGCTGGAACATCTGAGTTGGCAGTGATGGCACAGACTTCCTGAGACAATAGCTCATAGGCCACATAGTTTTACATATAGTGTTTTTGTGTGATTCACTCTCGGGTATTGTTATAACTTCAGTGAAAACTCACCAGTGATTGCCAAAGGAGCAGGCTTAAGGATGGAGATAAGCACTTTGCCAACATCCTATGTGTCACACTGCTTATGAATGGTCTCCAAAAGTCTTTTAAGGAAGCCCTTGTGCTGCCTGGAGCCTATGTACTATCCCGTCTTCTCAGGTAGGTTTTGCATCTTCTTGGAAACAAAGCTCTGCCAAGGCTGGATGATTATTGATATCCACTCTGGAAGACCTTTGGGCTGTATTTGTGCAAACTGGCCTGGCTGTACAGCAAGTATCCCAGAGGCCTGAATCTCAACAGACAAAGGAATGGCTAGTGTCCCATTAGACAATAGAAATAGCAGAAGATGTGACAGTCAGGGTGATCTCAGATCTCTAATCTCCCTCCCTTCTTCTTTGTGGTGGTTTGGAACCCCAGCTGGGACTTTTTCACATACTCGTTGATATATCTATGTCCCAGACCTCATTGCTTCACATGCAACAACCCAAAGGGCTCATTGCCTGCCCAAAGCCTTCCTGTTCCTTGCTACTTGGACCTTTAAGATCATCAAGTCCAACCACTAACCTCACACTACCAGGCCCACCACTAAACCATGTTCCTCAGCACCTCATCTATACATGCCTTTTGAATATCTCCAGGGATGGTGACTCCATCACTTCCCTGGGCAGCCTCTGACAGGTCTAACAACCTTCTCAGTGAAAAAGTTCTTCCTAATGTCGAACCTAAACCTCCCCTGGCACAACTTGGGGCCTTTTCCTCTTGTCCTGTCATGCATTACTGGAGAGAATTGATTGACCATCTCACTTACAACTCCCCTTCAAGCACTTGTAGAGAGTGACCTTAAATCATTATTGCGATGGCAAAGGATTTTTCCCTACATAGAGGAAGATCTTAGGTACACAGGTGATGACTTTGGTGGAGAACAGCATTTCCACATACAAGATCCAAAATGGATTAGTCATGTACTGCCCAACAAAGATATCTGCCTGGCCCACAATAATGGCCATCTTTACAAATCTCAGATTCTCTTAAATTTGTTTAATTGATGACTAGCTAGATGAGCTCTGAAGCTCTTTTAAGATGCTTGATAATTAGACTATTAGATTGTGTGCACATTTAAATTTAATGGTGCTTTAAGTTCTCTCACTTTTGAGTTGTAAACATCTGAGTTTTATAAAGGCCTGTTTTTTACTGTATAGAGAAAACAGAAGGTTGCTGTGGGGCTTTGGACAACATCACTGCACTTTAAACAGATGCATGTGGCTGTGCTGGGCAGGGAAGCTCTGCCGTCATTGTACTCTGCTGGAAGCTGGTTAACAAATATGCTTTTGGATTCAGCAGTGGCCACCAGTTTCTTGAGTGTCCAAGGGCTCTCTATTGAGTTACTGCATATTGCGCCTTAGCTAGTGATGTTTATGCACATCTATAGACTGTCAGACTAGACTAGTTTCATTTCACCAGGTTCCATATATAAGCTACCTGTTCTACTCAAACTTATTTCAGCTCAGATTTGTTATATTGCACATTTACAGACCTGTCAAGGAATAGAATACTTCAGTGTCACCATATACACTTTTTACAAGGGAAGAGACAGGACTATAAACAATCTTGTTTTGTGAATTCCTCTTTCTAAGCCTGAAAAACCATCTCTCCAAGATAGAACTGGGCACTGCTTGTCTAGCCATTGAAAGCATAGTAGGGAATGTACAAAGGGCAGTCTCACTGCTTTGTGATACTTCTCACAGTATCATATAGCTCTTCTGCTTCCTCTTTTTATTTGGGAACTTGCCAGAAGCAGATGCTGAGAAGGAATTAATCTCTGACAGTACTGTGGTGACTGAACATCAATGATAGAAGCCTCACAGTCCTCACCAGAGTACGTCCAGGCTCCACCCTGAGGTTTTTAAGGCTAAACCTTCAAATAACAATGGGATAAGGTTAATCACCAATCCAGTTATCCTTTGTGAATAAAGAGGTAGAGTAGTTGGTTAATATTATACCATCTTCTGCATTTACTGTTCAAAATAGCTGCCAAGAAAAAAAAAAAAAAAAAAGTAGAAGCGGCCTTGTTTTCAGAGAGTAAGNTATTAATCTATCTCGTGGATTTACTTTTCAATATAGCTGCCAAGAAAAAAAAAAAAAAAAGTAGAAGCGGCCTTGTTTTCAGAGAGTAAGATGGCCCAAGGCAAAAGGGTGGAGATCTTCCTCCAAACCAAATTACTTTGTGCAGAAAGTTAAGAAAAGGATAATACATGTATAGGGTGTCTTGAGATGCTTATATCATTTATGCAAGCTGTAGTGGCTTGTCCGTGGGCACAGCACAAGCTCTCCAAGTTACTGAGAGGTCATTTACCTGGCTATACCAACAGGAGAGCTTTTGTGAGACAGCTGTCGTTAAGTCAGCCTGAGTTTGCAGATCTTGTTTGCAATAGAGTAGGAGCTAGGAGCCCCTTCTGTACCACCTGGTATATCCTGTAAGTAATGGAGAATTGTTAAATGTCTTTGGCTGTGTGGCTTTGCCTAATTGAAGTCACTCTGGTGACAAGATCTGAATTGTTTCCAACAGGAACCAGGTCATACTATCCAACTCTTGCTATTGGCAAGTTTCTAACCAATGCTACAGGGTTATTTTGCTTAGACAAATTCTGTGTATTGAATTAAATCCCTTGGCCCCACATGCTCACTAGCAGCCTTTACAGCCTCCAAAGATCAAGTAAGCGTCCCCCTCAAAGTTTGTATGAAACAATAGTCCAGGAGTACAACAGGACCCTCAGGGATCTAACAAGATCCCTGGACACTTTAAAGCCACTGAGGAAGGGATGAAAGCAGTGATGGGGGCATGGCTGGGGGCAACCACCTGGGGAGGGCACGGGGAAATCCATGATCCTAAAACCTGAGGGATGATGCCTACGTGAATGCAATAACCTCCATGGTGCAGAGCTGACAGTGTCCATTCCTTTTCCTGGGGCAGAGGAAGATGCTGTACTCAGCAACCAGGGAAGGGGCCTGGCGCACATGCTGGGTGGGGGTCCCCATGGCAATGATACTGCCATGCTGCCTTCTTCGGGACAGGAGGGAGAGCCACAGGGCGTTCAGGTGGGCTGGGTTCAGCCTTCCCCTCCTTCTCCTCCTCATACAGGCTCAACAACTGAGACATCTGAGGATAGTGACAGCTCCTGGACTACCATCTTGGCCAGTAAAGTTGGATCCTCTTCTTCAAGAGAAGACCTTGACTCTTGCATCTGGGAGAAGACTGAAGACAACGACAACTTCTAGACTACCACCATGCCAGTGAAGTTGAATACTCTTCTTTGAGAGAAGGCCAAATTATTCTCTTGTCCATTTTACCAGTCAGAGGAGGGGGACAGACAGAACTAGATAAATAATTCATGTTAACGCCCAGCTACATGGCTGGTGCCATTGAGACGGTTTCAGCTTTTATGACAATGGGACCTTCTTTGATGATTGTAATCTGATAGTGTGGGATGGAATACACCTGTCTCACAAGAGCACTGAAATCTTCAGGAATAGTTTGGCCAATCTGACAAAGTGGGGGTTAAACCAAAGGACTCGGGCGTGAGGTGTAAAATGGCAATGCTTGTGCCATCCCATCCAACAGCAAAACATCTGGGCAACAAAAGCAGTTACAAAAGCTCCTTGGGTGCATGCCAATATGAGGCTCAGAGGGCTGACCACTTCAAGGGAGTGTGTAACTGTAGAGGATCCTCTTGAACCCATCCAGGAAAATCTGCACTGTCAAACAAGCCCCTGTATTGCCTGTACACCAATGCACACAGCTTGGGAAATCAGGAGGAGCTGGAGTTGTGGGTGTGGATGTAGGGCCACGATTTCATTACAATTACAGAGACATGGTGGGACAACTCACATGACTGTAGTACAGCCATGAATGGCTATGTGCTATTTAGGAAAGACAGGCAAACAAGGGGAGGGGGTGGAGTGAGAGAGCAATGAAGTGTACTGCCTAGGAGGTTATGAAGAGCAGGTTGAGTGTTTATGGGTGACAATTAAGGGGCAGGGTAGTGTAGGTGATATTGTTGTCGAGTTTACTACAGGTCACCTGATCACAGAATCATAGAATCACAGAATTACAGAATGGTAGGGGTTGGAAGGGACCTCTAGAAATCATCCAGTCCAAGCCCCTGCAGGGGTTTACCTCCATCAGGTCACACAGGAACGTGACCACGAGGCTTTGGAAACCTCCAGAGGAGACTCCACAGATTCCCTGGGCAGCCAGTGCCAGGGCTCCCTCACAGCAAAGAGGCTTCTTTTGTTTAAGTGGAACTTTTTGTGTTCCAGCTTATGTCTATTACCCCTTGTCCTGTCACTGGACACTACAAAAAAATGTGTTGCCCCATCCTCTTGACATTCACCCTTAAGGTACTTACTAATGTTGATGAGGTCACCCCTCAGTCTTGTCTTCTCCAGGATAAACAGCCCCAGGTCTCACAGCCTTTCCTCACAAGAGAGGAAAGTTTTCTTCATAAGTTTCAGTCAGAACAGATCTTCAAGATCATCAAGTCCAACTACTAACTTAACACTGTCAATCACTTTTGACTATCTTCAAAATCTGTAGAAATGGTCAGACCTGTCCTTGAGTGGGACTGTGGCACTCCCTGCTTGAGCTGGGACAGTCACCCCACATATATATACTACAAGGTCTTCCTAAAATATATACTTGCTTTCTAGAATAAACAAGGGAATATTTGGCAGCAACAATGTCATGAATGTTAAGGAAGGGGAAGGAGCTATAAACACTCATTCCTTTAACTTCAGTAGATTTTCTGGCTCTGTAGCAATGAGACGGTCCTTGTGTGCCTGAAGAAATAGCATCAAGTGCTGGGCATAAATATAGCACAGATGGTTGTGTAATTGGCCTTTGGAGGAGAAGAGGCAGCAGTATCCTATAAAGACTGTACTATGATGTTCCTTATTGGTCTTACCTCATTTCACAAGGATGAATCCAACAGAAAGGTGCTGGAGGATTGAAGAAGACACAAACTTCTCAAGAGGCAGTGGTAAAATAACATGCAAAGTGTCCTAACTAGCCAGAAGAATTGTGCAGGATTTGTTTTCCCATTTGCAAAACTGGACATCAAAGTGGGAACTCACTGCATGGGATAATTTCAGATCTCTTTTTTCTCAAAGGGGTTTTCTAGATAAATATTAATGGCTCCTTGCTCAAGGCAAAATGGAGCTTATGTTGTCCCATGCAAAGAAAACGTGACGAGCCTGAGGCAACCTTCTACTGCTCACTGCAGGTAGGGAAGGGGAAGGATAGTCTGAAACATGTGCAACTGGGGTAATAGGAAAACAAGCTGGAGCAGGCATTAGAGGCAGTAGTGCTTGGTAACAAGGGAAATAAGCTCAGTGCACAGAAAATATGCACTTTCTCACAGCAATTCAGCTTCTCACGTTACAGCAATATGTGAGTTCCTACCTCACCCTAAATCTTTTTTTTCCAGGCAGGAGCCAAGGTGAAGACATGGCTTCAGAAAGCAGAACAGAACCACAGAAGCTGGCTGAGGATTCCCACCTTCAGATCCCAATTATCACACCCAGCAATACTAGGAAGCTGTGCTGCCTTGTTCCCAGCGCTCATTTTTCCTTTATGTACTTAACATGCAGCTTGAGTCTAAGGGAGCCTTACTTATGTATGTGAAAGAGACTTTGTTGGTTGCCGACTCGCAATAGGCCATGTGACACAGGCCTGGAGCAAATCAGTAAATTCAGAAGGCAGACTAATGTATAAAGGCAGTATTTTCTCTTGAGAAGGCAAGGGCGGGGCAGAGGACATGGTAATTACATGTTCTTCATGACTGCTGATTTTCTTCCTTTGCCCAAAGCAGCTTTGGAGAAGGCATGCCTATTTGTGCATCTCTCATTTGCGCTGCCTTACCCCAATCCCCACCCCTCCCCCACCGCCTCCAAAATATTCCCCTTAAGATTTGTCATTCTTTGAAGAGAATTCAACAGCAGTGAGGGGAGGATAATAGAATCCACAGTTCATAGAATGGTAGGGTTGGAAGGGACCTTTAGAGATCATCTAGTCCAACCTCCCCAGCTGGTTCATGATCACCTGAGATAAGCTAGACTGGCCCTTCCAAGTTAAAAGTTCCTAGGGGAGATGCTGTCCTCTTTCTCCTTTCCTTTTAAGCCCTTCAGCTTTACTACATCTGAGAAGATCTGGAGAGGAGGACTTGGAAACTGAGTACAGGAATGATCCATACTTTGATGAAGGCCTACGCAGAAAGAGGTGTAGGGATGTGTAGAACGAAAGATGATAGCAATGAATGGTGGTTTTCTATTCAGTAAAAATCAAGAGACCTTGCTACAGACTTTGTCATCTCAGCAATTAGCAAGGGTGCTCTTGCTCCTCAAGGGCCTGCAGTTGGCATAATCACAGAGCCCAAATTCATCGTTTGGCATCACACGTTTTGCCTCAGGTAGCAATGAAATAGTGTGGCTGAATGCTGTAATGGTGTGAGGGCCCCTCCCCTTGCCAAGATCTGCTGGTTTAGAAACACCAGGTGACTCAGCTCTACCTGTAAGACCTCAGTAGACCATGGTCCGTAGAAATGAGGGAAGCAGAAGACTGCCAGAGGAAAAGTTATGATGCATTCACAGTAGCAAAATAAAATGGAACAGAAACCCATCTCCTCAGTAATAAGCAGCAGACTCAAAGACCCTCAGTGTTTGGATGCGATTTTCCCATAGACATGTTTTTACAGCTGTGGTTAATATGTGACTAATGCTCACTGTGAAGTAACCACACAAACACTCCTTAGAGCTGTACGAGCACACATAGCTGCATTTCAGCAGCAGGGGTTTTGTTTGAAAGCAAAAGAGTAACATCCGAAAAGAATACTTATAACCAACACCACTTTTGAACTGGGCTCTAATCATTTATGCCATGCCCGAGAAACTTGCAGCTAGGCTCCAGCTCACATATGTAACAAAGACACACTGCCTCTCAAGTACAAGAAACAGTTCAAAGGCATCTGCTTTCAGGCATCTGCTATCTAATATTAACAGCAGTATTTGAGCAGGAAGAACAGACTCAACCAAAACTTTCAAGAGTATACGCAAACTGTCTTTTCCTCTAGATTAATAGCAAAAAATAATAAAGCCTCAATCTTTTCAATCTGCTTATTGTAGCTTCAAAACAACCATATTTTTCCCTGTGCCACTCTGAGAACAACAAAACTCCAAGAAGACCAATTGTTTTGCGTCATGAAGATTGAACACTCAACTGCTATTTTAAGTTATTCATAAAGTCAGCTCCAGCCTTAGCACAAGAAAGGGCTGGTTCCTCCATCAGCAGGGCTGCTTGCTGCATGTAGCTTCATGTCCAGTCCTACTCATTTCACATGAGTAGGCCCCTGCCCACAGAGGATGGATGATGAAGACGATTTCTGATTGGCAGCAAAGGTAGCTTTTCAGATATCTCCTGGGTATGGATAGATAAGTAATTAGATGGGCTCACTCAATTGTGATACATGCAAACTTTCTCTTTTTATGCAATCTCTGCTTTTCAGACCTTCTGATCTGTGAAATTGTTTTTTTTTTTTAAAAAAAAAAGACAATAACCTTTAATGGTCTTTTGAAATTATTTCAGCCTTAATTCCAGTTGGTTTGATACCCTAAGTTTTAACACTAAATTTTAACACCTTTAAGCTTTCCTCAGCTAAGGTTTTGCATGAAGAAGTCTGGCTGTATCTGTTAGAATAACAACAAAAAAAGAGAGTTCTTAGGTCACACATTGGCTAGTCTCATGCATCCAGGAAGGGCATTCAGCACATCATCTAAGCAGGGCAGCAGTGGGTTTATGTGATCGTGCTTAGGGAGCAGCCTAGAGCATCTCCCAGAGGTGTAGCCCTTTGCTCTCAGCACCTACTAATTCCACATCTGGTGGGAGTCAGGTGACACTTGCAGAAGAGAAGGAAGCTGCATTTCTCAGTTCACAAGTTGCATTTCTCAGCTACTGTTGAGTTTCTGTTCATACTCAACACCTGTCCTTTCAGAAAGGCAACTTGTTTTGTCCCCCTAGGAAAACAGCCAGCCAGTCACCTAAGACTGGAGTTCCCAGACTTTGCTTAGAGGAAGAAATGCACTGGTGGCATCAGCAGAAGTTTCTTCCATGCTGCCTCAGTCCTTTCCTCAATCTCCCTGCCTAACCTTAACCACCTGCACAGGCCCTAGCTCTGTGTACAAGAGGGATCTAGCTAGCTCCTAGCAATCACTTCCAAAGATAAAGCAGCTATGACAAGTTTTGATGATGGATTTTTGGAAGCTTGGGGCTTTGCTTTTTTTTTTTCCTGCATACTGTTTGGAAATACATTGCACACCACAGTGGAACATATACCCCAGTCTGAGGAACCCTGGGCTGCTGGTCCACCTTAAGAACACAGCTCTTCCCCACAGGTTCTCGAGGGTCAGGAACGCTTTGACAGTTGGCTCAGACAAGTAAAGGTTGGTGCTGAGGACCCTTCTATACTACCAAGTCATGTATCTTTAGTTAAACTGAACAGCTGTGTTCTGAGATCTACTATCTACCCAGATACTAATCTTTATTTTTAAATCATGCCTATTTATTCTTTGCTTTATGCCACTTTGAAGTAGGATTTTCTGCTTCTAAAAAGCATTTCATATTTTCTGACTCTTTGAAGTCTAGTGATTGCCTTTACCCGGTTCCTGGTTTGATCTCTAGTTAGCACACATGTGTGTGCATGTGCATACACTTAAGTACATGTACTTAAACAAATGTGTGTGTTTGTACAAACAAGCAGAGAACATCAGTCCCAATTAGGTTTTGTTATCATCTCCAAGAATGGCCCATAAGGTTTCCCATCTGCTTTTCCCATGCTGAAGAGCACTAGATGGAGAGCAGTAAACTAGAATAAATTAATAGTGATGATTACGAGCAGACCATTGGCACTGGAGTAAGGTGAGACTGTCTCTATGTGGAACAACAGAGCAGACTAAAGGGCAATTCGTAAACCCAGCAGTGCTGATACCTGAAAGCAGCACTGTTTGAGATGGCTGTGTGTTGCATCACCTTCCCTCTGTCCCCACACTTTGCTCTCGTGTTTGCTGCTTTTATGCTAGCGGGGCTAAATCTTGCTAGAATCTCAGCCTGGCTTAGCTGCAGTATGCTAGAAGCAATAATAAGTACAGAAATCTGATGGTTTAAACTTTGGAGTTTTTTTTTTCAAGAAGTGTTTGCAGAGAGCTGCAATTTGGAAAGTTTAATGACGGTTTGAAGAAACAGGTTGAGGAAGACCTATTTTACATTTTCTCCTAGCAGAAGTGATGCAGACCTGCCTAATTAGTCTCTTAAAAAGACACGGCTTTCCAGAAACCCCACCTGGAAATGTGGCTCAGCTGATCTTATCTATACTAGACAAAGAACTTTCTTCTGACTTGAAGTGGCATGAAAAAATCCAATCTTGATCTAAAGACTGTTAGGAGGAAAGACAGGATAAGACAGAAAGGATTTTTAACTGGTCTCTGTATTCTCTGCATAGACTATTGACTGAAAGACATCCTACCGACCCACAAACATTTCATCCTGTGATGAGTCTGTGTGGAGCCACTTTTTGCTTGGAACCAGGGAAGGAGGCTGCAGTGGTGGCCCCTTAGGCAGTTCTCGAAACATCCCACAATCACTATTGAAGGGAAATCTGCAGCAGAAGAGGAGATGGAAGGGTGGGAAAAGATGGAGGCAACCACATGGACTCTGCAGTCAGAGAGAAAGGAGACCCCTGTGCAGCCCACATTGAGATGTCACTCCACTCTCTTTTGTTTTCTGTTTGTTCTACTTTTGGTTGGCAGTAGATTAGTTTGATTTTGTTTCCTTCCCCAAGCCAAGCAGTCCTGCGTGTTTTGCCTGGGACCGTAAGAGGCTATTGAACCGTCGCTGTCCTTGGGCTTCTCCACGAGGCCTCAGGACCTTCTCCCCTCCTGCCCTGGACATTGGGAGGGAGCACATGAGCAGCTTCTGGGCCTTGGGCCCAACTGGGCTGAAACCACAACACATCCCTCACTGTTCTTGAACATCAAACTTTGTATTCAATCCATTTTGATCTTTTGTTCCCACCATTAATGGAAGGATTCTCAAGGTTTTTAATTATTTCAATACTTATACTTGCTAGTTTGGCTTTTTCTAGCTCCCATATTATTCTACAGCCTAAATTGGTCATCTGATCTTTTGTGTTGTCCTACACGCAGACAACAACTGTAGAACCTATCATTATGTGTTTTTCCTGAACAAATCAAACATTGATAGCTTACCATGAGAAGAGACTCTGGACTCCCACATCATTTTAATGTTTTTCCTCTGTTCCTTCCCAGCATTAATTAATCCTAGAGCATGTAGGTGATGGTAAGCAAAAGGCTCACTAGTTCTTTGTATAACGATATTCCCTCTATTTGCTAGAAATGTCTTGGCTACTACATCCCACTTTTTTTTTCTCCTTTCTTAGAGCTGCGTTACACAGATAATTATTCTAAAATTGACTAAGTCACCTAGCACTTTCTTCCTTTCTCTTATTCCCAGGTCAGAGAAAAAATCCTATTGTTTCCCCCTCCAATGCCTGGCCTTGTCCTGTTTGAAATTGATCCTAATTGTTAATTGTCAGAACATTTAAATATGTTACTATTGATATTGCACACTGTTGAGGCTGCCCACATTCTCAACAGCAAATGTAATTCCATGTATTGCCTTACAGTTCAGACAATAGCTAGAAATATGTCCCCAAAATGAAGTACTTTCTTCCTACTAACTCCCTGCCTTGCAGAGCGCCTCTGCAGGTTCCTCCTTAGGCTATTCCTCATGACTTTACAATTCTCTTCCACTGACCTCCAGCTTCCTCCTTTCGATTATGCCTTCTCTGTGTGGCACTGAAGCTGCTATATTCAAGATCAACTAGATTAGATTGCCTTTGACTGAAAAAAAATCCCTAATATAAAAAAGCATGAGATCTGATTAGTCTGGCACCATCTACTTTTGGTGAACTTATTTTATCCCATCTATCAGCACCTCATCTTTTATTTTTTTGAGTTAAATCCTTCTGTAGGATCCTGCACACTGTTGAGGGCGTACCTTCTCCCCTCCTTCCCTTAGTGCAGACACTGCACTTCATTTTCTGCAGTAAAATCCTTGTCCTCCAGTAAGTTTACTAAAAATGCTGTCATTCACACTTCCCAGATGATGGGATTAACACCATCTCAAAGGGCTAAATAACTGTTTGGGTTTGAGCCACTGTCTCATCTCCTGCATATTTAAAGCTGGGTTTTTTCAGTTTTGCTGATACCTCAAATGGAGCGAATTTTACCTTATACCTTTATTTCACTACTCATTTTCATCAGTACACGTACTAGTCCTGATAAAGGCTCAACTATTTCAGACATTTAATAAGTGCTTTATCTTTTATTTTCAGTTGCCTTGTAGGGTGGCCTCTTTTTTTTTTTTTCCCTGTTCTCTATTTCAATTACAAGATTACACAGTCTTTTAGATTTAGTTTTAGCTTCCTTTATAGGGTCTAATGCAACCTGACACAGTGAGAATTGTGAAAAATCCTTCTCCTCTCATAGTTTGCCTTCCTTGACATTTGGTACATTTACACCTTTCCAGCTCATTTTTCCAGAACAAAGAAGGGGTCAGATTTTCTGCCAGCCCCAATCTTTGCATCTCACTTGTGAACAAGAGCAAATGTGATAATTGCTACAGCATGAATGAGGGCAGCAGGCAGGAAGCACAGTGAACAGAAATGGGACTCAGGAAAACCCAGCCTAACCTGTGCCAGAGGCAGACTATCCCATCTATAGGTTCTCCTTTGAGTACATCATCTGTCTCAAGTGCACACTGAGGATCAGATACTGTGTTTCACTTGAAAGGGTCTTCACACAGAAGTTTTGCACTTTCCTCAGCAGTTCATTTTTCCTGGGTTGACACGTGAAGTTCCCACATCATCACTGACTAGAAAAGTGGAAGCAAAAGTCATGGAAACCTCCAAGGAAGAGAATTTATAGCAGGTAAGACATTGCCTTGCAGGACAATTAACTCTGGTCTTGCATGAGTCTTCTAACCAGCTTAAGAGACTGGCAAGGTTGGCATACAGTTAAAGTACTTTTCAACTCAAGCCCTCGATCCTTTTGACCGATCTCAAAACCTGCTCATTACCAAGATTCCTCCAAACGTTTTCTGATGGGAAACACACAGCCAACATGGTTCCAGGGTAAGCAAGAGGGGATTATAAACTAAAAAAAAAAATATAGTGGCTAGTTTACAGAACAAAAAGGAGTTTATTACAGCTCAAAGCCTTTTAAAATACAAATTGTGTGAACTGCAGCAAGACCCACCCAGACAGGCAGCAGCTTTTGACTTCCCAGTTTTGTGAAGGACATCTTCCTCCACCTCCTCCCACACAACCTGTAGCATCCCAGAGTAACTGATAACTGCACTGAAGTCAAGCCTGCTCTATTTTCCCTCCTTGGAGGTACAACCTCTAAATCTGTCTTGGGAAGCACATGTTAATAGAAAAGACTTGGAGATACCACTCTTGCAGCCCTCACCGTTCTCAGACTCCTACAGGGAGAAGACAGGTAACAAAAGGGAGCCTTGTGGAAGATTTACAGCCATGGCCCTGAGCATCTCAGCTAGTATCTCAACCACTTCTTCCCGCAGCCTGTGCCAGTGTTTAACAATGCTCTCTGTGCAAGTTCTTTCTAATCTCTAATCTAAACCTCCTCAGGTGGAACTTGAGCCCATTTCCTATTGTCCTACCATTCATTACTTGGGAGAAGAGAACAACCCTCACTACAAACTCCTTTCAGGTCGCTGTAGAGTGTGATCATGTCTCCTCTCACTGCTGGCTCATGGTCAGTCAGCTGTTGATCAAAACCAGAACAAAATTCTGCAGGAGACACAGATTACATTCAGGTCTCCTTTGTACCCAGTTTATATCCTAAACCACCTCCTAGAGCAGCTCACCACAACCTGGACATCCAGAGCAGGGGAGAGGGAAGCAGGCCACTTATCCTTCAAATTCTGAGCTGAACTTTCACACGTTTAGCACCAAAATTCACATTTGTTGTGAATTCTGCACACTTGGAATCTAGTTTCCTTAAAAAGATGAGTGGTCTTAAAAGCCACATTTACCTTTTGAAGTAAGATACAGAGCAGTGTTCACATCCATTCTTGCCAAAATGCCATTTATTGCAGTATACCTTTACATGGCATACAGATAACCAAATGTTGCATCTTCTGTTAGAACTCATATTTCATTTGTACCACTTAAATAACACAGAATGTCATGTTTGTTTCACAAACTGTCAGTTTAGACTACCAAAATATACAGGTTTTTTTTTTCCTTTCCCCCTAGCAAGGTTGTGAGGTACAACTGAAGTTTACCACTTTTATCTTCCTGTGCTTTACAAGAACCTTTTCATAGATAAACCTATCAAACAACACTTCTACATTCCTATACAAAGCAAAGAATTACAGCTGAAATTAACACCATCTGGTCATTGCATTAACCTATAAAAATTCATTCCGTTTACAAAAAAAAAAAAAAAAAGACATAATGGACTTTGCAGCTTTACTTAAAAACAGGCAGCTACAAGTATGCACAAGTTTTCCTTATGCATAAAGAAGAGTTTGGAATCAAGAAGTGGTTTGGTTTTTTTCCTTAGGTTTGCAGACAAGGCACCAATTTTAGCTGCGTAGCAGCTCAGGAGTGTTCTATACTTCATTTCAGTTACATGGGTGTTTAAGCTTTACTGTTAATGTGCAACATTTGTACCAACTGTTGCAGTGGTCTCCAATCACTCCCTCTGGCTCGACAGTACAAATATTTATAAGGGTTGTAAACACTTCTCCGCCCGCCCCACACCTTCTGCACTGAGCAATGAGGAACTTAACTTGCAAGAAGCCAACCAAAGGCTGAGCAGAAGTAAGGCTTGTGCAGAACACCACACTTCTCAGTCAGTTTGAGATACTCTGGGTAACTCCAGACCCTCACTGAGGCCTCAGTGCCTCACATCTGATAGCACCATGACTGCCAACAGCTTCAGGCTTCCAGACTTTCCTCAGGAGGTGCTCTTCAGCCCTTACTAGCCTGACATGCCTGGAATTGCTTCTCTCCAAAGTGCAGGAACAGCTTCTGAAGAGCTGTTCCGGAGTCGTGAGAGTTAAGCACGTCAACCGTTACATATACCTAAGGCCATCTACACTTAGCCTTCACGGGGCTTCTTTCAGATGCTCTGTTTCTCTAATCCTTAGCTGCCAAGTCACGATATGCTGCTTTCAACCTTCCACCCCTGCGTGCCATGGTATTCTGTGGCACAGACAGCAAACCATGTTCCAAGACACGTCTTGGAAGTGGTACAGGGAAGCAAGCGCTACAACACAGCATCACTCACCCAGCCACTACGCAGCAGCACAGGACAAAGGTGTTGGCAGCATGACAGCCCAGCCTGGATTCGGCACCTAAGAAGAGGGAATGTCTGCGATGGGACTGCTTAGAAAAATATGTTTCTTACCAAAGCCTGGAAAGAGCAAGAGGGTAGTGGGACAGTCCAAGGCTATTGGTAAAAATAAACTCTCTGCTTCATTTTGGGATTTGTTTTGTATTAGTGAATGCACCAACTGCTTAGGAGCTGGCTCCAAGTATGGGATAATGCTCCCAAAATACAAGTTATTTTAAACCAATTGACAATCATTTGCTTACCCTGCCCCTCGCATCTCCTTTCACTAGGAAACACGTTGGGCTTGATGTTTCAAAGGCGTTAAGTGCTCCAAATACGGCAGATAGAAAGAGCTAGAGGATTGCAGTGTGCCACAAGTCTGCCCAGTGCAGCCGTATCTTACACTTAAGACACATCTATGAGTTAAATAGGAAGGATTCCTGCTAAACAGAACGTGAGCACTGAGAATTCCTGCTAGCCCTTTCCCTAAATACCAAGAGGTTTGTACATACAGTGCTCCCTTATCTTCTCCCCATCGCCTGCCCCAGCAGTCTTTAGATAAACCAAAGTAAGTTTAGGAACTTGCAGTCCCACTTCTGTTAAACAAAAACCAAAAAAAGTTGTGCAAGAAAGCAGGGAATGTTCAATGAATCCAGATCTACTTTGTAGTTATAGAATTTCCATGGCAAAGTGGTAAGGGCAAAGAACCCAACGATCATATGGCTTAAGTTTAATGCAAAGCACACTAGGAGGTCCACGTGCAGGGAGAGAAGAGTCCAAGAGAGATGGAATAAGAATTGTCCTGAACGTCAGTGTTTATGCATAGAATTCTTCTTGTTTGTGTGGTTTTTGGTATCCTCCATTAGACTGTTTTGGTTCATCCAGTGAATAGCTGCCTTCATCTTTTTTCTTCATTCTGTACAGCATGAACACAACTAGAAACACTGCAAACACCAAGCCTACTAGTCCTCCAGCAATAACACCTAGAAGGGGGGAAAAGCAACAAATTACTCAATGTCACATCAGATCATGCAAGTAGAATCCTAAGTTCCAGATTGTTCCTTACTGTGTAGTCCTCAATGTCACGACTTCCTGAAATTCATTTGTCCTTTTGCTTCCTCCCAAAACACTCATCCTGCCAGTACCCACAGCCTGCTCATCTACACGAGGCAGACCTAGAGAAACAAATCCCTTACTGGGCCAGCTACAAAGCAGATAAGGCTACCAGTTTCAACTCTAGCAGTTGGACCCAGGCTTCATTACAGAAGTTTTACTGCCATTTTTGAGAGAAGCAAAAGAATGGGTTTAAACATAAAATTCCAGATTTCCAGATAACAGTGACTGCTTTGCTATTAGCAGATTAATTTTGGCCCCTGTTAGGATTTTGGCATCTTGGAGTCATGAGTCACCACCTCCATTTCAGAGGTCTAACGAGGCTGGCTCTTTCAGGCTCAGAGCTGTACTTGCAGGACTGAAGTTTCTGCTGCCTGGGAGACTCCTACGAGTCTGCTTTTACCATCTAGAAATCCAGAATATCAGGTACCTCCAAGAACTTCTTTTCTGTCCATAATTCCTGAGGCTCCTGCTGCTTTGGCATTCCTCCCAGAGTCAGCTGGTACTTCTGAGTTCTGGGTGGGGACCAAATCCTCATCTCTTGTCAGGATGAAGTCTCCCTGTTGGGACATACAAGGCAGGTTATTCATGTTTCTCCTCACGTCTGTTACCAGAGACTTTCCACAGCTTTGTTTTTTTCTCATCTAAAAGCCTCCACCAATATAACCTTATTAAGCTTCCACCAATAAAACTAAGCAGTGGTTTGACAAATTACCACCTTTTCCTGCAAAACCCACTTACTACATACTACTAAAGCCATCTCCCCAGAAAGGGTGTCAAAGCCATCAGTCCTCACCGGGTCTCCAGAACCATCTTCAGCAGTCTCCTCAGGAGTAGGAACAACATCCTTTGGAGCTGTTGTCGTGGGGTTGGCAGCCACATCTCCCTCGTGATGGACAGTAGGGTGAGGCTCAGGAACATCTTTGGTGTCTGGGCCAGCAGAGCTAGGGATTTTAGTTTCAGGCTCCTGGACTGTGTCTAAGGCTTCTGAAGGAGTTACATGAACCATTGAAGGGAAGTGAGTGGTCAGGCTTTTCACTGTTGTTGTGACAGCATCGCTTGTTGGTTTCTCATCAGGTGAGCCCATGATGAGTACTTTGTCCTTCACAGCTACAACTGGCTCCTCTGTCACTACATTACTAGTTGCAAAAGGAGATATTCCTTCCTTTTCAGTTCGGCTCTCAGTCCCGGGAAATGGCCGTTCATTGAAATCCATTGGTGTTGCCAGTAATGAGGAATTAGTGGGTTCTTCTGGGACTTTCCAGGTGTGAGACTGGTCAGTCAGAGGACCTGCAAAACAAAACAAAAATATGTTATCTTTGTGTGATTTAGAGACTTATTAATAGCACATTCAGGAGGCTGGTCTGAGGAGGATGTCTAACCTGCACAGCCAGTTTTTGTACCAACAGCAGTTCAGTTTGCAATTCCTTATCCTTTTCAATGGAATAAGGAAAGGACAGACCAATGCACTATTCAGCAATACTTTGTCAGTCATCTTCTTCCCAAGGCAAGAGTGCTTGTCTGTTTGCAGACAGTCAACAAAGGGGACGGGACGTTCACCTTCAGTACACTGGTTGCCCTTGATGGTTATCTGATTCTTCTCCCACAAATATCTTTTATTGGATTCAGAGCAGCCACCCATTTACTTGACAGCTTTAGTCACTGGCACATTTAGCACTGATTTCAGGGGGTTATTCCTGCAGAATTTAATCTAAAATGCAAGCATGTGGTTGGAAGGAAGCAGGATGCCATGCTTCAGCTTTCTATTTCCTCAGTAGCAGCTCTCCTCAGCTTCAGCACTGAACACCAAAGGTGTCTCTCATGCAGTTTAGTAATCATTTTGACAGACTTCTTTCCCATCCTAAAATCTCTTTATTCCACTTTTAGAAAATTATGGCCGATGGGAACTTTAACATCTGACAATTGATAAAATTTGCACTTGACATATATTGGCAGTTGGGGTTTACGCACCCTCAAATGGCATCTCCTACCATAAGAGAGGACAAAGGCCTTCAAGAATATGGTCTCTCTTCCCCATGAGTAGAGAATCACTCCAGTTTCATAACATTCCTCATGCAATTTCTCGTATTAGCAGTCATGTGGAACATACCTGCTTTTGCTCACTTTCAAGTCTCCTACAACTCATTTTCTGCTATAATTGAGAGGTCCCTTCCAACTCTACCATTCTATGATCTGAAGCAACACAAGATTAACAGATTAAGCTCTTTCTCTGTTCCGAACTCTCACATTCTGGGGCAAGGTGTGCATGTGCGATTCCTCCCTCTTCCCCTTTTAGCCTGGATGCTCAGCAAGATCTCAATTGCCACATTCTGGAAGGATTGAGCACTAACAGTGCAAGTGCAAGTAACTCACCTGCACCTGAACCTGAGAACGCATCGTCATCATCACCAGATGAATCAAGGTCTTCAGGAGGAAGGTTCAGATTTGTAGTTTGCTTCAAAGAGAATGCGAAAAGGTATGTTAGTGATAAGACGACACAAGCAACATGGTAACTTTGAGTCCTCCACAGGCTCCTGAAGGCTACACAGATTTTCTTTTCAGATTGCGTTTTCTCGTCTTTCTTCATTCCATCTCTCCTTCCCAAAAAATGTAGTTCTGGTTACTCTACTGGGTGTTGGGCAGGTCAGTCTTACTATTGCACTGCCTCTGAGCTATGCTTGATTTAGGAAAGAAGAAAGCAAGGAACCCAATCAGAGCTGCATCCTGGTAGCAGCCAATGCTTGGTCCTCACACAACAATCATTTTGCTTCAGGTTCTGACCGCTTGTGTCTGTGCTATCTACCAACCACTTCACCTGGGAATTACTGTGTTATTTCTAAGAAGCAAAAAGGAATAGTTTGGCTCCTCTGACTTTTTGAGCCCTTTCAGCATAGTTCACATATCTGAAAACAACCAAAAGCAGAACAAGATTTCCTTTTTCTACAGGAGGGCACTCAGACTAAGCTCTGAGACAGAAGCCAGCCTTCCATGCGGGAGAACATGGCCCCAGCTTTCTCCATTTATGCTTCAACAAGTACACTAACCAGCACAGAAGTTCCGTTGCTGAAATACGAGGTCAAACTCTGTTTCTACTGCATCTGTTTGTTGTGGCACACAACATTCAAAGCTGATATCCAAAAAGGACAATGCTAAATGAAGCAGAGTGACTACTTCATGCACCTCGTTGGCCTCTGCTGCATACGCTTACTGTTCCTATTGGTACACTATGCTTGACTCTCAGTCTGCGACTAGTCCCAGGTTCATTTCTGCAGGGCTATCAATACATAGCCAGTCATTCTCCCTTCTCAGATTTCATACCAAAACCCTCCAAGTCACTTCTGATTTTCACCTTTCCCTATCTAACTTGTTTCCCCATTTGCCAAAAATTGGACCTCTATCTTCAAGATGCCCTTGTCATCCTTTTCCAGCATTGCCTCATCTGCAAGTTTAGGAGATATTGCACTGCATCATCCAAGATGATCACAGTTTTATTGGGAGTGTGAAATTCCATTTTATGATGGAATAACAACATACATTCTTGCCATTCTTGCAACCAGGCCCACTATATATCTCTAGCTTACATTAACACAGTGTCACTTAAAAATTAACATAACATTCATTTTCATACTAGAAAGAACTAGCATGACATGTTAAAGCAAATGAGCACTCTCATAGTCACTTTTTTTTTTTTTTTTTTTACCTACATGGCTGTATTTACTGTCTCTCTCCTTTTCATTCTTTTAAGACAACAGATTCATCCAGTTATCTTCTATCCTTAATACCTTATCCCTTCCCTGTATTTCCATAGAATGACCAGTTTCCAAAGTAGTTAACTAGCCCATTAGATTTGACCTCTCTGAAGACAAGTATACAAGCTGTTCACCAACCTAATTAAGCCTGTCATTAGATGGACCTTTGTTTGGGTTTTTTTTGTTGTTGTTGTTGTTTATGGTTTTGGTTGTTTTTTTGTTTTTGTTTGTTTTTTTTTTTTTAAAGTAAACCCAACAAAGCTCACACAGAGATTAAACTTTTTAGCACTTTCCCTCTCTACCTGGAAAAATACATAAACCAACCAAACCACTTTTCCTCAAGTTTCTGCAAGTGTATTTCTAGAGTCATTTCCAAGAAGAAATTGCCCTTCAGTCTTTTGTTTTAGCTACACGTCATGAAGTAATTTGGATTTTTAGATTTGTCCCTGCTTGTTTGCACTGTGCTTTTGCACTCATCCACGGAAAGTAGGTCAGATAAGTACTTCCTGTATGTTTTCCTTCATGTGTTGAAGGTCAGTGACTCACACAAGCTAATCTCACTGCACTTCAAATATTAAAGAGGATGAACTGTTGGTGCATAAAGAACATGGAGAGAACTGCCAGGCTTCCCAAACTCTGCTCCCTTGAGCGCTCTTCCAGTATGCTCAAAAGTGAGGTCATACTTGAGAAACTGCACCATTTTGTTTGATGAGGGTGTTCAGGACCATTTTTTTCCCTCCTTTCTGTGCAAGCACAAACCTTTGTTTGCTCACTCAGCTTGGTTTTGGCCGCAAAACAGGGATGCGTTGTAAAAGGGAGAGTACATTCTCCTGCCAATAGGAAGGCTCCATCTTGAAGCACTTAGAAAGCAATCTCTCCAGCCTCTTATTGAAGAAAAGGACTGCCGATACAGTTTAAGATATGTCAACATATGCCTTTATCTAGGATTGATGCTTACTTCCTCTCCTTCAACGACTCCCCCCCCCCCCAGTCTGAATCTTCAAATCTTCATGGGTAACTCATACAAGAACATTTGAACAGATTTGATGGTCTGGAGACCTCAGCAACACTTCTGAAAGGATCGCTGACTGTTGGGAAATAAAATAGGAACTCTTGATCTTGACTACAGAGCCAGCATCCCTTCCTCTTGTGGTACTGGTGGATGAGGCTTCTATAATCACACCACACTTCCTTTCTTGTTGTCCAGTGTGTTCAGCCTGCCTACCCTTACATTCCCCCCTCACACCTGAGCTTTTAGCCTCTTCCCATGCTGCTGCATGTTCTGCTTCTCCATAGCTTTTGTCATGTACTTGTTTGCATCCTATTTTGATTTCTGTACCTTAGCAGGGATCATAAAGTCACAGAATTATTTTGGTTGGAAAAGAGCTTGAAGATCACCAAGTCCAAACACTAACCTCCCACTGCCAAGCCCATCACTAAACAATGTCCCTCAGCACCTCATCTATTCATCTTTTAAATATCTCCAGGGCTCATGACTCCACCAACTGCCTGGGCAGCCTGTGCCAGAGTCTAACAACTCCCTCAGAAAAAATGTTCTCCTCCAACCTAAACCTCCTCTAGGACAACTTAAGCCCATTTCCTCTTGTCTTGTTGCTTGGGAGAAAAGACCAACCACCACCTCATCACAACCTCCTTTCAGGCAGTTTTGAGAGAGTGATCATGCCCCCTCTGTCTCCTTTTCTCTAGACTTGTGCTCTTCACATCCCTCATCAGACTTGTGCTCCAGACACTTCATCAGCTCTGTTGCTCATCTCTAGACATGCTCCAGCACCTGAATGTTCCTCTTGTAGTGAGGGGCCCAGAACTGAACACATCACTCAAAGTGCAGCCTCACCAGTGCCAAGTACAGGGGGACAATTACTGCCCTGGTCTTGCTGGCCACACTATTTGTGATACAAGCCAGGATGCCACTGACCTTATTTGTCCCAAGGGATCATAAGCCAGGCTGCTCCTCTGGAGTTATAGCATCTCCCTTTGACCAGATAGTTCGAGTTGCGATCTGAGAGGGGTTTTCATTGCTCAAGGGACGGTGCAGGACCACGTGCATGTGGATACCAGTCACAATATCCACAAAGTAACTTCATGACGTTGCCTAATTTCATGGCACATGACCATTAAGGAACATTTGCCTATTCTAGGTAACTGTATGGCTATATAAAGACTACACTTCTTGCTTCGTAGATCACAGCTTCTGTACTAAGTAACTTTTCCTTACGGCACCGCAAAAAACAAGTACTGTGGAAAGGTCATGCTTCTGGAACCATCTGCTGCTGAAGGACTTCAAATACAGCCCGGTTAACACAAAACACTGGCTCAGGGCAGCATAGGAAGGGACTGAACAAATCTGGGTCCGCATTAGGAAGACAGACTGTGTTGTTCAGTCAGCAAGCACCTCAAGGTCAAGGCTTTGCCATGACCTTTTATTGCAGATGAGCTACACTAATGAGAAAGTTTTGATCAGTCAAGAGATTTAGGGGCACAGAACACAGATTGAATCACCAGGTTGTATCATCTACAAACGAGATGAAAATGAGTTCCAGCTTAAAGCAAGATTACTCTANTGCTGCATGTTCTGCTTCTCCATAGCTTTTGTCATGTACTTGTTTGCATCCTATTTTGATTTCTGTACCTTAGCAGGGATCATAAAGTCACAGAATTATTTTGGTTGGAAAAGACCTTGAAGATCACCAAGTCCAAACACTAACCTCCCACTGCCAAGCCCATCACTAAACAATGTCCCTCAGCACCTCATCTATTCATCTTTTAAATATCTCCAGGGCTCATGACTCCACCAACTGCCTGGGCAGCCTGTGCCAGAGTCTAACAACTCCCTCAGAAAAAATGTTCTCCTCCAACCTAAACCTCCTCTAGGACAACTTAAGCCCATTTCCTCTTGTCTTGTTGCTTGGGAGAAAAGACCAACCACCACCTCATCACAACCTCCTTTCAGGCAGTTTTGAGAGAGTGATCATGCCCCCTCTGTCTCCTTTTCTCTAGACTTGTGCTCTTCACATCCCTCATCAGACTTGTGCTCCAGACACTTCATCAGCTCTGTTGCTCATCTCTAGACACGCTCCAGCACCTGAATGTTCCTCTTGTAGTGAGGGGCCCAGAACTGAACACATCACTCAAAGTGCAGCCTCACCAGTGCCAAGTACAGGGGGACAATTACTGCCCTGGTCTTGCTGGCCACACTATTTGTGATACAAGCCAGGATGCCACTGACCTTATTTGTCCCAAGGGATCATAAGCCAGGCTGCTCCTCTGGAGTTATAGCATCTCCCTTTGACCAGATAGTTCGAGTTGCGATCTGAGAGGGGTTTTCATTGCTCAAGGGACGGTGCAGGACCACGTGCATGTGGATACCAGTCACAATATCCACAAAGTAACTTCATGACGTTGCCTAATTTCATGGCACATGACCATTAAGGAACATTTGCCTATTCTAGGTAACTGTATGGCTATATAAAGACTACACTTCTTGCTTCGTAGATCACAGCTTCTGTACTAAGTAACTTTTCCTTACGGCACCGCAAAAAACAAGTACTGTGGAAAGGTCATGCTTCTGGAACCATCTGCTGCTGAAGGACTTCAAATACAGCCCGGTTAACACAAAACACTGGCTCAGGGCAGCATAGGAAGGGACTGAACAAATCTGGGTCCGCATTAGGAAGACAGACTGTGTTGTTCAGTCAGCAAGCACCTCAAGGTCAAGGCTTTGCCATGACCTTTTATTGCAGATGAGCTACACTAATGAGAAAGTTTTGATCAGTCAAGAGATTTAGGGGCACAGAACACAGATTGAATCACCAGGTTGTATCATCTACAAACGAGATGAAAATGAGTTCCAGCTTAAAGCAAGATTACTCTAACAAAAACTTTGCATTACTTCAGCTCAAAACTGTATTGTTAGACTGTTAGATATAGTTAGCTAATGTGGATATGCCTTTAGAGATTACTTCCATCATCATCCAGTTTATTTTTCAGTTCACTGAGACTATTTGTGGACCATTCAACATTGTAATTGATGCAAGAGAAGGTGGAAGAATACACCAAAGTTCAGCTGGATTCAGGTGGATTGTTGGAAGGATCTCTGATGTTACCTGACATTGTAGTAAAAACCCTTCCAAATCTTATACTGCACCTAAAAGCAACAAATGTGTTGCTTTTTACCATTTAACAAGCTTGTATGTTTCAGTTTTAGCAGCTCAGACAACTGATTAGAAATACTTGCCCAGCCCTTTCGATTTGGTGTCACAGAATTCAGTTGCATGTGAGGGGTAAAATTAACAATATTTTTGATATGCATTAACCAGTTCCCATTAACCAATGAAAGACTCCCTTCTCCAAGTATCAAAACAGCCTGTCCAGGGCAAACCCTGGGGGGACTGCTGGCCTCTGCTCTTGCTGAGCACTATATTGTTGTGGAACAATAGTTATTCAGTTCTGCTGAGACAATCAGAAAGCTGCTTAGTAGCATCTTCAATTTAATCAAGAATGCACCAGGCTTTCACAACTCATTAGCACTATTATTGGCTCCAGAAGTCTGACATACTCCAGATTTTTTTTTAAAGCATAATTTCTAACTACTCTTCCATCTTCATCTTGGTCACAGTCTCAACACATGAACAAAACATGGAGATTGCTAGCTGATCTCACTCTGCCCAAACTGGGAACTACGTTTATTTAATTTGGAGCCACGGTAGACGTAAAAGGAAGGAGCTTTTTTCAATTGGTCTTTGAGGTAAGCAAAAACATTGGCTTCGCCACAAGCTGACACAGGCCCCAGACTACATTAAGGATGATTATTAATCCTAGTTACAATCCATTACAGCAGTGTTGAAAGCACTTGAATTCCTCCATTATCTGAATAAAACTGTTAAATTTGCACATTTGTTTATCCCAATAAATCCTTCTTATTCAGCTGAAGAGGAATGAGCTGTGATGAGCTCTCCCACCTCAAACACCTCCCTGAGCATCTTGCAAGATTCTTGCAACTTTATGGGAAGCAAAACCAATAGCTTGTTCTTGCTTACAGACATACACCAGTCAAGCATTTGCTCTCTGGTCTGCCTACTACATGACACTGGAGCATCTAGAGAGATATTTTCAGAAGGATTTGAACAGCTCAAAAAGAACTCAGATGAGGCTGGTCTTTTACCCTGTTTCTGTATATTGAAGTGCAGAACTAGTCCCTCTATCTACCAGAAACGCTATCTGAGGCAGAGCAACATGAATTGCTTCTAACCTCAGTTTTGCTAGTAGCGTGTGGGAAGACAAAAATCACCTGAAATTCTAGCTTTATTAAACCTTGATATTCTGCAGTTACTAGCCCACGTGTGATTAACTCTTGTCCCAGATGTCCATGGTCTTCAGACAGCTTAAATGGTTAAGGGAAAAAAAACCCAACTCCAAAAAAACAACAACAGAAAAACCACCCCCCCTCCAAAAAAAAACCCTACCCCAAAATCCCCTCAAAACTACCAGCATTCTCACTCATCTTCCTCCTCCTTCTTCCTCTGCAGGCATACAGACTGCTAGCATTAAGTTGACTATGCACACCTTCAATTCCTAACAGTCAGACATAAATTCTGGAGTAGCTGACACAGAACTAATACTTTTATGTGACAAGTCAGAAGTGAAGCTTGCCTACAAATCTGCCACATCAGTCATCGGTAGCAGCGTGGCACCACTTCAGCTAATAGCTGTTCAGTTTTTTCTTCTGTTACTCCACTGCTCAAGATAAGCACCAGTGCTGCTTGGAGACCCCGTGGGTTAGTGAAGTAGTCATCTTCCTAGAACAGCCAGCAATACAGACTAACAGCACAGGCCAAAAAGCAGGAAGACAGCTATGAACTGTCCCACAAACAGCCCATGGACTGCCTCACCTAAATTTAAACAGCACTTTTACTCCCAGCCAGTCTTCCAGTCAAGGCTGTTTAAAGCATTACAACTATCTGTCCTCCCTGATTCAGATGGTGTCTTCTCCTCCCTCTCTCAATGAGCTTTTGCTGTGTGCCAACAAGTTTCAGCATTCCCACCCTTGCATCCATCATTATGTCAACCAGAGTACGGCTGGTTCATGGCTCACAGGGTGCTCCCTCCAAAGGGAAGTGGTCAGACAGCTGTCAAGTAGAAAGTAAAAGATGCTGGCTTTGTCCAGCAAGGCAAGCATCATTTTTGCAACAAGATGTAAGTTTGCCAGTCAATTTGCTGCTTCTCTATCAGATCATTATGAATAAAAAGAAATCTGTAAATTTTCAAATTCTTACTGGCTTCCTCTTCTATTCTTGGTTAGTGACTTGAGAAGAGGACTACCTTTGAGAGAAAGGTGCTGGCTACAACAGCAGTTGCTTTTATTTGAAGCATGAGCCACCTGATTATCACACAGTAGTGACCTTCTGGCACTCAGGCTTTCAAGGCAGTAAAACACCTTCAGTCACATACTCAAAATCAGATGCAAGCTTTTAGGATCTATTCCACTATGGGCAGAACAGATCGGATTGTAACCTTTGCCCACTGCTCTCTAGTCTGTGATACTCCTTTTCTGTCAAGTTTTGTGGCCACAGCTATAGAAGTATACTCTGATCTTTTGAATGAGCTACACTGGCAAAAGAAGAGCCTCCAGCTGCTCTACACACACACACACACCAGCTACAGTCCCAATACTAGAGGCTTGCCTGGTAAAGTACCACGCTATTGCCCGATCAGCATTATATCCTGTCCTTACTGTGACGGAGCAACTTTTTTAATTAAGCAGGATGAAACACAGTAATCAACATCCCAAGAGCAAAAATGAACCAGCCTGTCACCATCAGGTTGGGCTTCATATTCTGCAGGGAGGCCCTTTAAACTACCACCTCCCACGAGAGCGTGTCCCTTCATGCTTCCTGGACTATCCCCTGCATGGCTGTTTGTGCAGTCTCATGGTGAACAAGATTAAGGAACTGGTCTGGTAAAAAAAAAAAAAAAAAAAAAAAAAGAGAGAGAGAGGAGAAAATACCATGCAAAGAATTTTCCAGCAGGACCAGTTCCTCAATCCTGCTGGGTGCATGAATGTACAAAGTGTTTATATTGGCATAGGGCAGAGCGTGGCAGCCAAGGCTGCTTATGCAATTCAAAAAGTGACAGCCCGGGTTCCTGGGGTGCTGACACACACACATCCACTCACCTGCCCTGCGGCTGTACCCTGCCACTGCCACCCCTGATAGAAATGCACATCACCACCCTCAGACTGCAGCAATGTGCTTGTCAGAGGCTGACTCAAAAGGGCTGCACAAGGTTTATACAAAAAGGAGAAAGGAGAGGAGTTGTAGGGACACTTCTCCAGAGAGTTTGTTCATGATGCACAAGGTTTATTCCTAAGCCTGTCAGCAGTGCTTTTAAGTCCTCCCTAATCTCCTAAACACAGAAGCAAAGGCTAGATAGACATCTTATTCAGAAAAGCAGTAGTAATGCTTTTGTCTTAAGCCACCTGAACTTTACAGGAGGTCTGCTGTGATTGCCATTTTAGTACTGGGCTAGTAGTGTGTTGCACATCCTTCAGCACAGAGGGCTGAGCAAAGCCAGACTAGCAGGAGTACAAGAGGTTTATGGACACTGTAGCCAGGCAAGATTGTGGCTATGCAACACACATAACATCAGTGACAGCATATCATTTGTGCATGCTGCTAGTAGAGTAGAGAGCATTGCTTCTGATGCAGAACAGCTGAGCTGCCTCCCAGTTCTCTCCCCGACAGCTCCAACAGAAGTCTGTTCAGTCCTTCAGCAATACAGAGCAGTAGGTTAAAGTCTGTGCTCCCGCATTTTCATCTGGAGGATATATTAAATAAGTAGTACGTTACTACCCACTACTGCCACTCATTGCAGTCTGCTTCTTCCAGCCAAGCAACACAGCCCAGGCCAATGTCTGAAACTCACTGACAGGTCAACACGTCCCCAGACCTAGCACACAAGTACTAAACTCTTTATCAGTGGCAGGTGTGAGTTATCACCACTTGCCCAAAAGTGGGGTACTTTTTGTCTCCCACATTGAAGGCAGCCTGTGTTTTAAAAATGCAGACTAATGAAAGAAGTCTTTTCCTTGCAGCTAATCTCATAAGAAGCAGCCAGTTCAGTTTTATGCTGTAACTGCTTTTCTTTAAAAGAGCCTTCTCCGTAGCTCTTTAACATACTTGATAGTTCAGGCATTACTTTCTTCAGATAGCGTGAGAAGCCCACAGTCAACGTATAAGCTCAGAGGGCTGTGGCCAACAGCACCAGTTCATCTTGGGCAATTAATTTCAATCTATATCAGGTGGCTTGAGAGACGAGCAGAGAGCGGTGTGAGCTTAGACCAGACAAACCTAACTTGTCTTGAAACCCTCTGACAATAAAGTCAACAGCATTTCTTACATTCTAGTGTAGCCAAACCAGCAGAGACGATTCAATCTTACAATAACAGCCAGTTCATCAGTTTGTTTAGAAAAGCAGAGCTGAGGAATTGTTTAGTTTCAGCCAAAGCCTGGAGTGGGCTGCCTGTCAAAGTACCCTAACAAAGTAAGGTTAAAGGAGAGCAGTATGCTGCAGGTCAGAAAATCTTTAGGAAGTAAGAACCCATACAGCAAAGGACTCTAGTAGCCCATAACCCACTACCCATGCATACTTGTAACTGCAACACAGACATACACAATCTTCCTGACAAAGGAAGAAATGAAATGTGACTAGATCTAAGGTCCCCATTGCCTCTTCCTCCCCCTGTGGTAGCACAGCCACACGCCCCCTGGCTACCATGCATTCCCACATGGCTAGTTTATAATGTGCATGGTGACCACAGCATACCCCAGTGCTTGCTGCAGAGTTCAGGCAGGTGAGGTTGAGCAATTCACCTTAGACAAGTCATCAGCAGTTACAGACACAGAAATGGAGACTGCACTTTGTAGCGTTGCCCTTCCACACGTATAAACAACATTGACCTTATGTTTCCAACAGCAGTCCCATCAAAACGAGTCCCTGCTGTCATCCGCACGTTGACCTCTGCTGCCAAGAACATCCAGACTCACTTGCATCTGGGCACAAATTCCTTCCTTTGCCCCCTCTCTCACTCTTCCCGTCTTATGGGATCAGCACTGAGGACTGCCACTGGAATGAAACTCACTACAAAATCAAGACTTCCTGGCCAGTGCAGTAGTGGGCTTCAGAGCAGCTGAGTGCTCCTTGTCATCATACAAAGGTTGGAGAAGTCCATCTCCATTCCCCACAAAGCTGAAGAGCAAGCCAGCTCCCAGTAAAGCACGCCAGCTAGCATTACAGCCCCAAGACTGATGAACATATTCCATAGCTGGGTCTGAGGGAAGAGCTGTGAAGCAGCTGGTGTCTCCATGCATCCTGTTCGAGACTGTCTTCTCCTCCATGGGCCTGTTAGTTCAAGGTGGTCACTGTGCAGCTGCAGGCCATGTGCCAGAACACCGAGAGGCTCAACCCCACATTCTCCCCCTGCTAAGGCCATCGCTGCAGAGCAGAGTGCAAGCCTGCAGCTCACCTCAGGACACAAAAAAAGGCAGTTCAAGGACTTTGGTTCCACAGCAGCACAACTTGCTCTTTTCAGCCATTCTGCCCAGGAAGCCTCATCTCAGAAATCAGAGATGTGCATCAAGAAAGTGTGACGTTGTCTGTGGCATCTCAAATCTTCAAGTTAGGCTGGTGGCATACTGTGAATCACAGATGCTTCTAAACAGCCTCAGGAAAATGTGTGTGCCTCTGGTCCGATGGAAGCCCATTTTCCCAGAGGAAAATGCCACACAACTTGGCTGGTGCAACTACTACCCGTTTCAAATGAGCTCCATGCCCACTTTTGTGTGATCAGCAAACTACCTCAAGCAACACTATACCTACACGAGTGTTCCGAGCTGAGCAGATGTGTCTCCAGAAGTCAGAAGTGAGTGCATCACCATGCTACACAGTATTCTGGGAGGGAAGAAGTTCTGCTTCACCTGAGGAAGGGAAGGCAACATGCAGCCAGGAATGATTCCTGCCTCCAGGAATTATTATTAGGCAAGAATAAATGCAACAGCCTTCAGTATCCAGGCACATGAGGAGAAGACCTGGATTCTTATCCTCATCCTGGGAGTTTCCCCTCTTCTCCTTGAACTCCAGCAATTACCTAGAGCAAGATATGCTAAGGAGCCAGGAAACAAAAGCTGTAATATCTTCTTGAAGAATCACAGAAGCATTTTCACTCTGTTAGTGATACATATGTATGTTTCTAATTTGAGCAAACTGCTTGCAGTGCTACGCTAGGTCAGTGAAATCCAAGTTTCAGAGAAAAATCCCCAGTGTATCATCAGACCAAGAGTTTACTGGCAGTCCTTCTGCTCCCCAGCAGCTAGGAAGTTGTTTAAACCTCAGCAGAAAGATGAACTTGCAACTCTGGGGTACTAAATTCTCAAGCTAAAGCAGGTTAGTTGGTAAACTTCATGAGACTACCTGAGCCTACAAATAGTTACAACAAAAGGGCTGACATGGTATTCCGATTGGTTACATAAATTTACAGTGGAATCATCCATACAAGGTTTTATAGGATATATTCTATAGCAACTGGAAGTATCCTATAGCAACTCCCTATGCACAAGACAACAAAAACTCCTTTCTGTTTGCTGACACTTTAGTGGCAGAAACACTTGCCAGCTGTAAGGCCTGCTGCTATCAACCTCCACTTTAGCTTCCCAGCTGATCTGCTCATAGTTTACCTTACAGGACATAAATCAAGTCTTTCTTATCACCACAACCAGCCTGAGAGTCAGCAGTTCAAGACAATGCCTTTTGTAGACTTCATGTTTTCTCTGGAATGAAGTCTCCAGTACTTGCAAAATGGGTTTTTGCTAACAATCTGTGTTTTCTGTACACGCATCCCAGATATATGTTACCTTTGAATGCTGTATTCCATCATAAATATCATACCCAGCTTCTTAGTTACCCCAACCCTTTTCAGGCACAACCTCCCACTGAAGAGCTGACTGATCAGGGAAGTATCCAGAAAGCCTGTTTTGAACAGACACTGTCTCCAGCTCGCATGTGCACACCAGATGACAGGGCCAATCCTATCCCACAAACTGATCCCTCTGCAGTTATTTGCTAGTCTGCTACAGGAGACTTTGAGTATTTGCAAAGGAGCTGCAGAAGCAAGTTAAACTTGGGCACCAAAGTGAGCCCACAGCTGGCATTCAGCAGTTCCCTTCTGATTTAGTCATGCTCCCTACAGCTGAGCTCTGACCAGTTCTAAGAAACCCCATCCTTGCACAGCAGGACTCAGCAGGCGAGCAGCTGACTGGTATAAGACACAACTTGTGAGTCTCAGTCTGCAGCCAGTTGCTGGACTCACACAGACCATGCCAGTTGCTTTAGATTTTGGGGTTGATCCAATGGTGGGAAATTCCTGTGCCTCAGAAGGTCTTACACCAACACATACTGTTAAGCATACTTTTTGCATTTGCTTCTACGCCTCACCATTTCCAGTTTCAAGTAAAACAGCATGGATGTGAAGAAATCAAATCTCTCCCTACATTACAGGGATCAGTCTTTTCTCCCAAGTAACAGGAAAAGAGAAAATGGCCTCAAATTGTACCAGTGGAGGTTTAAATTAGAAAGAACTTCTTCACTGAGATGGTTGTCAGACACTGGCACAGGAGTCCCCATCCCTGGAGATATTTAAAAGCTGTGTACATGAGGTGCTGAAGGACATCGTTTAGTGTTGGGCTTGGCAGTGTGAGGTTAGTGGTTGGACTGAATTAACTTCTTTTCCAATGAAAACAATTCTATGATTCTGTGATGGAAGCATGCTACCACACCTGCTTTATCCATGGTGTCTTACAGTGTTGACTAAGCCTAGGTTGTTTATAATGCAGAAGTCATCCCTGCCACAGAGATTCAGATACATCACTACAATTAATCCATGCACTCAAGGACCAAAACTTCTCCACCAGATGCAGGAGCCACATCTCTGATCAGGAATACCCAATTCCCCCATGCCAAAGTCTTCTCCAAAGAGGCACTTTCTTCCACATAGTCTAAGGAGCTTGTGGGTGCAGATGCTGAAGAAAAGCAGCATGTAAGTGTTACGGGTACTAAGAGCCTCCTCAGAATAAACAGCAATAGACCAGATGGTCTTTAGGTATAGGCTGGATCCCATTTCACTGAATTATTCCAACACAGGACACAGTTCCGACTGTACACACTAAGAAATACTGATGCTCATAGTCACAGGAACATACAAGTGACCATATAAAGTGGTGCAGATCAAGCTCTCAGTGCCCGTTCTTAGGACATTAATGGTCTCTGTGTGCAGTTTTAGAAAAGCACTGGTAATCCTGCATCCAAGATGAAGTTCTGACAGCACTTGCTTACTACTGTCCCATTTACAGTTAAATTATGCAACACCTCAAGGAGCTTATGGAAGATGTCTGGTGTACTTCCCAGCTGAGTCATGAGGGTGGTGAGGTATCACGTCAAAGCTGAAGCATCAAATGAAATCCTCCCATTAGAAACAGTCTTTAAAAAAAGTGCTGCTGCAAATATGCTCCAGTCACCTATAGTTCTGCTAACTTCAGAGAGGAGCATTGAGCATCTCTTGACCACCCACCCCATCAGGGTTAACCTGATTTTCTCTGACCTAGAGACACTGAGTTGCACTGTTTAGTACCACATCATACTGCGGAGCTCTGAAGAAAGGACGGTTGCAAAGGCAGGAGAAGTATGAGAGCTCCCCTTTGACTCAGCTGTTATCCAAGACTCATTGTAACCACCATCTACCTCCTGCCTTCATTTTGAGGTACACAGCTTGTTCGCTTAGCTTCCCTGTGGCCTTTCAGAGCAATCACCAAATCAGTTGCTACCACCTCCATGGAGTCCAGTTGCTCTCCTGCTTCATGTGGACAACTGCAAGACTTAAGTTGTGATTGCAACATCTGTGCATTTTACAGGTCTATGGACTTGATGATCTTAAAGATCTTTTCTAATGGAAATGACTCTATACTGTGAGGAGACAGCAGGCATCAGTCATGTCACCTCTGATGGACTGTCAGGCATTACGACCAGTCAATAAAACAGCACTAAAAACTGCAGGGCAAGGTGAAGTGCTGTTGTACCAAGTCACTCTGAGCACAACACATCCTTGAGCTCAGACAAGTCTCTGGCAAGGATTATCATCAGGCTAGCTAGATGCTACGTAATAGATCAAACATATAAAACACTGTTCAAACATCACTAAGTTAAAAGATTTCATCTACAAATAATCTTCCACGTCTACTCACTGACTACCAAGTAGAGTCAGCACAGTATCTCTGTAAAAAAAGTCAAACAAAATGCTGAATTCCAAAAGCACAGGCTGAATCACTGGCACCATCACTATTACACTGAGCACTTGGCTGTTCCAGGTTTGTAGTATTCACCTCACAAACTGCAGCTGGTTTTCTTGCCCAACAATTCTAGTTGCTGCAGGGTTTCTTGCCTAGCTCTAGTTGCTCATCCTTCTGAAGCACCCCAAAAGGCTGAGTTTTCAGTGACAGAATCATGAACTCCTATTACAAACTTTCACTTTGTTTTACTGGATACTGCCGTTTTCACCATTCCATAACATTCCAGGCCTGCTACCAGAGACTCATTGGCTACAGCGAGACTGGTAAATTAAACATCAGGCAATGTCCCCGAGCACTGGAACATGACCTATACCATCAAATTAGAACAATTAGAACGATTTCTGGCACAGTGTTGAGACTTGACAACTGGTGTGCCCCAAAACGAGGCAGGGGAAGGTACCCTAGCAGGCCGTCTTGGGAGTAGGAACGTAGGGAGTAGGTAGGTCAGAACATAAGATTTGTGATACAATTTGGATTCTAGCATTTAATTTGGCCACAGCTCATTTTACTTCCTAGAATCAGGCATCAGGTTTGGTGGATCTTTTTAACCCCTCTGGCTGCACACTGGGGAGATGGAGGCATAGCAAGCATTCAGCACTGCTCAGCTACTGCAGGAATCACTTCTAATTATTCATAATGGCATTTTCCATTTTCCGCAGCAAGAAGCTCACCACCGCTCCACAGCTCAGTGCTACTCCAGATGCAGACTGAGGAACTTTTTTTGCGAATGAAACTGGCTTCAGAGTGGAGCCGCTGGTGCTGGAGGATTAAGGTAGCAGCTCTCCTCTTCCAGGCTGAGAGCCTGTGGTGCTGGAGGATTAAGCTAGCAGCTCTCCTCTTCCAGGCCGTGAGTCAGTTGATGCGAGTGCAAGATAGAGGAGCACTCCTTTGCCACTGCCCAGACATGCCAGAGTCAGCCTCTTTTGTTAGGCGCTTTGTTCCCTGATGGGAAAGTAGTCACAATCTAGATGATTCCTCAGTTAGGACAGAAAGAGATTTAGAAGTCAAAGCTGTCTAGCTGCAGGCTGTTAGGCAAGTTTCGATGCAAGCTTCACTACCACTTTTCCACTGCACGTACGTGCCACTTACACCCTGTTAAGAGCCACTGAGGTGGACAAATCTGATTTGGCCGTCAAATCTGCCAGCTTGAGAGTCTCTGTTAGTTTCATAAGCACAGAGCACAGCAGGGGAGTGAAAATTTGGGGT
This sequence comes from Urocolius indicus, assembly GCA_013401255.1. Lineage (NCBI taxonomy): Eukaryota > Metazoa > Chordata > Aves > Coliiformes > Coliidae > Urocolius > Urocolius indicus. The sequence goes on from WBNH01007450.1 coordinate 649,769, forward strand.
TCCTCTAGTTTGGGCTTTTATGCTCCTCTAACCCTTCAACTGACCAAAGGAGAGCCTGGGCTCTCTCTCTAAAGATACCCGTTAGCTGGTCAATGGGATAATAGGTTTTCTCTTCTGCAGAGATGCTCTTACAGGAGATCGATGTTTTGGCAGATACACAGGCTGCTCTGACCTCCTATGGCTGTGTAGAGCATCACCATCCTGGAGGCAGGGCATACAGCCTCCAAATCCTGCTTGGAGCTGGTCAACAAAGAACAAGTGACAGGGATAGATATCTCCCTATATATAAATATATAGACACCTATGTCTTCAAGACCCGCCTGGACACGTTCCTGTGCGACCTGATCTAGGCGGGCGTTGGACCAGATGATCTCTAAAGGTTTCTTCCAACCCCTACCATTCTATGATTCTATTTCTCCACTCTAGTGGTCTCAAAGCATATAATAATAAGGCAGCAATAAGGTCTTGTTTTGGGACAGAAAAGAGACAGGTAGTCTCTTCCTACATCACTGTGGCTGCCAGCTTCGATTCCCAGGGAACACAACAAAGGCTCCCTACCAACAAGACCAGAGCAGTGTCACTGCTAGGACACAGAGCTTCACAAGAGCTCTCATCTGGAAATCATTACGTTAATCACCACTTGCTCTCCTGATGGTAGACTGCTTCCACTCTCTCCTGACCACCTCTGGCTTCAATATAAAGTCTGCTCATCTAGTAATCCCTAGATGCAAGGGGCTGGACTGCTGGCTGCTGACTGGCTCTGACTGGGATGCATACTGCCATCAGCATTAGTTTCTAATTAGCAGGGCTTTCCTGTGTACAGGACAGTCATGGTCTGCAGTGCTGCCCAGACAGCATTCAGCATGATCCCCTTACAACTGGAGTGGAGTTTAAGCTTTCTTCACGTGGCACAGGCAGACAAAGAGCAACCCCCCGCTCTCTAGCTATAGCTGGCGTACACTCAGGGTACGGAGCCAGGGCAACCCAGAGAAGGAGTTGCTGTACTTTGCAGGTTGGCAGAAGTGTGTGCCTGGGACTGCCTACAGCCTAAAATCAAGATTGTCAGCCTCTGTTTCAATCATGGACATATAAGACATTGTCACTACTACAGAGGCAGTGCAGAAAAGTTACAGGCTGGAGTATGCCGACAAGAACACTGAGTCTCCATGAAAGGCAAGATACCCATGAGCATTTTTAAGCAGGCTGGCAGGTAGTGCCCATCTTTTATCAGTGCCTTTGATTTAGTAAGAAGTCATTCTGCAACAGCAATCCTGAAGACCTCTCAGTTATTACAAAACCCCTGAGTGAACATTGAAGAGAACTACTGCAAAAACTGGGGCTATGGAGAAGATAGTTCTGCCAGAGAGTACAGTAGCAAGATGCACAAGTGAAGTGGGAAGAGCTCTTCAATGGATCAATATCAAAGGAGTTTCAAACTAGAAGCCCAGCAGGGAAAGCCATGACTCCCAACACCTCTGTGACTCAGCTGCAACTGCAGCTCCAATGACTCAACGGGAAGTTCTATTACCAACTCCATCCAAATCCCACTAACACACTGGTTCCCATCCAGCAAAGCAAGCCTCACTGGTGAGACTGGTCTCATGTGGTGAGATACAAACATTACAGTCAAGCATGGCAAGCAGCCCAAGCTAACAGACTCCGTTGGACCCATGCCGGTTCCACAAGACCCAGAATATCAACTGCAGCCAAGCACTGCTTGAGAAACTGAGAGATTGGGAAACCACCACATTAGCAGATGTTGCTCCACAAGAGTTGCTTGTAGGAGGTCCAAATGTTATCTCACCTTGAGGTAAGTCTTCATGGTGCAGTAACTTTTCCACTAGCATCTCCACAGTGGAAAGTGCACTACCCCGGGTTTCTAGCCAGGCCAGATAAAGCTCATTTCTGTGGTCTACCAGTAGCCAGGCAAAGCAGCAGTTCAAATGAAGTTACACTAGTCAACCCTAACTTAGAGGCCTGTTAACAAAATTGACACTTGGCCCTCGTAAGGAGGCTAGAAGTCCTTGCACTGTTGTTGATTAAAACAACAGTGCAAGTTCACTGCCTGTATCAAAGTCTAGGGAGCAACAAAAGCTCCTTGCTTCTATTCCACAAATAAGCTATGCCTTCAAATGCTAAAATGCTCCAACGCCTCCTTGACAGCACACAATCCCACCCCCTCTCCCAAATACATCCACTTATGTTTCTGCTCATATTTCTCACTTCAGAATGCCGGTACGTGCTCCCCAATTTCTTCACAGCCTTTAGAAGAGTAAGACTACAGGGCTGTTTGGAGGCACAGATCCAGTGGCACTCAAAGAGGAAAGAGCTGTTCTTCCTGTTGAAAGCTGGTGTTTCCCACTGCTTTGCTCTTGGCACAGAAACATCACCTGTCCAGTTTGTTTATGGAGAGAGTTGCCACAGAAGTTTCACAAATAAAAAGACTATCGCTTTGAGATAAATTGCTCTCAGACAAAAACACTAAAGTCAAGGTGGCAATGCTCCCCTCATAGGCAAAATGAGATCTAGTTCACAAAACCCTGGCAAAGCAGCTCACCCTGAGGTAGACATGCAGGGGCTGGTCAGATAATTGCTCTCTTTGGCTCCACTGATTACACTGCCATGACTCTAATGAGAGCTCAGGCACCTAGCACGTACGTAGACACCTACATTTAGGTGCCTTTACATCAACGAACATTGATCTCAGGGACTAGTGCCATTTGAAGTACCCTATGTCTGCAACTGCATCCGTCTCCATCTGTCCCATAGTGCTGCATTAACACCTGTGATTTAACTAAGAGTAGGAGCCATCCAAGATGAAAATACTAACGCTACACTGCTGACACACTGCAATTTCATCACTGACAGCACCTCCTCGGGAAAGAGGTCCTATCTTCTCTTTCCCAAGAGGCTCTCTCCTCCCTGTAAGCAGGCCACAGCACTCTAGATGTCAGATGACACAAAAAAAAGTATGCAACATCCCTCTGGGAGGTATTAATCATAGAATGGTCGGGGTTTGGAAGGGAGCTTTAGAGATCATCTAGCCCAATCCCCCAGCCAAAGCAGGTCCAGAGGGGTTCTTGGACACAGGAGCCAATTCAAACAAGGTTAGAACTGAGTGCTACTATATAGGCCACCTGGAGACCTCTAAGCACTAGCAATGCAAAGCACATGCTTAAAATGGACCAATTTTGCTGTTAAAACAGCAGCCCACATTTCAGGTTAGTGCACTAGCTTAATTTTAGAAGGCTTACAGGTTTCTTGCGCTTGCTGTGACTTGTCTGGGGTTGTTAGAGAGGATTGTTTGGTTTCCAGAAGTTTCAGAGTGCTACCATTAAAAATGTTAGCTCTTCTAGCCACTTGAAACCAAGGCAAACCTGGAACAAGCTTGCACCAGAGCCCCCTAGACGATACAGACCACAGCTTATTTGACTCTGCTCTAGTCAGAGCTGACCAGATGCAATAGTCACCATTTCACTGGGAGGTCCCCACTAGCCACCAGTGAGTGAGTGAGTGAGCTCTCAGACAGAGAAGTGCTGTTTATAGCACTTGATAAATCGTGTGACGCTGCTCTGCACTCACAACAGAAGAAAGTATTTCCTCCCTATCTGCTGCCGACATGTTTAATAAGCAAGATGGACTACCTAATTCCTTCTAATTAGTTTACATTCAGCTAGGAATGACATCACTCTTGAAAAAAAGGTCCTGCCTGCTCTGCTGCGCTTGTGTTAGCCACCAGCAGGCAGCTACACTGGATGAAAAATAAAACCCAAACCTCTATTGTCCCTTGCCATGCAGGCTGAGCTGCCCTCCTGCAGCAGGATATGCATCCTGGCTCACCTGGCTTCATGACAGGGTTACACCTCATAAAAGTTTCCATTTGAGAGAATAACTAGGTTAATCCATCAAGATGCATCAGCCTTCTTATTTCAAGGAAATCAATGCCCCTATCATAACGAGAGAGAGCGCAATTACTCTCTACACAAGGTGCTTTGAGCTATAAAGTGTCACCCTAAGACAGAGAGGAACCTCCCTAACAAAGAAAACAACCATTGTTTGGCCACTTTCTTGTTCCTGCTTATTACTTTTATAACAATAGGCACGGAAGACTCAAAGTCGTGTGGCAATAGCCAAGGGTCAAGTGATGTGCCGGTAGCAGCACACTCTCCACCGCGAACCCAACGCAACCATGGCAGTGCCCACAGGACTGTGATCTATCACAGGCAAAGGACTGTGCAAGGTCACCCTGCTTTCTGTGCCCAGTACAAGAGGCTCTCTCCCACTCAGTGCAAAAGCACAATTATTGCAGACAGGTGAGAAAGGCAGTGTCACTGACATTTCAACATGGGAACAAGGCCACACGCTCACCAGGAGGGGAACGGCCCCAGCACTGAGTCACCACCACAGAGAGCCCCAAGCACTTCTGCTCCTCTGCGTCACCCAGGGAACCCCTTTTCCATCTGAAGCGTCATCTGGGCCTGCGTGACCCCTGCACGTAGGGAAATTCCAGACAAGCCTTTTCTTTACATCCTTATTTCTAGGCGGAAGCATTTATCACAGGGGAACTCTATCCAAACGCACTAGGGAGGCTGCAAATCAACTGCAGTTTTTCCATTGTATTCGGTGGAGAGCTCGTTTGGGGAGCTACCAGCTGAGCCCTCTGCGCACGGAACAGGGCTGGCTACGCCTGTCATTTTTTACCCACGTGGGCTACAAAGGTGTGCGGCCACAGCTACGGGTGGGGCTCTACCGACACAGAAGCGTGCACCAAAGCGAGGTATTCCGAGCAGCCCAGATCCTGCCAAGGCTGCACTTCAACTGCTGCTGTAGTTCGTCTCCAGGCGGGTTTCAAATTAACTCAAAGCAGAAATAAACCGCCCGGTTTGGGCTCCGGGGATGCCGCCCGCTCACACGCATCCTCGCACTCCGCTTCTCCCTCTCAACTCAAACAACGGAGCGGGCGCGCCTCGCCACGGGGCGGCGGCTCGGGCTCAGCTCCCCCTGCCCGGAGCGGCCGCGGCCGCGGGGGCTCCCGACCCGTCCCGTCCCGCTCCCGCCGCNAAGCGGCGAGAGCCCGTGCTTAGAACAGGCGCAAAGCCCTGCGCAGGCTGGTGCCGGAGGCACGCCGCCGCCCCGGAGGGGCCGCGGGGCGGATCTCCAGGCGCTGCCGCCGAGGCAGGGCTCCGCAGAGCCGGGGGCGGGGGGGGGTCCGTGCGCCGAGTCCGGCGGCAGCAGTTGTGTGTTAGCGGGCTGTAACAACCGGCGTGCGGGCTCTCCGCGCACAAAGGCGGTGGGTCGGGGAGCAGCCGGCCCCCAGCTGCCCCCGCAGGCGGGCCGTGCGGGGTACGGCGCGAAGCACCTCCCGTCCCGGGAGTCACCCGTGACCGCGGCGGTGGGCTTGCCCAGCCGCAGCCGCACCACAAAGGGCCACATGCGAGCGCTCGCCCAAACTTACCGCTCGCCCCGCTCCGGGGCGCGCCGCGCCGCGCCGCCGGGACGCCTTGAGCATCACTCTGCCCACCCCCCCCTTCACCCCGGCCCCTTCCCCGGGCTCACCGATGGGCTCCCGCGGGGGTCACCGGGCAGCACCGCCCGTCCCACCGACACCGGGGCGGGGCCGCCGCGGGTCTGGTTTGAATTAAGGCTGCGAGGGCAGCCCGGGCTGGAACCCGCCGCCAGCACAAAAGGCCACTGGAACCCCTCACCCCACCCCGGTACGGCAACCACACGGCACAGCACGGCTCCGTGGCGAGGACCCGTGGGAAGCCGGGAGCCAGGCAGCTCGCGGGAGCGGCGGCCGCCCCCCAGCCCCGGCCCGGCTCAGCCCAGCCCCGCCGCNTCACCGGGACAGCAGCCTGGAAGCAAAGGGCCACCAGCCACACGGACGCCACGTTTATCATCCTTGCTCCTCGCCGGGCCTCGGCAGAGCGCAGCCTCCTCCTTCTTCCCGCCGTCCCCTCCGCCGCTTTTGCCCCGCTCCTCTTTAGTCTTCCCTTAAGTAGTTGCTGATTTTCTCTCTTTTCTAATTCTTCTCTTTTTTTTTTCCTTTCCCTTTTTCTTTCTTTCTTTTTTTTTTTTTTAACTTCCCCGTTCAGGAGCCGCCGAACCAGCCTCCCAGCAACGCTCTGCGGCAGCGAGGAGTTGAACTCTGTCTTTTAATGAACCCACTGCAACAACCTTCACCTTACGGCCACCCCCCGTCCGGGTCCGGCTCCGCCTCCCCTCCCCTCCCCTCGGCTCCCCGGCCCGGCCCGGCCCGGCCCCGCCGCCCGCCCCCGCTTCCTGCCGCTGCCGTACCTGCGCCGCACCGGCACCGGCACCGGCACCGGCACCGGCACCGGCACCGGCACCGGCATCGCC